>JAKRZM010000629.1:188744-286365 GCA_036379175.1 Heliconius cydno galanthus
ATTTTTCAAACAATATTAATTTTCCATTAATTCAATAAATAGTGACGTCACGTTCTCTCAAAGACTCTCGCCACTCTATATATCCGTGCATCGCATACAACGCACACTAGCGCAGCGTCTCGTAGTACTTGCGTCACGTCGCACTCACACAGCGACGCGTCTACGCCCCGACCACTATCTATTTTTATGTGTATATTCTTCTACGTGTTCTTCGATACCTCTGAGACCTGAAATGGAATTTTACAAGGGAATTTTACTTTTGAGTAAACCTTTGCTTTGGTAAGAGGAGGGCATTGATATGGCTTTGTAGTTCAGTTGTAATCGTTGTTCGAGGTATTTTAGAATAGACTCTATTTTTTACTTCCTGTCCATTTATGAATGTAAGCTTGAACCTCTTGTATAAGTTATTTTGTTAAGAGCTAATGAAATCCTGATTTTAAATTGTACATGAAAAAAATTAAAAAGTGAATAGTTTTATGATATTATTAGGGTTAACCCTATATTTAAATATATGTACATCCAAGGTATCATTAGAAATATGTAAGTAGTAATATGTAAGTAGTAATAATATAAGAAACATGAAATTTTAAAACTTCATGTTTCTTGATTTGATTAATTTTTCATTACAAAAACATATGAATTTGTTTTTTTCTAAAATATACTCATAAGCCATATAAACTCTAAAATTATGACACTTTTAGCTTCTCGTTTGACGAAATTGGGTGACCCGTCGACTCTACCACCTGCTGCAGCTCAGATCAGGATCTAAGCATCAAGAGATCTATCCCAGGAAATTGTCCAAAAAAATCCTAGCATAAAGCAAATAAGAGGCATTGTGAAGGTCACGGCCTCATCGATCCGCGTAGAAAGTGAGATTGGGTGCCACTACTAACACCGTCCCGCTGGCTATGCAGCCTGAATTAATCGCGCATATATTTGAATACATTTCAACGCGGTTCGGCGGTGTCGTCGCCCCCTTAAGTTTTAGCAATTTTGTTTCTCTACTTTGCTCTGAAAAATACAGGAACTTGTTAGAGCTTTTGTTTTGAGCTTTTGATCGTTTACATGCTTGCTCTTGATTTCAATGTTGATAGATTTCAGTCGTTAATTATTCTGCTATGATGCTCTTATAATATTCTTTTGCATATTGGACAGTGAAAATTAAAGTAAAAGTCATATTTTCAGTTTTCATCTTTTTAATTTGTGTTATCCTTCTGGTATTTCTGTTTTTAAAGCGCCATCTGCAATACAGATAAAAAAATATTATAATCTTATAATTTACACAATTTATATTTTTTGAACACCTATTTATAGCATTTTATTTCCTGTTTGATAAAAAGTAGAGTGCACGATTAATTTATCCATTACTGGTTATTACGTATTTAAATATTACATTGATATTAGTATCATTAGCATACGACGCTATCGTGACATAATTAGCGATAGTTGATGTTGTTGACGATGTTTTAGGTTCAATTCTACTTACATTTGTTTTAAAAATATGTTTTTTTCTAAATTATCTAGATTTATCATGAGGTAAAAAGGGGTAGTTACGTATAAGTACTTATAATAACGTCCGTTCCCAATAAGAATTCGTGTCCGTCTCGGCATTGTGTGTTGAGTTGCGAAACCCAACGCCGCGCTTTGACTCGTTACCAGAGGAAGAAAATGAAAATATTTAAAATTTTCTTTTCTTCGAGTAGGAGTCGAACTTACAACCTATTGCGTTTACAGCTGCACGCTTGTGCTCCTGCGCCAAGACTGGCCTCATATTATTAAATACTTAATATTTACATAAAATAAACAAATATTGAAAACTCTATTTAGAGCCATTAGCCTAAATAAATGTTTGGCTGCGTTACAAACTCCTCATCTTGAGGTTACCAAGACGAATGTAACCTATGTATGTAATGAGCGTGACCTTATTCTAGACGACAAAAGTATAGCACGTGGTGTGCATCGAAATGGCAAGGTCGACGCCCCAACCACCCTCCATCTCCCTATTCTACATAAACGTATGTGGTATACTTTTCAAAGTATTTTTTTTATTATTTTTACGTATTTTTCTCTGTATTTTGGAGAGTAAACCTTTGAAGCTAAGTGTTCACTTTATTTTTGCTTCATTGTGTATTGGACAAGGAGTATTATTTGTTTCCTGAAGTGCTAATAAGTATGAGAGTTTAGAGTAGAAGCTCGTTTATAAGTTAATTTCAATTTATTAGTTTAGGTTAAGGTTCGATTCCCATTTATATGAATGAATTATTTTTATTTCCTTGCTCAGGTAACCAATTATTAAGTATACATAAATAGCATTTCCATTTTCAACTTATTATCATAGATTAGTATTAAAGTATATTATAAATAAAAAAATAAGAGATAATTTGGTAACTTATTAAAATATAATTTACATATTTTAAAATGTTTATTAGGTAAGATGTTTATTATGTTTATAGTATTTAGTAGTATTTTTTAATTTTTTTTTGCAGTATTTGTTTTATTTTTAGTACAAATAAAAAATAACAGTTAATACTTTTACCGCATAACCCCAAAAGACTCTCCGCCCAATTTTCAATACATTTCGTGTAGAGTGGCGGAACTCAATGATGCACTTTATCTTCTCCGCAGAGCGAAATAATTAAAATAATTCATTTCCCCGAGTGGGAATCGATCCCAGTACCGTTGCATTACAGTCACATGCAGAACTGGTGTCACGACGGCTTATTTTTTTTATTTTTCTATAAATCTCAAGTTATTGATTTTTTTTAAAGTGTGGGCCTGTTAACCTATTTTTACGCTAACCCGGATTCATGCTTAAATAGTTTGCGCGACCGATACCAAGTTCAGCCTCTTTCAATAGATAACTTGATTAAATACCATTTTATGAGGCCGTAGTGGTACAGCAGTACAGTGTTAGACTGTAGAAGGTCGTATGTTCGATTCTCATTCGAGGCATTGAATTATTTTCATTTCCTTGCTCTGGTAAAAAGATAAAGCACGGCATTGAGTTTGGCATCAACGTACAGTGTCTCGAAAATTAGGTGTGCCTGGAGAACGGGGTGTCTTATCAATACATCCTTACTGCTACTACTTTGAAATAAATGGAAGGCGTAAAATTAAAAAATATATTATGTTGTGTTAAGAAATTAATGAAAATCATTCCCACTAAAGTAATAGCTAAAAAATAAAAGGTAATATAATTTCTTAAAGTCAATTTATAATTGCAAAGACTATTTAAAATAAATAAACGCATATAATTTCAGAAAATTTCACTTGCAACTAAGTATATGACGAACGAATGCTTGGAAAGTAACTAGATATTACGTATTCAGTGCAGTACAGTCGGTGTTGGGAGGCACTGGAATAGATGAAACATATGTTTTTAGCATCTCGCTTTAGTCTGCTGTAGTGGTAAGACACTCCTTTCCCCACTTTCTGCCCACTTTTTGAGACATTGCGTATTGACTGGTGGCGGCTAAATAAAAACTATTTAAATATAATCATTATTGAATGACACACAATATACAGACAGAAATTATAAGACGTAAAAAAATAAATTTGGCATGTAGTTAGATTAGGGAGCACTGGGAAATATACGATAGGGTTGTAAAGTCCATATATACAAAGTTGCGGGCCACGACTAGTCCTATAACAATATGAAATGACTACAAAATCTCACTAGAAATAGACAAAAAATCATTTTGCCTCAACCGAGCATAGAATCCTCGACCTATTACCGTATCTAACAATTGTTATTGATCCACCGGGGTGTAGTTTATTAAAATTTCAGCGTGAACTTTTCACGGCCACAAAAATTTGCTTTCACCGAAACATCTGTGCGTATCAAGACAGCGTACGAAAGTACTTTATGCATTTTACATGAGCTGCTCCCACAGTATATTGTCGATGGTCTGTTACAGTGTATTGAATTTAGTATGAGAGGTGTAGGTTCTATGATTTCTTTGCCATTTTTATTGTTATATTATTATTATTAATTGTGAAAATAACTTTTAATTTCTAAATAATAATTATATTTCTTTGTTTGTGGGTGTGAATGGGGATCGTTTTTTTTTGAACGACCAAAGATTTCAATACACATTTTATCATAAAAAATAGAAAATTGATAATAATATACCTTATTTTTTCTAACTAAATCCGATCAAATTAAATTTAGATTGTACTAATCAATGAAATTTGCCCTTATTAATGTAANATTTTTCCTTTTGTGCAAGGAAAATTATTAATATTTATTATTAGTTAAAATCTTAAAAATTGTAATAATAAACTCAACCTTGCGAGCAAAATTAGATTATAAATAGATAGATATCTAGAACAAAAGAAAGAAATATGTGATTGGTATGTATGGGAAGTACATATGTTTGATAGAAATGAAAGACACAAAGTGGCTGTTGATAGGCGTGTTGCTACCGGTAACAGAACTAACGGGGTCTTATCTGCATTGATGAGACGGTAAAATGTCAGTATATCTGTGAATCGTAGGTATTACAGAAGAAAAATGAAAAATATGAATAATGGAGAGAATAGACCGTGATCTTTTCGTAGGATGCAATCATGAGATACTTAGAAAACGGGAACTACAGAGGTGTCACAGTGATAATCAAAAATAACTTGGTCAAGTAGTATGGCAAGATAATGGCACAAAAGATTTAGTTACACCTGGGTTCACCTTCGAGAACACACTATTGATGATACTGGGTTACGGTCTGGTAAAAAGGTATGGGGACCTTCGGAGAGCATGTTAAAGGAGGATAATGAAAGAGGACGAGACGAAAGAAGTTCACTCTCCGTTCCTTCTCACCTAAATTAAAAAAAGCATCATTTTTCTACGAATTGTATTAAACGAACGTAAAATTTTTCATATTGAAAGACATACTGGATTCGATTCCCATTCGGGTAAATTTATTAATATTTTTATTTCTTCGCTCTAGTAATAAGGCATAGCGCGGTGTTGAGTTCCGCCACTCAACACGCAATGCCTCCAAAATTCGACGGAAAGTGGGAAACGGAGGTATATTTATTGTCCTAACACTAGATTTCGGTCTGCCTACTCTGTTATATGAGATACAGCGTGAAGCTGATATTTATAAACTGATCTAGCTGTAATATTTACTCTACGTACGCTCCACACAAGCTAATTACTTGTTTGTAAACACGTGTTACGGCTGTGTGCGTGTCAACTTTTAACGGGCATTGTTCGGAATAATGAAGTCTTGAAGTAGGCCTTGTATTGTAGTAGGTGTCAAGGGCTCGCAGATACTTTGCATATTTCGACCCTGTAAATAGAATAAATATATTTATTTTTAACATTTTTTTTTTCTACAAAAAGGTTGTGGGGGGGAAATCCAAGAGATGTGAGTTCGAGTCCAAACTTTTATACATTTTCTATATTTTTCGACAAAATGCGCATATATACATTTTGTAGAAAATTTAGATGGATGATACTCATATGTGTAGAATAAGATTTTTAAAATGACTTTTCACTTTATAAATTTAATAAAAATACTTGGGGCAGGGACTAGTGCCCCTGTCAAATCCAATCCAAGAACCTTGTGGTTGTGGATTCGATTCCCACTAGAAGAAATGAAATACGTAATATTTAAATTTCTTCCTTTTGGTAATGAGGCAATTGAGTGTCCCTATGTCGATATGCGTACTTCGTCCCTTTGCATGTATTCAGATACGTTTTATGACGTCAAGCTAACATTAAAACCGTACAAGCGTCTATACTAATGTCAGTTAAACTTTAAACAGTATCTCTGAGTATGACATTAAGACTATATTAATACGGCACAGTGTATTTAATAACTATAGGTATTTATGATGGGAGGCGGTGGGAGGGGTTGATGAACCTGCGCGTAGCTCTGCTTAGTCCACGAGTATTTGCTTGGAATTTGGTTATACTATGCCTGTATAGTGTATTGTGTATACTAGATACAGTAACGCCCTGGTTGTGTATCTGATATCTAGAGGTAGTATTATGCATTTGTGTGATATAGATTTATGATATTAGTTTTGTGTCACAATGAGAGCGTTTTGAATAGTGGCGTCAAATGTTTTCTAAGTAACTAAATTAAAGAAAAATGTATTAACTTTTTGTAGTCTTTTTGTGTAAACTATTCAATTCATTAAATTCTACTCTTTTGTTTGTAACAATCTTTTCAATTTATTCAACGTTTACTACGATAGACAGAGGGCACCTAGTGTGAAGAGACTCCTTTCCCCACGCACGAGATGGAGATGACAATTTTTCTAACGTTGTGCCACTGGACCACGTAACCAACTCCAACAGAGTATCTTAACACTAGGTTCTCTGTGCCTAAATCCCCAAAATACGAAATATTAAACGGAAAAGCCCTACTGATAATGGAAATTACGGTAAAACCAGGTCATGAGGTCTCTTAAATTCTACTATGGGCTATTACTGTCAATGGAACGGTTATAGCTAAGTACGTGATTATTTGGCCTATTTTGCTTTCAAATTTTTTGTTTGGATTTGTAAGGAATTGGAGTTTGTATAAAATTTTGATAGAAATTGTATTGTGCAAATGGGAGCCAAGTTCAATGATGGAACTATTGATTTTATCGATAAAAGTATCGAAATGAAATACTGAAATATATTACTTTTCTGCCACTACAATGTGTGCTATTTAAAAATATAAATGAAATAATTTTAATAGTAAATATATTTTATTAAAGCTTATGGAATTTTCAAATTTGACTGGGCCATTTTTAATTCAGAAGAAGAAGAAACTAAAAATATTTTAAGCGTGAAAGTAAGGTAGGAAGAGGGAGCTTAGCGTTAAAAATAATTTATACCCCCAAGTGAGAATCGAATTCACAACCGTCGCGTTTATAGTCGCGATGCTACTGCGTCTTTAATATTAATAGAGAATCAAATCTATGTGAACACGAATAGCGCTAAGCCAGATTTCTTTAATGTCATCGTGGCATACCGTTATTAGATAAAACGTTCCACTGAGTGGTACATAAAGTCACGTACAAACATAACTGATATTGTCTTTTATATGGAATTACTTTCTTTATTTGAATATTAATAAAAGTGAAGTTAATTTAATATAGATAACAGCAATAAAAGAAAAGCCTAGTGACGAGACACTGTTCTCCACTTGCAGTCGGATTAGATTCTTTGCTTAATCAAATCGAGTAAGCGAAAGTATTTTAACTATAAAAACCTTTTAGAAGTCTGAGGCCGCCAAGCGACTCAGCCTATGATTGTAAGCGTGAATGTTGTAGATTCGATTCCTACTCGGTGGAATGAACTTGTTACAAGGTAAAAAGCGCGGCGTTAAGTTCCGCAGCGAAACATACAATATCTCGAAAATTTAGCAGCACGTTAGAAACAGAGTGTCTTAACAATACGTTCCCTTTGCCTAAAAAAAAACTAACTCACTACTACCGACTATAGTCATACAATCAACAACTGTGCTACAATAGTCTGTTTATGTAATATATAATAGAAAACACAAAACCACTTCGCTGTGACCGATGAATGAAATATCTTAAGATATAACATCTGATTAATCGCGATTAGCATTCCGGTCGCGGGCCCGCCGGCGCCGCGCGACTGCCCGCGCCCGTACACAGATTGTGTGGTAGAGCTTTAGGAAAGCTTCTAAAGTATTCAATTTAAATTATTTTCAATTTTACTAGTTCTATGCCTTTTTTTAAGTACAATAGGATATAGTAGAGCAGAGAGTATATACCTAGTATCGAGACACTCCGTACAGCACTGTAAATCCTAATTCGTATATAATTTATAAAGACTAAACAGCTTCCCNAAGTTTACAAAACATAGATATGGTAATCTATAAAACTAAAAATATTTTAAGCGTGAAAGTAAGGTAGAAAGAGGGAACCTAGCGTTAAGACAATCCGTTCTCTATGCAATTTTTGAGACATGGCGTCTTGTTACCAGGAGCTAGGAAATGAAAATAATTTATTCCCCCGAGTGAGAATCGAATTCACAACCATCGCGTTTATAGTCAGACGTTCGCCGCTGCGTCAATAATATCAAATCTATGTAAACACGAATAGCGCTAAGCCAGATTTCTTTAATGTCATCGTTGCATACCGTTATTAGATAAAACGTTACACTGAGTGGTACATAAAGTCACGTACAAACATAACTGATATTGTCTTTTATATGGAATTACTTTCTTTATTTGAATACTAATAATAGTGAGGTTTATTTAATTTAGATAAAAGCAATAAAAGAAAAAGTCTAGTGACGAGACACTGTTCTCCTCTTGCAGTCGGATTAGATTCCTTGTTTAATCAAATTAAGCGAAAGTATTTTAACTATTAAAACCTTTTAGAAGTCTGAGGCCGCCAAGCGACTCAGCCTATGATTGTAAGCGTGAATGTTGTAGATTCGATTCCTACTCGGTGGAATGAACTTGTAACAAGATAAATCGCGGCGTTGAGTTCCGCAACCACCCGCAAGTTAGAAACAGAGTGTCTTAACAATATGTTCCCTTTGTCTAAAAAAAAACTCACTACTACCGACTACACTCACACAATCAACAACTGTGCTACTCTGTGCTCTGTCTATGTAATATATAATAGAAAACACAAAACCACTTCGCTGTGACCGATGAATGAAATATCTTAAGATATAACATCTGATTAATCGCGATTAGCATTCCGGTCGCGGGCCCGCCGGCGCCGCGCGACTGCCCGCGCCCGTACACAGATTGTGTGGTAGAGCTTTAGGAAAGCTTCTAAAGTATTCAATTTAAATTATTTTCAATTTTACTAGTTCTATGCCTTTTTTTAAGTACAATAGGATATAGTAGAGCAGAGAGTATATAGTATCGGGACACCCCGTTCAGCACTGTAAGTCCTAATTCGTATATAATTTATAAAGACTAAACAGCTTCACGCAGGAATTCAACGTCACGTTTACCATAGCACGGAAATGAAAATATTTTAACTATCCGAATAGAAATGTAACTCACATCCATAAACTTACAATCAGACTCTGCCCTACTGCGCCACGATGTCCTTAATATTTAATTTATAAGTACATACATGTATTTAGATTCTTATTTTAACCAGAAAATAGTATCCAAAACCTAATTTTGAATACTATTTTCTGGTTAAAGAAAGTACCGTTATACCGCATAATGCAGGAAGCTTTAAGTAACGTGTTGTTGACTTAGAGCTTTTAATTGTATAACAATTACAATGTGATTTTTTTAATGTCTCGAGAATTCTGCGGCATGCCAACAGAATGTCTTAGCATTAGGTTTCCACTTTGCTATGCAAAAAAAAACGTGTAGCTGTACAAACAAAGAATAAAAGTTCGAGAATCTATACTAGCTAGCAAAACTAACAGATATTTTCCTTAATTGAACACTTCTCTTAAGCACATCTAAATGAAAATACTAAATAAAATATTGATTTCAACCTTCACTTACATTATCGGACGTACAATGCAAATGTTTTGACGTTTCAATGGGGCTTAATACTTGAAATTTGTTGTGCCATCTTGAGTACAAGAGAATCGGCGCGCGCGCAGCCGTTTTGTCAATCCGTCTATATAGCGTTTACCATTCAACTGTACCGCCGTTGACGAGTAATTGCTACTCGATTGAAATGTTCAAAACATTTTTTTTTGTATTTGAGAATATTTTATGTTGCTTTTTTATGTTAATAAGCTTTTTTAGAGTATACGATCTCTATTTGAAGGAATAATTATATTTCTATATCTCTCAAAAATTGAGGATCGTAGTGCCTTAACACTAGATTCCGTCTGCCTACCCTCATATGCGGGAAAAAAAGATAATTTTGAGAAAATATGATTTATCTATATTATACAAATGTTCACATATTATTTGTTACTGTTGAGAAAAGTGATTTTAAGCAATTAATTTTTATGTGGACTATCCCAACGCAAAAACAAAGTTTCATTTTGTACTAGTACTTCCTGAGATTAACGTGTTCAACAAAATAAACACTTCAGCTACATAATGTTAGTATGTACTTACATATAGATTGTTCTATTATTATATATAAACAATATACTAATTCATAATAATAGTAATTAAAACCTCCTCAACGGTGATTTCCTTATAAATTAAATGGTTTCAGTAAATACCTCACAATAAATAATACCAGAGCGAAGAGAAATAAACAAAACGCTTCAACAATCACCGTCAAAATAATGTCTAATATAAGCAAATCTCTAGCATCCTCGAACGTTCAGCAATTAGTGACGATATCTATAGCCGGTAACAAACCTAGACCTGCCATTAAAATGAGAGACGAATAATAAATGAAATGAAATGAAAGAAAAAAGATATCTGTCGCGACGAATGCATAGAAATATGGCTGGGACCAATCAAAATTCTTTTCCAATTAAATAAACGAGGATAGCAAAAAGGAAAATTGTAAGGAAAACTGAGGGTGGCTTTTTCTAGTGGTGTGGATTGTGATTTGGTATTATTTTTTCGTTTTATTTTGTATTTGGAGGTTGTTGGATACGGTCGTAATGTAATTTTATTATTCATTTTTTTTAGCTGTATGCTATACGTCGCACATATCAAAGTAGGCAGAGAGTACATGGGAACCTAGTGGTAAGACACTCCGTACTCCCCATTTTCGCGCGCTTGTGTACAACGACGGCTACTACTTACAGAATGTATTTTTTTCCAAATTCAATTATTTATATAAAATGTTTACAGTCAATTTATTTGCTAAAAACTGCCTCTCTAAAAATGATATTTATAAAAATTTGATTAAAATGAAGAATTTAACAAATAATAATTTTATTCGGAATCTAAATACAATACCCACCTTACAGTTAACATCACATAGCCTTGCAAAAACATCGACATATTTATTTAAGCTACTACCCATCTCTACCGTCTTTAGTCCCAATATGAAAGATATGGAAATAAAGTTTGTTCGTACCGCATTTTAGCGCACTAAATAGATCTATCACTATATAAATATTTATACGTAAACACTGTCTTTACGTTTTGTCGTTTTACGTCTTTATAAAATATTTGTATTTTGAGATGAATTTGAACGTATTTTTTTTACTCTTCATGCTATATCCCGCACATAGAATGATAGGCAGAGGGAACCTGGGAACCTAGTGTTAAGACACTCCGTTCCTATTAAGACAGTTTCATTCGCCATTTTCTACCGAATTCTGAGACATCTTTGACCGCAGGTACAGTGACTTACTTCGAAGCTATTAACGTGATGTGATATAGCTAATAGATTTTATCGATAAATTAACTATCCAACAAAAAAAAAATCAAATTTAAACCATTATCACTTCCTGAGATTAGTGCGTTTAACCACACAAATTCAGCTTTATAACAGTACAGACAGACAACAATAAAGTTTAAATATAAGTTTAGCTAGCTAAACTACATTATAGTTGCATCGTGTTAAGGAACTTTATCTCTTAAAGTGCGTCCTTAGCACGTCTGGAAAGGGTCACGACAAATTATGCGTGAACGCTCCACACCTCATTTGACTTGACGGCTCTCTGATTTTCAATATATTTATCATTTCTCGTATGGATTTGGGTGTATATATCTATTTTTATTACAAAGCCGGTCGGTTCTTAGTATGTCGGTTCGATTCTCTGTTAGCGGAATGATTATATTTAAATTATTTTCATTTGTCAGCACTTAGGCGTTTAGTTCCCACTTAACACACATTGTTTCGAAAATCTGGCGGAAAGTGGGGAACTGAGTGTTTGAACACTAGGTAAATTAAAATTCACTCTACATCCAATTCACAGTACATTATTTTAAAGACAAACATTACTAATAGGAAACGAATGGAACGTACTTTCTTATGTTAATTATTCTTGAAATATATATAAATTTCAATTCTATTTATCTTGTAACGTTTATATTTCTGTTAAAAAACCCTAAAACATACGACGCCGCGAGTTAAGATTCAGTGTGCGTTCACTTTAAAAATAGATGAGTACAATTCAAACTGTGTTGAAACTAAAAATTTGGGACCTCTTCGGGGGAATCGACTGTATTTATAATTTACACAGGCAAGAAACGTGGCCTATTTGCTTTTGATACAACTTTCATGGCAGTACATTATTCAAGGAGAAAGCTCTAAAGATGCATCGTTTAGACGAAATGAGAGGATGGATGGATGGACAATGCAAAAATTAATCCATTTCACTTATCGATGTAAATGTAAATAAATGTTTAATTTATTTTTTCTATTAGCGTACGCCGTAGTGGCGCAGTGGTATGGCATCTGTCTGTAGAAGCGGCGGTTATAGGTTCGATTTTCACTCAGAGTAATTACATATTGTCGTTTCTTTATTTTGGCATTCTTAGCACGTAATCTATTGAAAATTGGGTGGAAAGTGTGAAGTAAGAGAGTGTATTAACACTAACTGCCCTGCTATATGTGAAATACTGCGTGAAGAAAAAACAACATTTTATAGCATTTTAAAGGTCGTAGATACATCATGTAAAAAAGCGCGACAATACATTGAAATAACGTAACTGATTGCGGCGGACACAAAGTACGTACAGAACCCACGGGACTAGACCCCTAACGATAAGCGATAAGCAAAAAAATATATAATGAAACGAAATGAAATGAAACCTGGAAAAAAAACCTCCTCACGCGATATAACCATTAGAAAATAAACATACTCTGTTTTGATTCGATTTATCCAACGTAGAAGACGCGACTGACATAAAATCAATTGACTGACACGCAACGCTAAATGTCAGTAAAATGTAAGTTATGTACCGTAAATGTGTCATTCCCTACGTAACGTGACGTCAGAGTTTTAGTAAGCGTATGATAAACAAACGAATTGTTGTAGCGTGACTTAAAATACAATGAAATTTTATCGTTAACATGAATTTTGCATATTATGGGTTAAAGTTAATGTCTGTGTAATGGTTGTGAGTTCAAATATCTACACAGGTATAAACATATTTTCATTTACTTATTTTATGTAGATAAAGGACGGCGTTATGTGCCGTTCAGTAGCAGGTAAATTCTTTTGAATAGGAAAGTGGAGAACGGCATGTTTTAACACTATTTTCTATTACTTCAACCACGAAAACGAAAAGAAAACGTCCACAAGTTATTTATACGTTTGCATTTCTATGGGAAACCATCAAAATCATGTTTAAAATAGGACAATAGCTGTCATAGTAGTGAACCTCAAACGTCGAATACGAATGTGTGAGTGTATATTTACAAGGGTGGCACTCACACACTAGCGTTGAGACGATCATTTACATACAGGGTGCGGATCGAGTGCAAGAGGGATAGCTGCTCATAGCTCCCAGCCCTCTATAGGAGTAAACGAGACAACTATATAATTGTCCTGATGGTAGAAAAAAAAGTGGGCGGAGGATTACATTATAGTAGCGAAAGTAATCGATATTCTGTTTTAGTACGTCGCTGCAAGTGCACCTAAATACTCAGGTTAGGTCACGGTTTTTGTTAAGGAGGAAGAGAAAGAGATTCATATAGATATATATCTAAGGAAAAAGTTCCCTATAAGTTATTCTTTTAATATTTTAATAACTATGATTAAATAATATTTTATAATATGAATCGTAAATGTACCCTAAACAATATTTCATATAACACAAATGTAGGATTTGCACTGGACTGGACTGGACTATAAATTGCCTTTTCGATGTATTACTATAAGACAAATATTCTGATTTTTTGAGCATTTAAATCTTATTTTTAAGGAAAAAAAAAAAAGATTTTACTAATTTCATGAAAATAAATGACTGAAAAAGGAGAACGGAATAAATTATTTTCATTTTCTCGCTCTAGGAACAAGACAAAGCGCGGCGTTAAATTCCGCTTCCAAACAAGCATATATTTTAGAAATAACTTCTTTCCCCCATATTTACACTCATAACCTATCATAAACCATTTTATTGCGTATAAATCTTTTTAAAGCACAAGGGCATTGTTTCATGCTTGTTACGTCATTTTGTATGCAAAACGTATGCGAGTCTATTGATACTTGGACTCACTGTTTATTTTGGAGAAGAAAAACGGAGAATAAAATAGTGATTTTACATTAGCATTCTTATTTAAGAAGGATTATACTTTTTAATAATCATACTTGCTGGTTTTAATAAATAAAAATCATGTATAGAGTACATTGAAGTAAGTAAACTTCTTCTAAGATATTGATCGTTTTATTTTTTTAACAAACACTTTGCACCTAGTTTTTGAGACATTGCTTGTTGAAGGGCGGAAATCAACGCCATGCTTTATTTCTTTGCCAGAGCGATGAAATTAAAGTAATTTATTTCCCCGATCGGGAATCGAACTCACAATCGTCACGTTTACAATCTGACGCTAGTCATATTAGGTAACTTTTCTTAATAATCTTATTTTATATCTCCTGTACGCACGTATATTTTTAATTTTATAGCCTACAAATAAATAATTTTGATCTTCTATTTACCTTTACCATACCATACATTTTACTATAATATTTCTTAAAAATACATACGAAATTCTTGGTAAACAACGATACAGAGTTAGTTCAGATAAGGGCGTCGACACGCGCACCCAATTAAGATCTTCATTAGGCGCCTTCCGCGAAGCGCTACGAGTGTAGGTAATAAAACGACAGCACAGTGGTCTATAGGTTTGGCTCTTGCGCGTGGTAAATATTTGTATTTTTTAATAGTATTGAAGCCTGTCGCAGTCCAAGGGCACAAGCGTGCGATTGTAAACGTGACGAGTGGGTTCGATGCCCACTCGAGGAAATGACTTAACATTTGGTTCATTCTATAGGAGAAAAAGTATGAACCATTTTTTTTTATTTTTATTATATTCAAAATGTATAAATTAGTATTTTTTTAGTTATCAGAAAATAAGGCTATTCTTAAATATTTTTTACCAGATTATATTAAAAATGACTTTATTTTTTTTTATGAGAGCTTTTTAGGTATATGTAAGGTAAGCAGGTTTAGTTACCATCTGCTACCGAAATATTGTATTAAAAGCGTAACTAAACGCGGACTGTCGCTAATATTCAAATTTTCTTCTGAATGAAACCCACAACCATCAGCGTCATTTAATATTTCAAATTTATTACTTTTTTATAAATATTACAGAAGCTTTGTAATTTAAAGCTTTAAAACTTTTTACTTGCCTATAACTGCACAAGAGGCAAAACCATACAGTAGAGTTCACGAACAACAAATGTACAGTACGCAAAATAGTTAAATATTATTTTAGTCTTTAAACGTACTGTAAAATATACGTACTTATGTTGCACACTGTACGTCTGGTTTAGTAGATTCTCTATATAAGTAGAGCGGCACCGACGTCTCTATGTACACTCATGAGAAAATTCCTTTGGAGTTATTTTAAATTATTTTTGTATAGTAAATAGTTTGTTGGCAGAATTGGAAGAATTTTGTTATTATTATATATTGACCTTGAGAGTTATTTAACATGTCGAAGAGTAGAGTTTTCTATTTTGTTTAACATATATATGTGTTGTTTATGTATCTGTATATATATGAGATGTGAGCAGCGTAGCGTTAAGTTCCAACACTACTGAATGGAGTATCTTAACACTAAGCTTCCAGAATGGTAAAGTTAAAAAAAAGAAATAGGCTTGTGTATTTTTAATTGAACGCCCCAGACCTATATATACTTACTATTTAAAAAAAATAACTTAAGCACTAACTTTATTATAACCAAAATAAATTATAACATAATAAAATATATCTAAAACGTTTTCCATCCTGAGTAGACTGATTCATCATATTCGAGCGCAGGTTGGAGCGACAATTGTAATGTAAAACCAGTGGATTTGAGCCAAATACCTCACGTGACGTGCCGTTCGTATAACAACGTATATACTGGCGTATATATAAAGCGCTAACGAGGAGAGTTGCTTTTTGAAGACTATTCTATATATGAAAACATTTTTGTAATATAACATTTTGACTAAAAATAAAGATGTGATATTAGATAAGACATTTTTACAGCTATCCGTGGTCACAGGCAGACTCTACCATGAATTAAAAATGTACTACACATCCATCTATCAATACGTAAGATCTCGAATTCGGGAGAGAATTTTAATTTCTAAAGTGGTTTCATAAAATAACCGTTTTAGGGGATAATTAGGAAAATAATAACTTTTGTCTATTGTTCTATTTACTTATGTACGTGTTACGTTAGCAAATGTGTAAAAATAAAGAAATAACATATTCCTATTAATAAATAACTTAAAAATTTAAAAGCACATGTTTTCTATACACACCAGACACAAGCCAAAAAGCTGTCTCTACATTACAATATACACATTCGGGATTTTAAAACAGAATTGAATTTTCAAATCGATTTAAAAAATTAATACAAACAATACAAAAGGTTGCAGGATGGCAAAAGTTTTTGTGGTTGTCAGTTTATCAATGGTAGAGTCTTCCCATATGATTCCTTAGCATTAATTAGTATTGTTTAAATGAATTTGAACCTTATATTCTAGAGAATAAGAGCAAAGTGCAAAATAAACTTGGTTCGAATGGTAGCACGTATCGGAAGCTACAATGATGTACACGGCCAGTTTCATTGCGAATGATTTTTTTTATCAGTATTCTTGGTGTGGATGTGATAAGAATGGATGTGTTATTTAATTTTATTTATTTTTGGTTGTATATTTATAATGTTTTATTTTTTTAAATATTTTGTTCAATAAAGATTATTTTTACAAGCATCAAATATATGAAATTCATCTACTTATGAAATAGTAACATAACAAAGTAATTACTTAATATTTTAAAACTGATCGACCATTTAAAATTGTTAAAATATTTTTTTTAAACTAAAAATATTATTAGTAAGTCTATACTTACTAATAACATTTTTAGTAACATTTAAAAGCAACATCCTTATGTACTTTATATGTTATTGTTTAAATTACCTAATTATATAATAATTTAATGGCATAGCATTCGACGCTTATAAATAATCGATTTCAATCAATAACAATTACTCAATAGCACCAACAAAACTAACAAATGTGATTCATTCATACATATTAAATTAGCATAGCAGCAATATGTCATTCTACAACTTGATCATTCATCATTACAACATGAATTCAATTCTATACAAGACATCAAAGGTGTCGACTTCATTGAGATGCGCTACCGTTGTTCTCTAAACGACGGTACCTTAAAGGGCTTCTTAAGTATCAATCACTGCCGCCGCTACTTGGTGTCATCGGTACTGGCATTAAGCTTAAATACGTTTAATGTTATCTTTTATTTGAATTTGTATAGTAGTCTATAGTATCATCCTTTTCGTATTTCGTACACGACTGAGGTCATAGAGAAAATAGTGATACATCACTTCGAGTGGTTTTCATTATACAAACCTTAATATTGATGCTTAAAATAAAACCAAAAATCCTCATTATATTCTGAAAGAATGGACGTGGTAATACAGATTTGATGGTGTGTCCTATGATTCAACGTCATTCTTCCCAAATGACTTCCCAAATTCCCAAAAAATACTAAGTATACATTAATAAATACAAACTCTACATTCTCCCACATCTGCCATATCATTATTATGTACGCAACGTAGCATCGTCTCCATTGTTCCTCGATCCTGGTCTCTCGAACAATGTGTAGCCCACACCGCGTCACTCCTTAAGCCTTTTCGTCTTATTTCAGTCTACGTTTTGTTTCAAGTTCATTTCTTTATCTTATTATGCTACCGTTGACCGCAATGCAACGATTGTCCTTTTTGCGCACTCGACGCTACCAACCTCGGAATGAAGTAATACTGCTTGAATTGTATTTACTAACATTTTTTGCTTATATTGTAATTTTTTTGTGGTTTCGATTTATGGAAACATAATCTGTGTTATGTAAGGTATGTGATTTTATAAGAAATGAGATGTATAATTTATGTGGTTAATAAAAATTTTAAAATTTATATTTTTTTTTGCAAAAATATAGTCTTCATCTCCTTTCTCTACTTTCATTTCTTTAAAAATATTTTATGCTAGGTTTGTGACTTTAACGTCGCCTTACATATAACCAGACTAGAGAACAATGTGACAACGACCAACTATTTCACAACACCCATCTACAATAGCAAATTTTAATTACATACATTTGAAAATTCAATTAAAATCCTCCCTACCTTATTTAGCACTTTAAAGAAAAACGAAAGTTTATACAACGAATAGTAGGAACAATCCAAAATAGGACAATCTATATTGAATCAGAGCAAAACTTGTACACAGGCACTTAGGGCGAGAGATCTCCTTTTTAGGCCTTTTGGAGTGTGAACGCGGCATGTCTTTGGACTAATTAAGTAAAACATGCGCTTGGGCATTTACTCACAGTGGAGCAGGCGCCCTCCAGAGAGACACTAAGATGCTTTCAGTGTTACTTTGGATCAGGAATTCCAATTATATTTGTCTTACGTTAATTACATCGTTTGGATGATGATTTTATGGAGGAGTAATTGGAAAAACCTAGTGTGCTTAAGTTTTAGTGAGATCATTTCAACTTTAGAAATATTTATATTATTATATTTATCGGAATATTATTTTGTGTATAGATAAGAGACTATTATGATTCTCAATATTATTCCTAATGGCAGGATAGGTAGAGACGACCGAGAGTCACACTGTTCTGGATACCCACTTTTCTACATTTGCACTCACTTTGGGAGGTTTTATTGACATGATAGAATTCAATGGTAATTATTATTAAGTTCATAAAAAGAAGCCAGCCATGGCGCAAGCGTGGGTGAACTTCTCTGCCTCGAGGAAATAAAATATTTAATATATTCATTTCATCGCTCTGTTAGGTGAGGAACGAAGTGTCTTAACACTAGGTTCCTTCAGCCTACTCTGCTATAAGGGATACAGCTTGAAGTTTGATTAATTTGAGCCAATTAAATATGTCAATTTCTTATATCAAAAGCATCAACAGCTCTTTAATTGAAATCTTTAAGCTTTAAATCTTACAATTCAAACCATTCGAAAGCTTTTTGTTCCGAACACAAAATTCACTTAAGGTAACATCGCTACAAAATGAACAAAGAATCCATCGTTATAATACATTTTACGTCGTATGACAGTTTATAAAACAAAAACCAGCGCGACCAAGAGACAATGTCTGCAGATTTTTTAATGCAACCAACATTCGCTCCCAAGTTAGGAATTTATTGAGTCGTACTCAAAATAAACGATATCCTTCCCTAACTATTGGCCAGTTAAATTTTAACTTTAAGTTCTAAATGTTAAGGTTAAATTTTGTGAATGGTTCACCAGGATTTTCCATAGTGGTGCTCTGTGACAGAAACTCGTCGCGCCAGTAGTTCTCTAGATTGATCTTATACATCGGTTCGTCCGTCCATCACGTGTGGTACAGGTTGTGTCGATATTTTAATATTATGTATCTTTAGTTATTTTTAGCTTCCTTTAATTAATGTCTTATCTTGTTTGTTTTGATAAGAGGTAGTTAGGTTTATTATGCTTGCTAACTGTATTTTGTAAGTAATATTATTTATGTTTATCATGTAGGCGTCTTTCCAGTCTGTTTAAGCTGGGTTGGACTTGTTAAGAATGGGCTCGTTTAATTTATCCATAATTTTGCTATACTATAGAAATTCTGCGTGATAACAGGGCAAGCAATGATATTGAATTGTCGTGACAGAGTTGCATAGTATCTGACTCTAAGACGTAGCTCGGCGGAGACGAAATTAACTATTAAAATATTAGTTCTCGAGAGTGACAACTAGCGCATGCTGTCGTTCACGTATGCGTAGAAGGGATATAACTAACTTATATACTCATAAACCTACATAATATACAATTATGGCCTAGGGTCGTTGCGCCAACTGTAAATGCAACGTGGCCGTGTGGGTTTGATTCCTATTCGGGGGAATGAATTATTTAACAATTTAATTTTCACTCTGGTAACAAGACAAAGGTTCTTCATTTCGCTCATATTGTCGCAAAAAATTGGAAGAAGAAAGGTAAACGGAGTATTTTAACATTAACGTTCCTCTCTGTACAAAAATGCTAAATAAAGAATACAGCGTGAAGGAGAAAAAATATCGGGGACCATGTTTCCTTTATTTTCAGACAAGACAATGCTAAATATCTCACCTTATTCTTAAAAATATATAAAAGTACAATAAAATATTGTAAAAAAATAAAACAATATTTGTCTATATAAACAAACACACGTCTAAAAAACATCTTTACAGCTCTCTATGGAGTTCAAAAGGCCTTCCTAAAATATTCCATTTGACACCCGCTCTTTGATCTCCGCCAGCCAATCACTGAACGGTCCAAGTTTGATTGCTTCAGGGACTCTTAATTACATGATGACCTCTTCGGAAGACCCATTTGGTTTTGTATATAGGGCATGCTGGCTTTGGTGGATTTTATTCTGATATATAATATATGTATATCGTATATAATAGGGAACCTAATGGAAAGCCTCTTCGTTTCCCACTTTCTGTTTAGATTTTCGAGACTGTTGCTTGTTAACTGGTGGAACTTACCACCTTTGTCCTATTACCACAGCTAGAAAATTAAAATTACATCAAAAATCACCGAGTGGGTATCGAACCCACAGCTAAAACAATTAAATATATTAAATATATACATTTTTAAAACAGAATCGAAGTTATACTATCGTTTGTCAGGTACTTTTTAGCATATAGGTACCTTCTATATGAAAAAAAAATATTATATAAGCGAATAAATGAATAAGCGTATAGGGAGAGTTCGACGCCAGTTGATAAGTAAATGAGAGGATGGTCTCTCGGGACCCTTCCACTTGCACAAACGTAGGACTGTATTCAAAGGATTTTCTTTAGAACTTGATTCGACATGGATTTTTACCAGTTTTTAAATAATAATATGATTTAACTTCACTTAGTAGGCGAGAAAAACTTATGTAGGTTTTGAGTGGTGGAACCTAACACCGTGTGTTCTCTTCTCTCCCGCATATAGCAGAATAAGTAGAATGGATAATAGGAACCTAACGCCACGCTAGTAGAGAGTAACCAATTATAATTTAACTACAATTAAATCTTCACTGTACATCAAAATATCTTCTAAAACGAACTGTTTGAATAATTTCAACGGGACATCAAAACTATTACACTAAAACGTGACTATTGGACTAAAACGACTATTAGACATCTCCAAATTGAGGCCAGTCCTGGTGGAGGGGCACAAGCGTGCAACTGTACTAGTGATAGGTTGTGGATTGAAATATTTTTATTGGAGAGTAAATGAAATATTTAATATTTTTATTTCCTCGCTTTCGTAAAAGTGGGACTTGTCAACGGAAAACGGAATTGTCTTAATGGAAAGAGAGTATCTTAACATAAGGTTCCCAGGTTCCCTCTGTCTATGTTGCCTCGTGAGGGATATAGCATTAAGCTAAAATAAAAATAACTCCAAATTAGATGATTCACAGTCACTAAGCGATATTTAGTCCACCCTCCCTAATGATAGTATTTTAAAGGGTTATTTTCACCGCCCTTCACGCAAGCCGTTTAATCCTATAGCCGAGACATTTTCTAAGATGTTCGCCTGTTTACTCGTTATTAACAGCTTTTCGCGTTCATTTGCATATATTTTATGTATATACTGGTATCACTTTGTGTGATTAGTTTAAGGTGGTTGTATGTATCAATTTATATATGAATATATTATATATGTGCGTGTTATTGTATGTATCACACATAATACGTATAATAGTAATTTCCAATAGACCACGGGGCCCAAGCCACGTGAAAATTTGATATTAGATAAATCTAAACGCAAGAACTAATTTCCAAGTAATTCCTGGTGTGTTGAACCGTCATAAATCCTTAGCACCAATAAAAACCGATTCGGCGACATCTCAAAATCATCCCCCACAATCACAATGGGGCGAAATTAAAGCAAAATTTAGTGTAATTAATTTGAAGCACCTCAACGCTTTGTAATAAATTTTCACTAGAAATGAATTTTGGCGGAGAAGCCTGATTTTCCTTCTGTCTCGCTTTGACTCGGATAATCATATATTGTTTGTCCCTTTCAAACAGGAAATGATTTTCCATTTTGGTTTAGTCATACGTCTTCTAACTGTAAAATAAGCTTTATGTTACATATTTTAAGGATGTTTAAGCTTTCCGTAGATATTATGGGGTATACCCGTCGAGTTGTCAACTAGAGCTAAGATAAGCCATAATAATTCTTAATCTCGAGTTAGAGGGTACAGAACGGGAATGTTTCATTTTATCCTTGTATTTGAAATACAAATTTTCTCTTTTGTTGAATTTATCTTTGACTTGTTATATACTGCAATGTTTAAGGCCGTATTCCGATATATAGTAGGGCAGGCAGAAGGAAGTTAGTATTAACCGCCCGATTTCCAGAACATTGCTTGTTGAGTGCCGCAACTGAACTCCGCGCGTTGTCTAGCGGCAGTGACTAACGCCATCCTCTACTTCAAATGACATTAATAATATTAAACAAAATCAATAGAAATTATTTCTTTACTTCATAATAAAAGCAACTCTAAACAAACTTAGAAACTAAATAAATAGATATTAGCAGCATAGGTCATTTACCTCGGGTAAGATGGCGCTATGGCTTCCGGTTCCGGGCCGGCCACTTCCGGCGGTGACGTCACCGCATGACGCACTTCCGCCGCAACCAGCTGTAATTAGGGTATGTTTGAGGATGATTTTAGTTGTGTATTGTTGATATTATGTAAATTATATGTAATTTTAAAATTTTAATATGTAAAAATATGAGATTTTACTTTATGTTTTTTTTATTCAGGCAGATTCTGCATATACTAACAGATAAGCTGGACCTAGCGTTACTTTTTTTGTAGTAGAGTATATTAGTTTAATTTTACCTTTACGCTTTATCTCAGGCCCAGTAGAGTAGGCAGAGGAAACGTGGAAATCTAGTGTTAAGACGCTCCGTTCCCATTAAAACACTTCCGTTCCCCACTTTCTGCCGAGCTATAACGTGTTGAGTGGCAGATTTTAACGCCGCGCTTTGCCTCGTTACCAGAGTGAAGAAATGAAAATATATTGTAAGCGCGACGGTTGTGCGGTTCGATTTCCTCTAGAGGAAATAAATTATTTACATTTGATCGTTTTCGTAACTAGACAAGCTTTGCGTTGAGAATGCTTATCCTACTATGCGGGACATAGCGTGAAGTTAAATATCTAGTCAAGTCAGAATGTCTTGAAAGACAGAACTAAATGTCCCTAAAAATAAACTAAAACTAAGTGCCACAACACTAAATTCTCTGATAATCCCGTAAAATATAAAAAACTGTATCATTATGAAAAAAAGACCAAAAAAAATTCAATTTTTAACCATTCCAACCGTAATTTTGTATATCTCCGCATACCAGTTTTCATTTTGTTATCACACATGTACCTACCTACGGCACTGACACAAAACGTGGAAAAACACGGATCCAGCTCATGTTAATATTTGAGGCGTTTTTATTTGAAATTTCCATTTACACGCCACCCCTGGTCACCCCCACTACGAGGGGGTCCTCATACATATTCAACGGATGCACCCTACACTTTCTCTCCGAGAGTTCATATTGCACACGATGTGATCCAACAGACTCGATAACTGTGCTGATTTATGATTAATACTAGTGTTTTGATCTGGATTTTACTGGGATCTGGTTATTTTTTTATATTTTTGATGTATTTAATGTCGTGTTTGGTTTTATCGGGAGACATACAAACTATACTTACATTCTCACAAATTGGATTTGAACTTATGACATTAAATCAATATCTTTCTGCTTTTTCAAAGCAAGGAGCATCTAGAGTTAACAGTGTTAAGACACTGCGTTCCTCACTATTCAAAATAAAAAATATTATGAACACATACTTTAATGAACTTAAAAAGGTACATACAAAAAAAATACTGATAATATCATATTCATATATTATACGACTTATACTTGTAAGTAAGTACTATACAACAAAGTTATTAAATTGCTATTGTTTTACAGCTACTACTATAAAACTGTAATTCTTTTGTAGAAAATTCTACGTTTATAAAAATTTCATACACTATAAATTAAATAATAAGTAGCTTTGAGATTGTATCAAAGGCGGTCTATTAGGCCAAGGCTTTCTAAGCGAAATGGTATTTTGACGAAAGTATATGAATGTATGTGTATGTTTGTATATATTTAGTTAATTATTCAAAGAATCTGATAAAATCTACGGTACACGTTCACGCGTTATTAAAAATATCACTAATTTCGTTTCGCTTATTATTTCGTTTGACAACTTTGTTTTTACCGTTTGGTCGTTAGTTTTTTTAGATGTGTTTGTTTAGTTTTACAAGGGATGATGGCGGCTTGTTTTTGTTTGAGGAAATGAATTGTTGTAATTTTTCCGTTCTGGAAGATATAATACGGCGTTGAGTTTTGCCACTCACACAGCACCGTCTCGTACTCGGTCGGAACAGAGTCTCTTAACATTAAGCTATCTGCCTTCTTTGTTATATAAGGTATACAGCGTGAAATTTACGGTAATAGTGATCAAGGTATGGTCAAGTTTGACTTTTTAAAAAAATATACATTCTAAACGTTTTGTGCTTTAAATTTTATTGCCATTTTGGAAGTAGATATTAATATATTCATTTACTATCTTCCATACTACAAGGGTGGAAAATTGCAACCCATGATAAAAATAAAACCCTCAGAACGGTATTCGAACTCACGACCTCTGCGTTCTTCATTAGAATTTTATCAAAACCAAATTAAATATAAATCATTTCAATAATTATAGCAAAGTAAACATGTGCTAATACTAAATAGTCCATTTACTCGGACGGCAATTACACAGCGTGTATATTATAGCGCGATGTTATCGCCAGCGTACATTATAATAACGTCATTAGCCCTAAACCTTAGTAAGGTAGAGTGAGGTATATTTTTATTATAAGTATAATTATATTATGTGCGTACAAACTATATGGAAAGAAAGAGTTAATTAGTTGGTTAATATAAGCTATGTACGTACTGGTCGTCGTCCGCAGCTTTGTTTGATGAAATTTAAGATGTACAATGGAAAGCTCTGTTTTTAGCTTTCTAGATTTTGGAGAAAAGTCTTAGAATTTGGAGAAATCCTCTTTTACTGTTCTCTTACACTCACTAACTTTCTAAGTCATAAGTATTATTATTGAAGTGATCTTTTCACTACATTTTCACCTATTTTAAATAGGTGTATTGTATGTAGCTACCATACATTATCACAAATCTGACAAATTCAACGACCATCTTATGTCAGAAACCATCCAGCCGTTTGGGTTGTAGATTCTGCCAAAAAAATGGACATACATACAGTCATACGCACATACCCTCCTTCTGACGCAGTTGAGTAACAAGCACAAATGAAAAAAATCCGTCATATATCTTCTGCTATATTTTATAAAATAGCATAAGGGAATAAAAAAAAATCACTAAATTTCCTACACGAATATTTCAAAATCTATGAATGTTTGTCTGTCTAAGATCTAATTACTCAGTACCATATCTTGCGAACAGTGCAGTTTATCTATATATAGTTACACACAGATAACACTGTGTACAATCTGACGTGCGCCGTGAGTTATAAACGTAATTTATGCTGTATAATTATTGAGGTAAACATAGGTACGTAGGTACATGTACAGACTATTGTCTTCATTTATCATAAAGGGACTGGAGTTCAAATCTCAATGAAACAAGAATTTATAAGTACATAAACTGAAAAAAGTTTAATTTACGCAACTCCTCGCTTGTACTAGAGCAGGCGGAGAGAAGCGTTAAGAATTCTCTATATTCTGCCTAACAAAAAAATATATATCTATCTTCGAGTAAGAATTAAACCTGAAACCAGCCATTGTGTTTACAGAGTTTATATAAATATTTCGCAAATCTTGTAATACGCTATAGTACTAGTAGTTTGTAAGAAGTACTTAATGATTCGTAATTTTTCGTAATCAGTGGGAACAAAAATAATATAAATATATTTTTTTTACTTAATCTTCACACTATATCTGTACAAAGCAGGGTAGGCAGAGGCACCTGGGAATCCAGTGATAAAATATACCGTTTCTCCATTTTTTCATTAAGACATTTCCGCTCCCACTTTCAGCCAAATTTTTAAGGCATTGCGCGTAGAGTGGCGGAACTTAACGCCACGCTTCTCCTTAAGCTAAAGCTAACTCAAAAATGGGAAACGCAGTGTCTTAACCCTAGGTTCCCTCTGCCTTCCTAGCTACATGCGTGATACAGCGTGAAGCTGTATTTGTAACAAGTACGCATATCAAAATAACTAAACCAGATCACCATAGATAATATAATTAGTTACGCTTAAAGAAAATATTGCTTGAAGTTTTTTACTCTGCGTTTTATGGCTGTGACCAATCAATGGCTCCAGTCCTGGCACTGACGTAACGCATCTATCTTATTGCCGCTTGGAGATGGAAGTGTTTTATTCACTTCGTGAATATTGCTAGTGCGGTTCTTGATTGATGTAAATTTATATATTTTATAGTATTTATTCTGAAATTTTGCAAGATTTTTGAAATTTTATAAAATTTAAGCCACTAAGCTCGCCATGCCTCGAAAAGGTTACCAGAAAGTGGCAAACGGAGTGTCTTAAAACTAGGTTTCCCGCTATATGCGGGATACAGCGTGAAGCTCAAAAAAAAGTAATGTAAAATAAAAAAAATCTATACCATCCTATTATATCTGTATAAAGCTGTAAAGGGTGACCGCATGACACGTCCCCATATTAAAATCTTCAATGCCCACTGATTTTAAATCGCCCTGGGAGTTTTAATTTTGCAATTTGTTCACACCCCGTGATGGACAGATGATGTGATAATACGATTAGATCACGTTTTTTAGATAGCAAAGTGATAATTGTGATGTAACTAAATTATTCAGTTGGTACGTTTATTTTGTTTTTGTATTGAAATAAATATATCTTTTAATATTTTTACTAACTAGTATTAAACCTGCGATTTCAGCATTTGAAATATTGTAAGTATTTGAAATTAGAATTCTACTAATTCTTCAGTTTAGCGTGTTCAACCAAACAAACTCTTCAGCTTTATAATCACACTCTTCATTTGAAGATATTTATAAATACAGTCGCTATATATCTTCCTCAGGTTTCCGATATTCGACACAAAATTAGCAGATATTAGTAGATCTGTAAAATTTATATAAAACACTATAATAATATTATAAATAGGTATTATAAGTAACTATGTAAAAAAACATTATATCTTCATTTACATACTCCCCCCACAAGT
The DNA here is from genome assembly GCA_036379175.1 of Heliconius cydno galanthus. Lineage (NCBI taxonomy): Eukaryota > Metazoa > Arthropoda > Insecta > Lepidoptera > Nymphalidae > Heliconius > Heliconius cydno. The sequence continues at coordinate 216,127 of JAKRZM010000629.1, forward strand.
ATTTAATATTTTCTCCTTATTTTCCGCCTCCGCGACTACATAAATCCAATCAATGCTCTATCCCTAATATCAGAGCTATCTTTTTATCTACAATTAGGATTTCGACACCTCGTGGGGAAGCATCAAAGGCGGTCGTTATGCGACGTTATTGAGTTATCAGAGGAGGGAGATTAGTTCATACTTCATACAAATCCTATCATACAAGCTGACGCGTTTTACTAAAAACATTCCGCATTTTGGTTCACCGCAAACTCAACTATTTGGATTTTGTTGTATTTACTTTTGATTTGTAACCCGAAAATGTACTTTATCAATATTTAATTTAAGTTTAAATTAGTTTGGTATATCAAAGGGGGTTAGGACGTTTTTTGAACAGAAATCACGGTCTCGTACACAGTTTGCTAACAAGGAAGTTGTTATCCACCAATGTAGAGGGCCGATTCCGTCCCTTAATTTAAAACGGGCGATAATGAGATGCATAATTCGATTATCATTCTATTTTTGTTGTTCGTTCGGCTTGTTGGTTGTTTGTCATCTAAAATAATTGTGGAGTTTCACTTGTTTTGTTTTGGGTGTCGGTTTTTATTATAAAGTTGAAGTGTAAAATGGAAAATCCCATTTTTGTCCATTCCCGCAGATATTTCGAGAAATTCATTCTTAGTGCTCTCCTACAGTCTCTTTTTCATCTACAAGCCAAATTTCAACTTTCTAAGTCTAGTTTTTTGCAGAAGAGTTTTACACGGTGTGTCGTTGCGACCACGACGGTCAAAGCGAAATAAAATTATTTAACGTATATATAGTTAGAAAAAAAAAAAAAATTTACATATATAAATTATTTAATAGGAAAAAAAAATATTGTGATTGTCTCTGAAAAATAATTTTTCAATGATGCTGGAAAAAGCATAGATGTGACAAGAGTACCTACTACCCACGAGTACTCGTATATGAACATACCATTTGAAGCTAGTTAACCAAACACACAAATATTTTTACTAATATTATAAAGCTTCAGAGCTTGTTTAGTTGAAAATGCTAATCTCAGGATAGTTGTAGTCAATTTTTCGAGGAGGAGGCTATATTGCATACTTACATTACATTACTACGGTGGAGAAGCCACGTGAAAGCTAGTAATTGAAGCACAACAGAGAAGTGTCACGTTAAAGTCGTGAATTCGATTTCTACGTTATACATTGCATTTATATACATATACATATAGTCTTAGTGTGTTCTCTTAAAATGGCTGACTGACTATAACTATATTTTTTTTACCCTAGAAAGATATAAAAAAATACCTTATGCTATTCATACTCTACACCCGTGACTGAGCTTTTAACCGTGCGGTCTCCAGGGCCCCATTCTAACACGTCGCTCCACGTGGGACTTATAAATGCGAAATATTTAAAATAAGAGGACGAAGCTTTTGATTATTGTAACGCTTATGAGTTATGGATTGTGATTGTTACTGTGATATGTTTTTTTGGATGACTTTATTTTTGCTTCATTTTTTACCTATTTCTAAATAATTTAATTTAATGAAATTGTTGAAAGATTTTTAAAAAATTTTTTTATTTAGTATACTCAGGCAAACAAGACACAAAATAAGAAATGATATAATATGTTCGGTAAATAAAAATGATTTTATAAAAAACAATTAACAAATAAAATGCAATAAAATAAAAAAAACTAAATATTGATTACAATAATACTTTCGTAGGTAATAACCGAGAATCTGCCATAGACAGAGATAGGTATAACAAGTGACAAAAACATTAATTAATATTTCCACTAAACCCATAAACAAATCAAAGCCCAAAACCAATTCGTCCCACAGTGTAGACAAGAAGGTAATTAACAATTAAATTCCAACCCTTCAATCGCTGCTATTGGACCTGCGTACCTCCCTCGGCCGCAAATTTGAAAATCGTCCTTATAGGTCGTAAGTAAATAGCGAATTCTACGTATAATACCTGCGTAGGCCATAGAAGGGGTGATTCGTTAGGATTCACTGAACCGTTCACAGTAGGGACGAATATGCCTACCTGTTATACGATGCGATACTCGATATTTGCATATATATCAAAGTTGAAGTGTTTAAGCGTAAATATGATAGATAGGACTGCTGTTGATTTTAATATTGATTTTGATGTTTTTTTTTTTGTTTTCAAGCGTCAGTGAGGCGCAGTGGGTAGTGGGGCTGTGTCTGTCTCTAAACTCGGTGGTTATGGGTTCAAACTCCATTCGGTGGAATATCTACTACAGTGGATAAAAAATATAATTTAACATATAATTTAAAATATAATTCGGGTAAAAAGTGAAGCTTAAAAAGATAAGCATGGAGAAGAAAACAAAAAGGTTTCCAACAATTGTATTTAGTCAAGCTTTTCTCAAATCAGCTCCTAGTAGCGTAATTTTGATGTGTTTGTAATATGTACGTTATATCTAAGGGTGTTTTTAGAGTTCCGCAAGATAACACTCACCCCAGCCCCAGTGAAATCCGATCCGCGAAGTCTCTAGGTAATTAACTCGCGATTTTATTTCTTGATGTATTTTTAAAAGCGTCCGACGGCTTTTTAATGGTTATTTTATGGTGACGGATCGCTTATTAAGTTTTAGAGCGCCGCAGAGTGACAGATGGGATGTAGTTTGACACCAAATTTGAGGGTATCCTGGCACCGTCATGTCACCGGTCGGTTATGGGGATATGGAACAGAGAGGACAAATAAATTGCTGCAATTTGTTCCTTTTCTAACGAGTTAGGTATGGATTAAGAAAGAATTATTTATTTTTAAAATTATTAAATATAATAAAAAAATATACTATCACACGCAAACAGTTTTAACATTTAATGTATGTGGAATTCAATATCATACTTTGTATAAGATTAGACCTTAGAATAGAATTGAAGTTTAATCCTTAAATAATGCAATTTTGTACATATCTTTTTTTGGTTGTTATTTAATTTGCAGTTGAGGATTAAACTGTAATAAACTTTTTGAATTTGAATATAAATGTTAGATTAGGTCTACCTCGTGTGACATATAGAATATCTCTTTTAATTCTTTACTCGGTTTTTGTAAATTCAAATTCAAATACAAAATATTATATAAAGTACTGTGGCCGAGGTCTAAATTTTGAGACATTGCATATAGAGTGGCGGAACTTAACGCGGTAATTTGTCTTGTTATTAAAGCGAGGAAATAAAAATGTTTCGTTCCTATGAGTGGGAATCGAACTAAAAACCACCTAATTTACAGTCTGACTGTGCCGGAGGAACTCAACATTTTATATATTACCAATTTGAGAAGTTTCTCGTATTGTTTTATTGTTGTTTTTCCTATTTAAATTATGTTTGCTTAGGATATATTTTTTAAACGATTTTTTAAAAATACATATGTTCTCTATATTGCAAGAAACACAACATGGATTCCTTAATCAAACGTCTCATCACATTCATAGTAGTTGAGGCAATTAAGTAAGTGTCGGAGATATTATGTACTCCTAATGACAGTATTAAGCAACAGAATTAATCTTAACCTCCTCATAATATCGTATTTGCTATCAGAATCCCTCGGGGCGGGGCGAAAATTAAAACAGATGACGTAGCAGAACCGTCACTGGGCCATAATTAAAAAGATAAGGAATATTTTCCTTTCGCATCGAGATTATGAAGGAAAACCCCTTTTGACCCACGATGGAGGGCCCCGTTTTGGGGCAGTTAACCGGTTAAAGGGCCCCTGAGACCACACAACGAATCGGTTGCGTTCCACTGCTGATTAAGTAAACTAAGATAACATTGCCAATGTAGTAACGTCAAAAGTCAACAAGGGCGTTTTCGGAATGAAACGTTAAGTTGATTTGGCCGTATTCTCAAGGGTTGTTCGAGTATTGTTATCTCAGATAGTTACTGTTTGAGATGATTGGATTGGCTCTCAGGATGAGTGCTTCATTGTTTGCGCCGATGTTTGTGTTGGCGAAAACGGGTTATCTGTTGACATTGAAGATCGCGTCTAACTGATAAACGTTTCAATATCCGTTTCATTTCTAAACTTTGCCAGCTATATAAACGGATATTTTCCACTACTACCTTTAAGATTTTATTTTCAATAATTAAAAGTACAGAATAATAGAAACTACAGAATTCCCAGTCTTAAGTTTTATAATATAACATCCAAATTATTTTAAATAGAAAGAAGCTTGAAGGTTGAATATTTAAAAAAAACAAATATAATTACAACATAGAACAGAAAGATAGTGCAGGGAGTCGCGACGGTCGGTACCTGTTTAGTATTCTGGACGAGCGTTACCCGTATTGATTGCCCTCGCCCGATGCGGCCCTCGTAGGGCGGCCTTTTTCAAAACAATCTAGGGAATAATGATTTTTTTGCTATTTAAGAATACTTCCTCAATAATATATATTTTTTACAAATTTTCAATGAATAGCAGTATTTATCAGCGACAATATAAAGTAGTAAAATTAAATTATTATTATAGTTCATTGGTGCTGCTATTACTGTATGTATTGGCTAGATTAAGCAAAGTTTTTTCCATGTAAAAGTGATGGCTGTGCTAGTGACTTTGTGTTTAATGGGACATGTTGAGTAGTAGTACTTGTAGAGCTATTGATAGCTTTTGAACAATAGAATAGTTTTTTATAAATATTTTCTAATAAAAACTAATTTTACGTCACTTTATATTCTGCTTTTTACCATTAAGGTAGTATAGCATGGCGGGTGGAAAATTGTAGCAGCATATTTTTTGTAAGTATATATTGTATTTCAATGAATTTATAATTTGTACTATCACATAATTGAAATAAAGTTAAGATTAAGTAGTGTTCAAACTTATTTTGTGTTACTAAAAAGTTATGTTTTTTTTAAGAATCTATAAAAACAACTATTTTAAAGATTGCTAAAACGTAAACCTTAATCTAATAAAATAAGAAAAAAAAATGTAAAAGCTTTTAACAACAAACCCTTTATAGGACAATAGACGTGTTATTTATGAAAATAATGTTTGAAGCAAATTCAGCAAATATATTTCTTCAGATATTTTCCGATCAGATAAAGTGAAGGGTCGTTGTGACCCGGGGCAACGTTTCAAGGGTTATCCAGTAGTGTAGTGTGGTGCTAATGTACTGTTGCTGGGCAAACTTCACTTGTTGGAAACTATGTGTTATATTGGTTAATATGAGTACCAATGGATATTACAACTCTAACCACGACAATGTATTATATAATTTTGACGCTACGAATTGTCCTATCAACCTGCATGTTTTTCTATTGATTATAAATTCTATTTTTATTATTGATTGTAAATTCGATTTTTTAATTTATATGTAAGCATCATATGAACATTTAAATCCACCAAAATTTATATACAGAAAGAAAATCGTAATGAATTTGTATTATGGTTAGGTAAATTGAACTGACGACCTTTGCATTCTTTACTTTAATAATCAGAGTGGCTGACTACTGAGCCAACAGATCTATTAATAAAGCATGATGCAATATTAGATCATAGCACGTGTTTAGTTTAAAATGCGTAGTACTGTCGTTTGCTATTTATATTGCTATATTGACGTTTTATTTTATGGCAAATACAAAAATATGTCTGTATAAATGCGTTTTATCTTATTTTTTGAATTTTGGGGCTACAAGATACAGCCGCATTCCTCTAAATATCAATTCAAAACGTAAATTCACGTTTGACTATTATTAAATTGGTACAAATATAGAAAATGTATTTGATGTTTATTCGTGAAAAAACTATTTCAGGCAAGGATATACCTTGTACCTGAAGTATCGTCATTAACTGAAAACCTAAAGACTATAAATAATTCTCCACTGAAAACACGTAACATTAAAACAAATGCAATGCGCTTACGCATTGACCATATGAAAAAAACTTAACCGTATAAAAGCTTGTAACATAACATGGCACAAAAAATCGATATCGATACAAAGGACCGAGAATCGAGATTAGCGTGCGTTATCCTCAATTTCATCTAAATACCCGCTATAATCCACTCGCATACAATGGTGACAAAAATAATAAATATTGCCGGTACCGCCCACCAGCACAATGCTCCTACAATGGTCTGTACTACTGTGTTCCAATATTTGTGTGTGGGGTTGATTAATATTGGGGAGAAATAAGCTATTGATATGACGGTGTGTTGGAAAGTTTGGTTTAAATAAAAGTAACGGATTTTTTGTGAAGTCATAATATGTTAGTTTATAATATACAATTAGCTATAATTTTGACACAACTGGAATGTGTCGTGTGATGATGATAGATGCCTCTACGTTCCTAGATGAAATGTGAAGTTGGCTTCCACACCCGAAATATTGCAAGAAAACAGTGAGTGAGTTGCCTAAAGATAATATGAAGATATACTTAAAATAATACTCTTTAAAGATATACTTTTAAGCTATTTAAATATTTTCTGAGAGTTCTCTGATCATGAAAAAAATCTTTCATTTCAAAACTTTAGTAGCTATATCGATCAGACAGAAAAATCTTGTAAAATATTAATTTTGCTGCAAATATGAATTTGTGACTAAATTTAAGAATTATATAGAACAAAGCAATTTCTGGTGTCATGTAAAATTATCAAGGGTCATTTTAAATGTCATGTTTTGAAAAATATTCTAGAAAATTTTAAATATGCCAATATAAGTGATTTATATTACATCTTAAGTTCACAAAAAGATACCAACATAAAAATTAATAGATAAATATTTTCAAACTAATTCATTAATCATTTACAGATATTTCTCTCAATTTTCACTTAAATCTACCCTCAGATATATAAAAAATATAAATTCTACCACTTCACACACCTATAAACAATCACCCACACCACCACACATCCAATTCAGTAATAACAAAAATAAAAGTACCATTAAATACGTCGATCACGCCTAATCTCCTAACAAAACGATGTTGGAACATTTCGGCGCGAAAATAATGAAGTGCACGTGCCTGCCCTGGGAGAGTACCACCCTTGGAATTGAACCAGCACCCACTAGTGTAGAATAGTATAATAGTAGTAATATAAAAGGACGCGTGGCAGATCCGTATCAAGAACGTTTGGCGAACAAAACGCAACACGCAAGCATTAAAACATAAGATAAATGAAAGCTAACTTAATAGTTATATCTGTCATATAACAATTTAGGGTTAAAATATTGGTGCCAGTTTTGTAATTTAGTTAGATTTTAATATTTTTTAATAATTTAGATAAATTATCTGATTTTATACGTCACAGCTGTGAGTTCGATAGAGTCAATTTAGAACTCTTTTTTTTACATCTTTGTGAACTTAGGATATTTTAATTATTGAAAGGTTTTTTAATGATCCTTTTTTTAAATTCCGGCTATATCCCGCATATAACAGGAAAAGCAGAGAACTGCACTACCTACTTTTTTAACAGAGAGTAATAAAAATAATTCTTTACTCCGAGTGCGAATCGAACCCACAACATACAGTAAGAAGCTATGCCACTACACCACGTCGCCGACCTCACATAAAAAGTTATATAGTAAAAAATCTGTTTGATGTCAAGCACAAGCAAAACAATAAAATATTTAACAATAGAACTCGTCATATCATTTGTTGAGCGTCCCTTTTGACGACGACTATTATTTTATGAATGATGGTACAAAAATAATATATTTGTAACGCCCTCAGATATGGTTAGTTTTAATTTTTGTTTTTATTATTATAGATACTTTTTTTAAAGTAAAAAATAATAATTTGCCTGGAAGAAGGAGAGGGAGTCTTTTAACATTCTTTTAAAATTAGGTTCCCTATACTATATAGTGTGAATATGTATTTTTTTCATCCTTCTACGGCAGAGTAGATAGAGAATTCTGCGTCCATTCTCCATTGAAATTAGAAAGTGGACCACTGAAAATAACATAAAATATTATATTTAAATATTTTTTTAAGTGTTCCATGCTATTTCCCGTTTCATGGCAAACTAGACGTAGGGAACTTGGGAACCTAGTATTAGGACACTCCGTTCTCATAAAGACACTTCCGTTTTCCACTTTCCTCCGATTTTTCTAGGCATTGCGTGTTGAGTGGCCGAATGAATTGTGGGAATCGAAACCACAATCGTCGCGTTTACAGACGTACTTGTGCCTAAAGTCTCAGTTACAATAGGTTATCTACCTATAGATAACCTATTGTAACCTATTGTTACACTAGTAACTAAGACTTTGAATGTTGAGTAGCGGAATTTAACGCCGAGCTTGTTCTTCTTACCAGGAGAACTTTTATAAAATACTATCTTTTATGTCAAAAAGTTTTATTTCTTAGACTAATGTAGTATCAAATCTTGCAGCTGAATATCTATAAGGATTCTTTCTAACCTATTACAGCATATATTATTACTAACATATACTACTAATATAGACAAAAGATTTTTATAAAACAATTCACAAAATTGCCAAAATAATTTATTAAAGTAGGGCAGCGTCGTCGCGACAACCCCATTCATAAAGATTTTTTATAGTTGTCACTGCATTTTAAAAGGTCTCTACTACCAAAATTGCTATAATAATTTCAACCATATGTCATAAGAAATAGAGCTAAAAATTATATTCTCCGTTTCGTCAACTAGGGATGGGATTGACTTTGACTATGTCATTTGACTAACTACACCTTAATGTAGAGTATTTAGTTTGGCGGAATGGTTTTATTGTACTCGAGTAATGTATCGTATACTTTTAATTTTGGTTTATGACGCGAACGTTGTGTGCCCCTCACTATTGTTATTTTTTTTCTGTAGAGACGTTTTTATTTTTTATTATCGTGTGTATTTTTTTGGTGTTGCAGTTTTATATATATTTGTTTTAAATATATTTCTTAAGATTCTATTAAACTTTTTCAACAACAATATTGATTGAAAGAAGAATGTTTTATTAAAAAATTTTGCAATTTAAATTAAATTGACGTAAATAGTAATGACATAATAAATCACAAAATAATGAAACAATAATTTTTCATTAATATACCATTTTAATAACTAGCACATATAAAACTAAACTGACATATATTCGTTAGTTACTTATATTCGTTGTTATACCTATAGCACAAAATAAATAGTATTTTTTTAGCTTTATGCTGTATCCCATATAAATCAGGCTAGAGAGATCCTAGTGTTGGGACACTCTGTTCTCTATTTTCCGCCTAAGTTTTAAAATATTTATTAACATTTTCCTAGAATCGAAATTTCATTAACACTGACACAACGATCAGAACAAATCGGCTTTCTTACATCCAAATAAGTAGATGCCAATAAAACGCCACCCCTAGTGAGATTAACCATTCTAACGCCATAAAGAACGTTACGGGGTGCCTGCAGGGGGTCTTTGTACCATTTGATTGCTGTCCACAGTGCCCCTGAGGTGCCTGGCCCTATTGCAATGATATGCCATACTTGCTAATTGTATCATTAGCTGACGATATATTCATATTTATTATATTTTTATATCAGACATGTTCGTTTGAGTTAAGAGTGTAAAGCGACGGTTGTTGATTCGATTCTCAATTTAGATGTTTAATTTAATATATGTTGGTAGATAAAACTTGGCGAAATAATAAAATGTCCGTTATATATTTATGGTTTTTTCTTTATCCACAATTAGTAAAATGTGAAGAACGACCTCATATGATAAATGTAAAGATATGAAAAAAAAAGCAAATACCTATTTTAAGCCGCTTTATGTAACAAAAAATTCTATCTCATCATAACCCTAACTTTTTTGAAGTCAAGAACATATTTAGTTAAACAACTTCAATTTTTAAAAGGCACTTTGAATGAATGAAATATTTTAATAGAGTATAAGTGTATGTGGGAATTACAATCGGCGAGTGATAGCCGGGGGCGATACTTGTTTTAGTTGGTTGCATTTATTGTTGGTATGAATGAAATGAAGATTGAATGAATAAAATGAAGAATGAATGTGAATTCAATTTACGCTTCATTTAATTGAGTAGTACAATTGTAGAAATAAATAATATCGTAGTGTTTTTAGTAAAAAAAAAATCTGGTCCCCGAGTGGAAATTGTACTCATAATAGTAGAATTTACAACTAAAATATATTTCTATGTTGTGTACCATAAAACTACGGGAAAATTTCAAAATCGTATTTTTTTTTGACCTTCGTGGAGTAGTGTCACAGTCTTTAACTGTAAACGCTTTAGTTGTGAGTTCGATCTTCACTCGGGGATTATTTTTTGCATCACGCTGTATCCTGTAAGAGGGAGAGTGTTATAGGGAATAGGGAACTTGGGGATTCCGTTCCCTATTCAGACATGTCCGCTAGCCACGTTCCACCTAATTCTTGAGGCATCACTCATATACATGATAAAAAGTATGACGAACCGTTTTTTTATAGCTGTGACTAATATGAATAGCTATTTCATTATCTCGACATAGAGCAGAGTGGCGCAGTGGAAGCGTGCTGGGCCCATAACCCAGAGGTCCGTGGATCGAAACCACGCTCTGCTAGAACAATTTTTTTAATAAAACGAATAATTTATTTTCTGTATTTTTTTGTTTTACAAAAAATGTAATAAAAAAATATATTATAAGTATTTTTTAAGATTACTATGTTCTATATCTTTTTTTTTATATATCTATATATCTTTTTTTTTTTAAATTATTTTATATAATGGGTTGAGTATTTACACTACTTATTAATACTTTAATCTTTAATTGATATACAATGGAATATTTTAGCACTTGATAGCGAGATACAGCAGGAAGCTAAATCCCGCATATAGCAGAGTCGGTATTGGGCATCTAGTGTTAAAACACTCCGTGGTCCACTTTCTGTCCAATTATTTTTCTTTCCTTGTATACCCTGTATATGAAAAATGGGTGAATTTTAAATAATTTACTCGCGTAAAGCCAAAAGAAATCATTAGTTAAATATAAATACGTTACGTTTACGTCATTTAAGTCACTGTCCAACGCAAACAGACTCTACAATTAGAGTCTAACCCATTTGGCTCTCTACCTTCATTGTTACTTTGCCAAGTCCATTCAATTGATTGATTTGAAAATCTTTATATTGAGTTGTTAACCAGACTTCCTTAAAAAAATAATAAACAAATAAAAAATAAATCAGCTTCACGCAGTATCCCGCACACAGCAGGGTAGGCAGAGGGAATCTAGTGTTAAGACACTCCCTTCCCCACATTCTGGCGAATTCTGGAAGCATTGCGTGTTGAGTGGCAGAACTAAATTTCCATTTCTTCGCTCTAGTGTTGAGGCAAAGCGCGGCGTTTAATTCCGCCACTCAGAATGCAATGCCAGAGAATTTGGCGGAACGTGGGGAACGGAGTGTCTTATCACTAGGTTTCTTCTGCTTACCCCGCTGTGTGCGTGAAGCTCATTTAATTTTAATACGAGTACAGTAGAGTGCATTATTAGACAACAATTGTAAGATATCGTGGATGTTCTATAATTGTTATAATGCTTTCGGAATATGTATACGACATTTTGATATAATAAGATTTTTCTCAGAGATATTACGTTATTTATTTATTTTATTTATTATAGTATTCATAGTATTCATAGTCATATTTTGTGCCTGTTTGCGCCACGATTGGCCTCGCTATAGTATCTATATACAAAAATAGATTTTACGCCACATTTTTAGCTTCTGGCAACACTAAAGAGAATGGTCCCTAAAACGAAGCGAATTCAACAAAGTTTTGTATAAAAACAACTGACAGACAAACAAACAAAATGGTTTATTTTATCATGGGATATTGATAATTTGTAACACGCGCTCCCACCACGCTAGAGTGGCTCGGTGCTACTTTGTTTTTTTAAGCGTCCATCCCGTGGCTGTGTTTTAATAGCAAAAATTTTGTTGCATCAGCCCGAAATTGTGAATTCGCCTCGTGATTATTTTAAGAGGGTGGTTGTTTATGTACGATTGTATGTACCGTATGTATGCATGTTTGTATGTACTTAATATTATATAAGTAAATTGTGACATTTTGACTTTATTTCGTATATCGATCCTTTTTAACCGACTTCTGTAAGAAAAGGAGGTTATCAATTCGACTGTATTTTTTTTTTAGTTTTGAGCCTATAGCAGAGTAGGCATAGGGAACCTAGTGAGAGAGAAAGATGAGATCTAAAAATCATTTATATATTTACATTTAGATATTTGCAGCAAAGTGAAGTTTTATTATAGTAGCTTATTTAATTTAAACAAAATTAAACTAATAGAGACGCTACATTGAAAAGTAATTGCGTATGAGCATGCCTCGTCTGACAGCGTCGCCCTTACCATAGCAACTTTATTAGACACCCTCCACGCATTATTATGTAGATTCCAATTTAAAACCACTTGTTATCTAGTTAGTGATGAAAAATACCTAACTTGGAACCCCCTAAATTAGCCTCGGGCTGCCTACTTCACCATTCATAATCGATGGCATTTGACAAACGAACCGTTCTACTGTCAAATTTTAGTTTTCTATGTAACAAAAGATATAACAACCCTCGAGAATAGTTAGGAAACGTATTTTTCAATCGAATTTAGACTCTATATGTAGAGTATAAGGTTATAAGGATTTTTTTGTAGGTTTTGAAGTAATTTGGTTTAGCAGTGCCTGTACCAGAGGTGCGTAATGGTGCCTTGTTATGATAATCGTCGCCCTGAGGCTAGAGGGCTGCATGCTGCTAAGATGGAGTGGTCATCGATTGAAGTTGCCTTAGGTTGCTACTTTAAGTGCATATACTTTTGTGTGTAACAGAATTGTATATAAGTCAATTGCATAAAGTACTTTTGAAACGTACTTATGAACACGGTGTAGAACGCGTTACTAGTATTAGTAGAGCATTTAAAGAAGATTTTCACTAATTCTCATAGAGACGAAAAAAAAAAGTAATTTTCTGTTTGTTGTTGTAGGATAGGCAGAGGATACCTAGTGTTTAGTCATTCTGCTATCCGTATACAGACCAACTTACAAGATATTCTGTGTTGACTGGCGAAATTCAACGCCGCATTTTGTCTTGCTAGAGATTGTCAGGACGAGAAAATGAAAATAATATATTGCCCCAAGTGGCAATCGAACCCACAACCATTGCGCTTTCAATCAGATGTTTTATAGAACACTCAAATGTTTCAGTAGAGCAAGTGAATTGAAAATATTTTAGCAATATTTAATTAAGACAAGCATTCTGCCAACTTGCCGAAGGGTTGCGAAGTTAATGACCAAAAATTATTTGTACAGTTGGTTCTAATTCACTTTTAAGTGGTCATGAATACTATTTTAAAAGTAGCTTCAAGCTTTCTCCCACATAGCAGGGTAGGTAGAGGGATTCTTGGGTTAAGACATTCCATCCCCCAAGCACCGCTCAATTTTTCAAGATATTATATGAACGCCACGGTTTGTCCTGTTATCAAATAAATCATTTTCATAAAAGGGAGTGAAACTTATCTAAATTAAAAAAAAAATTGTCATGTCCTCGAGTGGGAACGCACTTGTGGCCCTGTGCCACGATTGGCCTCATATTATATTTTTAAAGATTGTAATATATAGCCCTGTCTTATAATCCTCATTCCTTCGCAGTGCGTATAAAACACCTATACAGTGTTAATAATTAACTGAAAAATGTTTATCTGTATTTTTTTTAGCTTCAAGCTGTATCCCATATGTATCAGGTTTTATAGACGGAACCTGATGTTAAGACACTTCATTCTCCACTCTCCGCCGATATTTGGAAGCATTAAAGAGGGAGTCTTAAAGAGAATGGAGTGACTTAACACTAGATTCCCGTCTGCCTATGCCTGATATGTGCGGGATGCGACGTGAAGATAAAAAAATAGCAAAGTGATTGGTCTCTACTATAACAGAAAACTACTCAAACTTACACTTGTGTGAGACAGACAACATAGCTAAAATATGGTCATTTTTTCCCCAAATGGGAATCGAACCCACCACCAACAATATTAATACAAAACTAACAATCAAACGTATATACCTATTTAAATAACCACACAAAGCCACATGTCACATCAAAGTGCCTTATCTACTGGGCAATGCTTTGTTTACTTACGTTCTTACACGCGATGCCTCCCCCCCACCCCCACGCTGATTCGCTATCTCTGTCACATTTTGACAGATTACCGCACCACGTGACACGACACAGTAGCTTATCGATAACATTAAACGACTAAACAGATTTTGATTAGGATTTAACAATTATATAGATATATTCTTTGTTTTAAACACGAACGTTAGGAGCAGCGAGTTGCCTGAAAGACGTGGCGGTACTGCCTGAATGGCGCTTTCTCTCGTTCGGCTAAATTTTCAATTCAAACAGGGTCTTTATAAGGGTAGTGACGCTGTACAAAATTTACATATCGACGTAATAAAGCAAGTCCGATTTAAATTCGGCGAGCGTTTTCTCTTTGCAAAGTTTGATAATGAAAAATCTTTGTTAATGTTCATATTTTGCTCTCTTTTCGTATATCGCTCGCGTTTTAGAGAGAAAGCAGAGTTTTTTCTCTTTTGTCTATTTTTGCTCTGGCGTAGTGTCCGGCCGTAAATGCGACGGTTGTCCATTTGATTTCCAGTTGGGAGAATTAATTATTTTCATTTTACGTCCAGCAAATAAGACACAGTGCGGCGTTGAGTCCCAACACTCAATACAAAATGTCTCGAAAATTACATGGGGAACGGATTTCTGCCTACCCTGAAATGCGGGAAAAAGGGTGAGACTGCTTATCAGTATATTTTATGCCAGAATATTGAGATGCCTATATTTTAAACGAAAAGTAAAGGATTATGTTCACTGTGCTGTCATTACGCATTAATGACTTACTAGTAAGACTTTACAGAAACATCTTATCTTCGTTATGAAGAAAAGAGAATTTTCAATAGTTTAATTAAGAATACGAATATGTTTGAGACCTGTCGTAGCGCAGGTGCACAGTGTATGACCGTAAATGCTATAGGTTGTGGGTTCGATTCCCACTCGACAAAATTAAATATTTAATATTTTCATTTCTTCGCTTTAGTAGAGCGGTGACGAATTCCGGCACGCAACACGCAATGCCCCCAGAATTCATCGGAAAGTCGAGAACGGAAGTGGCTTAACACTAGGTTCCCTTCGCCTTCCCTCGCATATGCGTGAAACTAAAAACATAAAAATAATTATATCTTATGGCATATCAGATT
This sequence comes from Heliconius cydno galanthus, assembly GCA_036379175.1. NCBI lineage: Eukaryota > Metazoa > Arthropoda > Insecta > Lepidoptera > Nymphalidae > Heliconius > Heliconius cydno. Next base: position 231,346 of record JAKRZM010000629.1, read on the forward strand.
TGAATTGACAACCATCGCGAGTAGGTACGTCTTTACTGCCATGTTAGCGCCTAGATTAAATTACATATATTTATTGAATCATTATAATATATCTCTATAATTAATATTTAAACTAGCATTTATGTAAATGTTTACAAGATTTATGTCAGTTTGTCAACTGAACGTTTATATTATTCATATATAATTATAATATACATAATTGTTATTCCTTATGTTTACCTATTTATTGTAATTTTTCTTTATTATTGCAAATTGCTATGTATGATTTATGATAAAAGCTTAGGTAATTCTCGATATTATAAATGTAGATCTATCCGGATTGCGACGTTGAAATTCGATACACGCAATGTCTCGAAAATTTCAACGAAATGTAAAAAACTGAGCACAGTCTAAGCGGAAGTTTTACGGGATAAATCGTGAAGATACTAATCCTTCTATAAAATGCGAGATATAGCGTGAACCAAAAATACATATATATATTTTAAAAGCATCCATATCATTTTAATTGCTATGTGATATACGAGTACTTGTAGTTACTTTATAACATGTAAGTATACTTAGTACATGTTATAAAGTAACATAATATAATGTGTATCATAATGTCTTGTTTGAATTCAATTAATTCGTTAAATATAGCTTTTTGTTGATTCGTCTAAAATAGCTTCCAGCTATCGAATTTCATGCTCCATGGCAGGGTAGTTAAATAGAACCTCCATTCTCTATCAAAACTCTCCGTTTTCCGTCTAAATTCGAGATATTCCAGGTTGATTGACATATCTTAATGTTGCTGTTTATCTTGTCACATTTATTTCCTCCAGCTTATATTTTATCCCTAAATAGTTATGTATTTAAGATTAGATAGATAAGATAAGATAAGACATACAACATTTTTATTACATATAAGGTATATAATTGAGCTTTTATAATAAAAAAGTACGCTTTCGTCGATCGTGGATTCAAATACAACTTGGAATGTCCACTTGTCTGTACTTGAAAAACGAAGATCTGAATAAAAAATATATAAGTATGTAATGATAGGCACTTCATTATTTATTACTTCTTATTTAGTAACTTTGCCTTTATTTCTTTATACACCCTTATTTTATAATAAAAAAGGCTTAAACTTCTAGGTATTTCTAAAATTAGTAAATATTTCCAGTGCCCGTGAAGGAATTCTACAATTATATCACCATGACCTTTACCGTAGCTTTCTGTAAATGGTAGCGTCAACACCGTTTTGTTACATACCTTTCTTAAGAATTTAGATAAAGAATAATGAGAATTAAATTAAGAATTATTATAAGAAAAAAGTTAACGTGGTGATACCGTTGTCAGAATGTGGTACAGCGAGATATTACTTGACTTTTCGAGATATTGCGTGTTGGGTGGCGGAATTCCACGTCGCACTTTGAAAATAATTTATTATTTTTTTTACTTGACTTTACTTTACAGTAGACAAAGGGAACATGGAAACCTAGTTATCACACTTCGTTCCCATTAAGACATCCATCCTCCACTTTTCGCCGCACTCTCGAGGTACTATTTTCAACTAATTTAACAGCAAAATTATACAATAGAACATTGATTACGAAACAAGTCCGCGCAAATGAAAGCTCTACAAGACGCTCGGTTAAAAGATCAATAAAGTGATATAGGGACAATATATCTAGCGATAGTGGATGTCTGCCCATAATATTCTTTGGGGTGCATCTCATTTGGCTTAAGAACCTGCCTTTGTCAACAAAGTTGGGGAAGGAAAAATCAATAGCCACAGCGGCAGGCCTCGATCAGGACTCGCTTGTTTAACGTAACTCGCTGTCTCAATTTGAATATTTAAAATTTGTAACTAATAATTTTAATTATCTAGAATTTTTAACTCTATGTAAGTAAGACTGGTATGAGTTTAGTATTGGTAAGAGTTTTTGTTCTACGTTATAAAATGCTTGTAAAGCTTATGTAAACTCCAGGTTAATTTAAAATAATCTTTTTTCCTGACTTCTGGTAGAACGGACCGAATTGCATAACGCCTAGATCACTAGAACTTGTATGTTGTGTTATTTCAATAAAATGAAATTTAAAGTGTATATTTCAAATACGCATATCCTGTTTTTAAAAATATCCAAAATATTAAAGAAAAATATTAATATATACTAATATAATAAAACTAAAGAGTTTGGTTAAATAGGTCTCAGAAACTACAGGTTCAAATTGAAAAAATATTTTGGTTACTTTGTACCTACGCTTCCAAAGTGCCATGTGTCATACACAACTCTTAAATATTTCCATCTGAGTGTACAAATCGTTTAATCTCTAATTTCCGTCACTCAATAGGTAATGTAACAAAAATTGGATGGAGAGAAGGAAATTAAGTGTTTTAACACTAGGTTCCCTCTGCTATATGCGGGATAAGCGTGAAGTGGAAAAAGTCACCATCACCGTAGCTCTATCATCAGCTCTATCGACTCTACAAAAACAATGTTTGCCTTTATTTATTTACGTGTTAGCGAATACATTGCTATAATGCATCTCTTTGATCCGTCCGCATGCAAACACTGTACAGAACATTCCCACTACCCTCGAACATGCAAATTCGCTGAACAAAAACAAGGGTGTCCATAATTCTCTTAATGCTCCAAACACCATTAATATTTTAAAACAACTAGATGAAAATATTCAAATCTCTACCACTTGTGATAAGCTGGATAGATGTTTGTGTGAAAGTGGCTTGAGCTCTCTTTTATGGGATACTAGTCGTCACCCCCAACTTTATTTCCATTTCACGTCTTAAATATGAAATGGAAAATCCCATTATTTCCTCTTTCCGTAAGAATGTTCAGAAATCCTCTTTCAGTGTTTTCCTACACTTTCTAAATAACTACATGTCAAATTTCAAATTTTTTAGTTTACAATTTTGTTTGTTCGTGGTTAGTTATTCCGTAAAAAAAACAAATTATATATTTTTAATAATTAGATTTTTTAATTGGATATTATAATTAGGTCACGACTAAGAGGATATAAAAAAAATGTTCTTTTGCATTATTTTCTGGCGGAAAGTTCCCTACTTTCCGCCGAACGCACGCACTGTCTTAACACTAGATTCGTTCTGCCTAAACTCACTTAGTGCACTATGACCGCGGCAATAATTATCACTGATTTTTACCAACATATATATATGTATATGTAGGCTATCATATATAGAAAAGTCGAATCCTGCTGCCAGTGGTGCGGACGATTAAAATCTATTAGTGCCGTCGAAAGGGGAGAACCATTATTATTCACATCACGCACAATTCGTACGCAAACGTGTAATCTTTTTATCGGCGCGTCTGCCAGCGGACGAAATGGACTATCGATATCGAAACGTCACTAGCTTCCTGATAACCTCTATATTATGTATGTATCTAAGTAGTTCCTGGCTGTTGGTCATTGTAAGTATCGTGCATACCATCTAAATCAGTTTAGCTCTCCGTTCTCTCTGGATACTCCGCTAGAGATAGAGTGAAAAAATAAATAGAAAGTGTTGACCTAATTAAAATTTAAACTGACAACCTTCGTATTAATGTAAGAACGTCTTGGACGTTTTTATATAGAGAATATTAACATTGCTCAAAATAATGAATCACTTGCAAATTTCTATCCCGAATCGTGAGAGTTGTCGCGGGATCGGCCATACAAATCCCGGTTTACGGGATTGAGATCTCAGGTAACTTGCCTGTGTGTCTATATGTGGTGTTTATATCTGCAAGTGCCATTTACAATGTAAGATTAGTAGAATATGTTATCACTTGGAAGCGATTTTTTATAATTATAATGGGGCTCCAAAGGATTTTTATATTTTAAATACTAGCTTTTACATACAGCTTCGTCCCCATGATCAAATGAAAATAGCTAAGAGTTATTTATGTATGAATCTTGACACATGCTAATTGCCTGAAATTAGTTTGATCGGACGGTACCGTAGATTACACAAAAAAATCTATTTGAACTAGAATTTCCTGATATTTGGCGTCACATGGATTTTAAATAAATCTAACCTTAATGGTTAATTAAATTCACAACCATCGTGACTTTTTTCTAATTTGCTAAATTTATATTTACATACCATAATGATATAAAAAAATTGAATTATTGTATGTCTTCTTGCGTACCAAAAATAAAAAGGAAAAATATTACTTACAAAATTTGCTAAATTTAAATAGATTCCTAAATAAATTCCTTTCTAGATAAAATAAATTAATCCCAACCGTCTCTTATAAAAGGTACAGTACAAATAGAATAACTTAGAACCGAAAATTCGATTAGTCGTGCAGCTTCAAGAGACTTGCGCGATGTGTGAGGTAGCGTGATAAATATGAATATCTATATGTATGTACGTCCGTACATACCTCTACAAGTACATATATGTAAAGCAGGCTGGTATTGTCTTCGAGATGAATTTCTCTAAGTAAGCTATGTTTGCTTAGTGCGGGATGCTCTGTGATTTAAGAAGAGAATGGATCGAGGGTACGAATTCAATACTACACCTACCATAGAATTTTCGTCAGTTTCACAAGCGCGGGTGGAGTTGTTCTAGTCAACGCCGCGTTTTTACTTTCCATTACGGTTGTGGATTCATTTTCCATTTACAGAATAAAGTGGAAAAAAAGTTTCACGCTGTATCCCGCGTAATACAGGGAAGGTAACGTTACCACATGCGGGATACACTAACGTTACTTAGATATTCTATCATAATTGTACCATTATAATTACATTTTTACTTATTCAAAGTAAGTTAACTAAAACAGAAAGTTTTTTTTACAGCCTGTTGTTATGACATCAGGAAGGAAGGGCGGGTCTCGTTTGGACATATGGAGACACACTATTTCCTTATCCACTCCCATGTTTATTTTTTAAATTTAACCCTTATACTTTAGTTAATATGTTTGTGATATATAGAGTACGTAAGGTAGAGTACAATAGGACAACGTCATCGTATAAAGGCGCTTATTGTAGTGATCGACTTCCACTTGAGTGAAAATAATTATAATTAAATTAACATTTTATTTATTTTAAATGAAAATGAATGCGCCGTTGAGCTACGCCAGGAAAATGAATTAATTGATTTAATATCACATTGAGCATTAATTGTGGAATGGAGTGTTTTAACACAGAGTTCTCTAGATTTACCCGAAAAACTGCGTTGAGTCCATTATTTTAGCGTTTACGATAAATGATGTTCCACTAAGCCACAGCGGCCCTTATATTTAATAATTAAAATATTTTTCTTTTGACAATAGGTTCTTGTTCTTATAAAGTAAGTAGAATTTTTATGTATATACAATGTAATATAATTTCATTAATTTCAATTAGGAGCTTCATTTATGTATCCTGGATATAGCAGAGTAGGTTGAAGTAATTTAGTAGTAAGACACAATGTAACCACAACCTCAAGTGGAAATCGAAACTGGACTTGATTTGATAAATATTTTTAGAGTACAATCAAAAACGCTACAAATTCTTCATCACTATTACCAACATTTTACCATACATAGATAGCCTTATAGACTAGAGCAGAAAAGCCTCTACGTAAAGCTATCTAAGTATCATAATGTGAGATGTCACAGGAAGGAAGGGCGGTGACGCCGGACTCTTGTAGACGCCCTATTTCCTTGTCCTCCCACATTAATATCTGTTATGCGTTTGTTTCTTTTGATTTACCAATAAGGATGAACTTTGGGGTGATGTAGAGTCTGGTGGAATTGTGTCAGTCGAAACCAGAGAAAACTTCGGATTTGTAATGGAGTATTAGGACGTAATTGCTTTGTCAGTCAAACTTCTGGCCATTGCTAGCTTCTTCTTAAGAGAAGTTACAGCACTATAATATTCATTATCTGTATTAAAATATACTGTAACATCATTATTGAATTGACTTGATTTTTCATAGCTTCACGTTTTATCACTGACGTAGTAGCCAGATAGAACGGAGCGCCTAACGGTACGGTATTCATTTTTATATTTTATACAGACAGATAAAAATTCTGCTGAGTGGAAATTAGCTTCTGTAATCGATATGTTAATTTTTTTTATATCTTTCATGTATAGAATAGATTTTCCTATCCCTTTATAATACGAGTATATAGGATTTTTTATTAAACATAAAGACTTAATTCTATATTTTAAAAAAGCCTAATCTATTATTACCACTCAAAACATTACATCTCCAAGTTAGGCGCCAAACAAAGGACGGAGCATTATTCTTTCTGAATAACTTAAATACTTTTCTACCAAGAAAAAATCAACACTAAAAGATAAAATCCAGTTTACGTTGCACTATTGACGAAATGGAGAACCATTTCAACACATCTACTTCACAGGATTATCCCAACACCAACTTTTGTTTTAGAGTCATCGCCGCCTTATCATTTAGCTCGTCATCAACAAGTAAAGCTAAGTTACATTTGGGGTCAGCTATTGACCATTGACATGTAATCTTGAGATCGCTTGATCTCCAAGGGTTGGGCTTTTTCCCAAATGCTAAACGATTTGGTAGTGATAAGGCGGAAACAATTTAGTGGATTACTGTACGGTGTGTTCAGTTCCTCGTGTGGGAAGTCAATGGAAATTAAGGTTCATTGGTCTTTTTCTTGTTTTTATCTAAATTTTGATATGAAATCGAAAATAATTTTGAGTTGTTGTGAATTTGACTGTTCATTACAGTTACAGGTTCATATTTTCTTAAAATCTATGGCCTAGTTTGCTTTTGCTTGCTCTGCTTAAGTTATTAAAGGTAGTTAAATTGACTTCAAATTTGTTCACAATCCTCAGTGTATTTGTTTTCCGGTTCGCACTTTATATGGCATATAGCGGGATTGATTGATTCCTCTGTCTTCTATGAAGATTATATCGAAATATTGCATATGGAGTAGTGGAACTGAACGTCACGCTATGTCTTGCCAGATCAGGGAATTGAAAATAATGAATCTCTTCAGAATCTCTTCAGTGGGAATCGAACCCACAACCGTCGTATTTACAATAAGAAGCTGTCCCACTGCTATTTACTTATATATAAAAAAGTAGAATCCTTAAAATGATTTACTTAAAAAATCCTGTGTCAATATTTTCACATACTGATACGTAACCTTCCAGCGAAACTTTGGTACGAAACAGCCAGTTAAAAGGCAGTAAAGGAGAGGAATGGGGCGAGGGCGATGTGTCAACAGATAGGCCCATCTACTGCTAAATGCACTAACTATTTTTTCAAGCGTGACCTTTTTGCGAGTGGAAACGGCTTTTCTTTTAGTTTAGATGGTTGATTTTAAAAATGATATATATTTTTTCAAATATTTTTCTCTAATATAAATTAGGTAGAGAGAACTTAGTGACTAGACTTTCCGCAGGAATTCAATACATTGCGTGTTAATTGGTAATTAACACACAATGAACTTTACCCCGCCTTTTGTCTTACCAGAGTGGTAAAATGTAATGAAGGTTAATGAAAATTAAAACAAAACTTCAATTCTGCACGACGATAGTATTTTTATTAAAAATAGAAAATCCTAACCGAAATTATATTTTTAATATTTTTTTTTGTAATCAAAATCGTTATTTTTTTATGGTAGATTAGTCAATTTTTGTATTGGTAAAAAAGTGCAAATTTACAAGTAGGAAATTTTAAATATAGATCATTCTAAATAGGCAGAAATTCAGGAAAAATCTATCACTAAGTCTCTGTTTACTCCATGGCTACCTATATGCGACAGTGATACAGTATGTGACTAAGTGAATGAGTATATCCATTGAATGAGTCTCAAAACATTAATGAAAAAATAAGGAACGTAGTGTTTTAATACCATGTTCACTCTGCCTACCCTACTTTAAGCGGAACACAACCTGAAGCTAAAAAACACACATAGGTATTTGTTATTTTCTTTTACCCAAAACCTTTCTCCATACTTGGCCAGTGGCCAGCTAAAAGGGCATTATGTGAAGACGATCCTCCCTAACAAATAACCGCGTCCTGTCAACTCGCCACACATTGCGTTAGTCAATTAGGGGTGTTAATAAGACTGGCTCTATTTTGAGCCTTTCCTTAAATTGTATGGTCTCGTTATCTAATATAAACAACATTTATTGTAGTAATAATAAAAAAATATTAAAAAATAGATAGGTTGTGGATTCAACTTCCACTCAAGGAAATAAAATATTTAGTATTTGAGCTCCGCGACTCAACACACAATGGCTCCAGAATTCGACGGAAAACGGCGAACCAAGTGTTCTAGGTTTCCTCAGCTATATTGGTACCCTGCTGTATTGGATACAGCGTGAAGCCTAAAAAAAATATTTTGTGAATGAATGCACAGATTTTGTTTATTAATTGGTACTAACTTGGTAATAACTCATTCTTCCATTTATCTCATAGCCTCGAACACGCGTTCACAATTTTAACACAACAAAGTTGCTCCAACCAAAAACTTCATACTTTTGTAATAAATAATGTAATTGCTGTAATTATCCTGTAATGCTATTTATTCACTCCTCATTATACGAGCACGATAATTGGTAAAAAATTAGGTCAACTTTATTTTATGGTTAGATACCATTGAAAACACTCTTTTTATCTATTGGTATGGTAATTTTGATGAGAATTCAATTATCTAATGCAATTGTTACCTGTTTACCTCTGTTCTATCATTTTTTTTGGAATTTCAAAAATTTTAAAGCAGAAATTTTTATTAAGAGTATATTACGAAAATCAACACTTTAAACAAAATAAGGTGTTGAAAAAGAATTCACAGTACGTCAGCAATATTTCAACATAATCTAATGTCAATAGCACACATTGTACTTTTTTATAAGTTGAAGAGAATACAGTGTTTAGACACTAGGTACTTCCGTACCTCCCGCCCACATTTGAAACATTGCATGCTGCATTGCGGAATTTAAAACCGTATTTTGTGTTGGTACCAGGAGGTGAGAAAATGAAAATAATTAGTTCTTCCGAGTGGGAATCGCATCCACAACTGTCGTTATTACAGTTAGATGCCAACGCCATGATGGCCCAAATATGATAGGTACTTTCTTCCTATTTATAACAAGCCTATGAACTGGTGACCCTTCAACACTCTGACCGAGCACCACTCAACACTCAACGCGCACCGCACATTAAATCACAAACAATTGTCAGAGACGCCGAACGCTTATAAAACCATACAAAATACTTTTGTTTTATTTGAAGCGGCGCATTTTGTCATTATTTGCGGCACGTGGGCGCGAATACATAATGTTTCATTATTACACGTTACGACTTCACGCGTTAGTCGCTTTCAACTGATAGAGCCGTTCTTGGAATACTATCTTTGATGGATTTTATTTCACTTGACCGATATACTCGTATGTGGCTAAAGAGAATTTTATCGGTCATATACAATTGAGAGGAGAATTGAGTGATATGGCACTTATTTAACATTTTGATTTTGAATACACAATTCAAAATTATTTGCTATTTCCCCATTGCATTTTATAAGTAAAAAAAAATAACCTGTAATTCAAAAATACTATAGGTATATTATTATTTAATTTATCATACATTTCTATCAAACAGCTAAACAATCGAAATTAGTTCACAAGTCTACATATAATTACAGCTAAAATCACACAATGCTTTTACAAATGTGTTAAAAGCGTTAAATTAACAAAATTCCGTTTATTACACAGTTCTTTACAGAGATTATCAATCATTTGGTCGGTGGACCGCGCAAATCATAGTGCACGTACGTCACACTGACACCCACATCCCGCTGGGTAGACAGTTTTAATTTTATACCACAGAGCACGAGTATATGGTAGATGTGATGAATTGTGTAAAGTTTTTGATAACAAACACATAAATTTGTATGAAAATATGCCAATTGGATGCCAAATTAATATATTTAAATATGTTTATTCGTTAATATAATCATTCTCGTGATGGGAGATTAAATACACAACCAAGTATTACTGCATTATAGTGACGTCCATTGCTATGGCATAATAAGTAAAGTATTTTTTTAGCTTAACGCTATATCCTACATAAAGGAGGGTGGGTATAGAGAAACTAGAGCTAAGTCACTTCGTTTCCCAAATTCAATAAAATCATATTATAATTGAATATTACTCCAATTTACTTTATAATATTATCAGTTCTATATTAACAATCTATGAGCATGCGCCTGCGTGTCGTAGCGGGAGACGATCGACAATGCACAGGAAGTGTCGACTAAATCGAGTTACGACGGCTGTTTCGACAAATTTTAATACCATTGTTTTCATCGTGACTCGTTCGTTTTGGTTTTGTGACATATTAAACAGATATTAGAAATTAAATATAGTTTAAAATTATAATTTAAAATTATAGTTTAAAATTATAATTTTAAACTATATTGAGGAGGATGGTCGATTCATTGAGAAAGGTTATCTTGTAATAAAATTTACCTACATTACCCATTATCACTTACAACGCAGTAGACCTGCCGTAAAAGTTACGACATTATAATACATGACAAATAACTGACACAACTCTTTACATTTAACCAGGGTCGAAGTCACAGGTAAAAGTGTAGTTATTGAGAAAAATATGTAATTTTCTCTGAAGAAAAACTGAAAAAATATTTATTTACGTAGAATAATGTGAAAAATCACTCTGTCTTTTACTTCTCATAAATTGTGAAGCAATGAGCAAATCAGAAAGGAGAATATTTATTTCGATTTCGATCGCATCTTACACACACTCTGTTCCCATTGAGACACTTCCATTTCCCACTTTCGGCTGAATTCTGGAGGCATTACATATCGAGTGGTGGCACTTATGTTTTTGACATCTGCTTCACAGCGAGGCAATGAAAACAATTAATTCCTTCGCGTGAATCGAACCCACAACCTTTCCATTTCCAGATACACTCTGTGCCGATGCAGCACAAAAGAAAATAAAGACAATCGACAATATTATACGAGTACGAGTACATAGAAATCCTATTTGTCATAACTATTCAGCAATGCAATATCAAGCCCACGTGTTCAAAAGTAATTTCAGTGTAAAACGAATAGCAATGTTCCGAGAAGATCGCGGGCGCCCTTATCGCAGTTGTAAATCAATATATGATTACAAATTTAATGCTACCGTTGGGATATAAATCTTTGGTTTTAAATTATGAGCCGCGAGCGACGTATCTACGCGTGAGGCCCCCTAGTGTTGTGTGTTGTCGACACTCGATGTTGTGTTGTGCTTGGTGTAGGCTGGGTAGTGATGTACCTTTTTAAAATATTATTTCGCAATAAGGAAATACTATAAATTTTTTGAAGACGTATAAAAACGTAACGGAACTTTCGTTCTTAGAAGCCGTACAAGTGCTGATTTGAGTTTGAGTTTAAGTCTGCCGTGATTATTTGAGTTGAGTTACGAAATGAATGCTACATATGTATTTAAAACAATAATGAGAATATCTATTATTTTAATGTTATGTTTATTCATCGTAAAAATCACTACAGTTTTATATAAAAGGTACATAAAAATATATGATTTATTACGCAAATTAAGAATAAGCTCATTCTCCACCTTAAAAATTTTTATTTGCTTAAAATATCAAATTTTGTTTAAAATATATTTCTAGCATTTAGCTATTTTACGACTATTACTCAAAGCGCTGTCGATTTCTGAAAGCACTTACACTATCATAAGCAATAAAATAAAGTAAACAATATTCCTTCCAACTTTCACTGCGCAGGCGCAGAAACAATTGTAATATTGTAAAGGTAGATAGATAGGTACGATAGGTAGGTAAAACCTTATGAAAATTTACTATTGCTTGCTGCTGCTTGCTTGCTAAATGTTATGTTGCTTTTTTCTTTTTTTGGCGTTCACTTTTCTTCATATAGCAGAGTAGACAGAAGGAATCTAGTGTTAAGACACTCCGTTGCTCACACACCGGTCAATTTTTCAAACATTGCGTACTGAACGTTGCTCAACGCACGAAGTGCATTGTCTTGTTACCTAAGCATAATTTCTTTCCTGAATGGTACTCGGATTAATAATGCTCGTTACAATCAGATAAAAATACCATATTAATCGATATCGACAGTGAAAATCGTACATCACTCTATCATCTCAATATGATGTAGTGCGGACAATATCTTGTGTTACTCTTACCACTATCAGATGCTGTATCGCGGATTGCGTGTCTATAACTGGTATATCACAGGTATTTGTATTTATGTTTATGTTTTTGTTTATATGTATTGGTTTCATAACTGTTTTATGTTTATAATATTGTTGAAATGAAATAGGAAATGATGTTGAAAATTTTGATTTTAATATGATTGAATGAAAAGGTAAGTGAGGCGTGGGGAGACTTCGAGTACACAGACTTCGAGGACATAACATGCAAAGACTGTAGTGTTTTGTGCTCTGATCTCTCTAGTTACCCTGATAGAGTTGTCGCATGTAGCATGTACATGCATGCATGTGTATGCACATGTAGAAAGAAATCGAACCTACATCCATCAAGTTTATAATCAGCCACTGTGCCACGATGATCATGTAATTTTTTTGAACTTGCTCTATCCTCTCAATAGCCTGAAGCGTTAAGTGCCATTTCATTTGTTAATGCTATTTTTCTGTAGTTATGTATTGTGAAATATTGTTGCTACCTCCACGTCGCTATTAAGATTAAGTTATGGCTTGGTGTTGAATGTCGATATTGTAAATGGAAATTTCAAATTTGACTTTAAAACAACAGTAGTTCTCAATTCTTATGCAAGAAAAAAGAAAAGGCAGAGAAAATTCATAAATCTAGTCAAGACGCTCTTCTCCGCTATCCACCTTCATGTGACACATGGTGAGTTTAAGTGGCGAAACTCAACGTTGTTTTTACCAGAGTTATTGTTACCAGAGCCTGGAAAAAAAATCTTTGCACTCGAGTGGGAATCCAACCCATAATCAACGGATTAACGGTAAGACGCACGACGCTACGAGTACATAGATCATAAAACAAAAGAAGGCTTTACGTCATATCGAAGATATTTATTATTTTATTTTCGATAAACAAACGCGTTAAAGTTTGGAAAATGATTGCGCGAGTTGCGAAGTCGAGTCGTAAATCGTAACCGAGACAACGTAACGGCGTTGACCAAATATTTAGAATTTATAGTTCTTGTGTACTTTACGGAAGGCTATTTGTAAATAATGTAAATAATAAGTAAGAATATTTTTTTTAGTTATATAGTAAAGGATAGGTAAAAATTTTCTTTATTTGATTTAATAACTGTATCAAAAAAATATTTTATATACAACAAAATATTATTGTAGCAGGGCAGCATTAGACAAACCTACAGACGAATCAACAAACTCCGATCTTCCATTCCATTCGAATTCGAGGAATTATGAGTTGAGCTCTTTGCCACATTTCTGCCTACTAGAGTGGGGAAATGCCCCCGAGTGGGTTTTGAACCCACAACCTTCGTATTTATAATTAAACGGTGGCCCTCTGCCTCTCTCAGGCACAGTAATTTTCTTTATGGCAATTTTCAAGCAATTTTTAAGGCAATAACTTTATCACTGTGACATGAGATATTTTTACTTAATAATCGCTGCCAATTACGCCATAAGCTTGAACGCAAATTTCACCGAATTTTGTAATAATTGACACACTTATATTGTTACTCATTTTTAGTAAAAAAAAATAAATAGCAGTTGTTTTTTGGGAGGTACTTGATCGTGTTGTTATTTATATGTATAGGTATAGGTACTAGTCGCCACCCAACTTTGCTTTGCTTGTTTGCTTTTATGGACTCTACGAAGATTTTTCCTGTTTCTGTAGAAATATCTAGAAATCCTCTACACTTCCTTCACCTATTTGCTAAATGCCAATTAAGCCATCGTAGCGCACTTGGTGAGTATCCGATGATACATAATGATTGTAGGGTCTTTAACTGGTGAAAAACGATAAAAAGGTAAAAAATATGCACCTTCTTTATCGTTTTTCATATTAATAAAATAAGTTTCTACTATACAATTTGTATTATCCTAATAAAAGTGTATAAGTTTAATAATGGTTTAAAATCTTTCACTCCAAGTTGCGACTAGGACCACATACCACCTCGTTAGTCCGAATGCCCCCAAAACATTCAATAACATAACTTACAAGTCGAAAACGAGCTTTCAAATTACACAAAACTGACAGCTTTAATATTTGCCCTAAGCACGGCCGCGGAACACCTCATGCTGAGCTTTTAATTTGTTCCATACATCCTTTCTCGTGGTTTTTTCTCCGTTTTGTTTGAGAGCGGGTGATCGATCGTGTGCCTGCGTTTTTTTATCTTGTTTAATTTTAGAAGGAACTCTGTTTCGCTAAGTCATTAGCGTTTTCGTTTGGTTACCTTTGTTATGTTCCTATTTGAGCTGATTGTACTTCTATTTTGTTTGGATTATGAACAATGAATTTGATGAATAAGCTGAAGATATATATGCCATTGAATCCCATTTAGTGCAGCAGCACAGCACTGACTATAAACGCGACGGTTGTGGGTTCGGTTACCACACGGGGTAATGAACTATTTTCATTTTCAATCAATTTCATTCCCTCAAAAAATGCTCTGCGTTGAGTTCTGCAACTCAACGTGCGATATTTCCAAAATTGCACGGTGTGGGGAACTGAGTGTCTTATCTGCAAATTTCTTATGCCTAGCATGCTATATGTGGAAAAAAAGGAAGAAAACAAAAAATAAGACAGCCAATAAAACCGACCATTAACAACTAACAGCTCTATTCTTAACACCAAACCAAATGGCAAATTGACCGCAATTTAATTGAAAAGCTCTCGACATAAGTATATGCAACGTCAGGTGGACGACAGCGATACAGCTTTTTCAATAGGCCCGCAATAAAAAAGCACAAGTCACGCACTAAATACATCGACGAGCAAAAGAAACAAATAAAAGTGATAAAAGCGCACAATCACGCACCCACAAAAATTATTTTTGTAACACGTGTCAAGAATCAATTTAACTAACGTCGAAATTAAGTATGGGCGTAAACCTGTTGTATGATAAAAAACTAATCAATGATCGAGAGCTTTCGCCTATTGTTAGCTGTTTAGGAGCTTTTCAAGCTTATGCGTGTAAAAAATTGTCTTCATCAATCAGGTTTGTCCACAATGGACAGACAGTATTGAGTATTCATCTTGGTTCCACGAAATTTTGGAAATTTATTGAAAATTTCAAATTGTTTCCAATTTATTGGGTGTCGGGTATTATAAAGATCGATTTTGTTTTGATTGCAAGTTTTATCTGTCTTTTGCCATCGAATGTTTTTTTTGTTGATATTTTATACGAGTAAATACGTTTACGTGAGATTACATTGCCGTTCTCGAGTGAAATATCCATTTCACTCGAGAACGGCAATGTTGTGCTCACAAGAAGATATTGTAAAATTATAAAAAAAATATTAAGAATAGTTATTAAAAAATTCAGCGCCTACCACTTGTATACCTAGATCTCCATGGTATCAGCTTTACGCTGTATCCCGCACATAGCAGAGTAGGCAGAGGGACCCCAATGCTAAGAGACTCTGTTCCTCACTTTTCGCTGAATTCTGGAGGCATTGCGTGGTGTTGAGTGGCGGAACTAAACGCCGCACTTTGCCTTGATACCAGAGCGAAGAAATGAAAATATAAATGTAAATAAATATTTCATTACCTCGAGAGGGGATTGAACCCATAACGGGTCGCGTTTACAGGCACACTTTGTGTCCCTGCGCTGTAGTATTAGTAAATTCTTAAATCTATCAAGTTGCACTGACTTAAAAAAAAATACTAGAGAAAAATATTATTTTATATAACGATGGCGACATATGCGTTATTAAATTCGCAATAATAGTTAAAATACGAAGGCAACATTTTTGGCCACAAAACTTACCCCTCTGTTAATAATACTTTAATCATAGGTTTGAACCCCCACCCCCTTACAATGCTATACTAAATAATACTGCTTCTAATAGACTTCTATACATTGATTGTTAAATACTTAAAAATAGACAAATTCTTCTTAATAAAACAGCAATGTATGTTAAAATTAACTAAACTCATAGCAAATTACAAGTTTCTGAAAGCTAATACAGTGGATTTTAGGTGACGCCCTGTAATTAGAGCAAATGTGGCGCATTTCTGTTGATAATAGAAATGGTTACCATCTTGGATATTCGTCCTTCTAATGTCTATTTTAGAATAAGCTTTGATTAGACCGAGCTTAGACTGTGAACTTAATAAGCTATTGTTTTGGATTTGAAATTAAGCTTTTATGTTGTGTTGTCTGGGATAGTTCGTGTTTTTAGCGTATGTTGGTAGGTTAGTACATCACCGAGTTTGCGAGGTGATATTGCAATGTACACGTGCATTTGGCGCATTCGATAGTCTTCTGTTATTAGTTTGACAATATTAGATATTCTTAATAGGTTTACCTTATTAGATTCTTGTATCGAATAGGAAAACTTATTATTTTTCAAATTTATATTATATTCGAAACTAATGCTATGCAATAGTTGAAAAAAAAAAACAATAAATAAATAGATGGTGTTCTCTCTACTCTAATTTGAATTCTTAACCATCGTGTATATAGTTAAATTTTTACTGAGCCATCCAGCCAGGTATCCATCAAATCATATTTCATAAGCTGTCACAATTTTTACTGTCGCGTCGTCGCAGGACTTGCGCCCACGCATTGAAACAAAGCTGGCATTATCATATGGGGTGTGTCCGTATTAATCACGTCCCGTACGTTGAACATTGGAATATTATGAATATTTTATTCTACATGTTAATATAGGTGATGTGCCTTAAGGATTTTTGTCTCTGAGAGGGAGAGGAGAGAGAGTGTGCATAACTGAATCTATTTCCCAGGATTTAGTAAAGCCACGCTTGCTGTAAGCCTATAGATTAAAACAGTTTTTAAAAAATAACTGTGTCATACTCGAATCGTTGCGAATTTTTATTTGTATCTGACCACGAAATGCGCTTTGTCATACCAGAGCAGAAAATTGTACAATCCATTCCTCTCATCACAGTCAGAAATCTAGCCGCTGCACCCAGATGGCCTCAATTTTTTACTGTTATTCAATATTACCTTTTTAAGATGAAACCACCTTTATACCAAAAATAACTTTTTGATTAGTACAGGCATCCGAACACATAGCTCCTACATAGTGATGCTGTATGAGCTGTATATTTTTTCAAAATAATATTGTACATTTCTTTTATTTTGTGAACGTATAAAATAATTATTAAATTAATAATTATGATTTGTTAAATCATAATTATCATTCCTATGTGCTTAAGTAATATTTTTTCATCAAATAATCTTTGCTAGGACGAGATGAGTCAAGTCATTCTTGTTTCTATCACGAATATAATATACTTAAATCAATGCGAACCTTTGTTTTGTGAGTGATGACACACTACGTAAGTATAATTTGTATGAACAAGCATATACTGTTATTTTTGTCAAATATTGTATATGCAACGTTTCTGCATTTATATTTACTTAACAATGAGCAATTACTGAAACCACCATGGTACTGTGGGACGGTGATATATCTGAGTGTACTCGCGATGGTTATGGGTTCGATCCGCGACTTAGAAATTGGGTAAAAGAAGAATAACTGCCTTAACATTCTCTCTACTCTGTTTTACACAAGAGATGCGTAGTACAAAAAAAATAGTAGAACATGAAACAGTAGCTCAGCGTGCATATAATCGAAATTGTAATTTAAAGCCGCCTCTATAATACTGTCTACTAAAGTCGCATCATATTTTTTATACGTTTTTGTTCTCTCATAATTATACACTTCAACTTATGAATGAAACATGCCTTATTCATGACATCACTATGAATGAGTGTGAATGGGCAGAGCTTTTATATCAAAATATGAGTTTAGTATGTCATAAAGCTTACGTCGTATTGACGTAGTGGTATATTAATATCTTTTTTAGATAGCAAGGTAGTCAGAGGGAATCTAGTGTTTTGGCACTCCGTTTTCTATTTTCCGCTTTATTTTCGAGAAATTGCGTGTTGAGAAGCAGAACTCAACGCCGTGTTTTTTGTTTTGCCGTGTCTTTATTAGAGTAGGGAAATGAACATTATTCATTCTCTTCAGTGAGAATAGAACCCAAAACTTTTTGCATTTAGAGTCAGTATTGTACATTTATATAATAAATTTTTTGAAGCTTAATTGACTTGGCATTTTCAAATAATTACTTGGTTCTCCCGATTGTATATAGTTTAGCAGGCTTGACCAACGGAAACTGGGACTTTGATTGTTTAAAAAGCTCGACTACTAAACCATACGTTCATTCATTGTAACTGGGGGACTTCAAAGGACATTTGAACTGTCTGTGTATTTTCTAATAAATATTTTTCTTTACTTTCCGTGGAATTTTTACATATTTAAAAACATTGCCTTACGTTAAATCACCCAAAATAATGATTAATATTTAGCGAATACAAAAGCTATTACGTTTCAAAGTATTCAGTAGTGTATTCTAATAGAAAAATAATAAATTGGTTGAATAAGAATCGAAGAATATCAAAAGTGCACAATCACCAAATGATCACTCGAAGGGCGATAAGAACGATGTAGATAATGGACACAATAGAGTCATTCAATGGTTTTGAGATGAACTGGCATTATATATGATCGACATGAGTGAAGGTTAACAATTAAAAACGAATAATGTCTCTAAATGGGCGGAAAGTAGAAGAGAGATTTATCACTAGACTTTCCTTAGTATTATAAAATCCACCCTAGGCTGTGGAAGGAAGATGTAAAAATATAGATTTCACATCATCGTGACGGAGTTGGGTGGTATATGACTGACAAATTATAGTTGTATACACACCCTATTTTCAAGAGTCGAGTAACGGAATTCATTTTGTAAGCGCGAGGTAGCGAGGAAATAAAAATAATTGATTTCATCGAGTGGGTATCGAACCCATAACCGTCATGCTTGTGCCCCTAAGCCACGACGGGCCTACAAACGTATTTTTAAGCAATTATTTTTATTATTTACCTTAACAAAGAAACGATTTAAAGCCTAATGCACCATAATTTGGTAGTGTCGTTCTTTTCATAACAAAAATAAAGCAAAGTTTCAATTAACAATGTTTCGATAAGTTCGGTAATGAGAGGTTATGTCGATTTATTATCGTATAAGTTATAATTAGCAGTCTTTGTTCGAGACACGAGGACGCCCCGCCCCGCCATTGCTCTCGCGACCTCACTAAATGTGATCTGTACATAGAGTTAGGAAACATTATTCTAAAGTTTTTTTGAAAAATGTTTAAGATTTTCCCAATTTTTTGGGTATTTATTTAAGCTATGTAAATGTATTTTATTGTAATTTTAATTTCTGTGAGTAGTGTTTTTTTTAATTTCTTCTAAATAAGTGTAGTAATGTCACACTTTGCAAAACAATTTGAACCACAGCTTTAAGATATGAGATCTATTTTTTACTTCTGTATTTTCACTCTGTTATAAATTGTTTTTTTTTTT
The DNA here is from genome assembly GCA_036379175.1 of Heliconius cydno galanthus. Taxonomy (NCBI): domain Eukaryota; kingdom Metazoa; phylum Arthropoda; class Insecta; order Lepidoptera; family Nymphalidae; genus Heliconius; species Heliconius cydno. Next base: position 250,898 of record JAKRZM010000629.1, read on the forward strand.
TAACTTATAATTTTTTTTAGTCTAACATTGCATATTGAGTGCCTCTATTCTGCGCGTTGTCTTCTTATCAGAATCAGAAAATCCTATTTTTTTTTCGTCGAGAGGGAATCGAATCCACGAACATCACGTTTACAGCCACTGCCGCTGCGCCTCAAATAAATACCTTATCATATGAATTTATCTTATATTTACAACTTATTATAATAAGAAAGTACCTAATTAGATATTTAAAAGGGCAAAAAATTGCATAACCTTTAACCCTCTTTCGTACATCACAAACAAAAGGCACAAGCGAAGTTCCGAAGACAAAACGACCGCCCCCCCAAGACGGCATTGTCGGTCTGTACTTAACTTTATAAAGACCCTAATAGGAATGTTCACGCATTATAATTTTCGCTTTAAAATTATTTTATTATTCTGTATTGCTTTATTTAGAGGACAATAAAGTATTTGTTCTTGTATTGATTATTTTAGCTATTTTTTAAATTCACGCTTCATTCTCTATTCACTGCTATCATAAAGAAAAGAAGATAAAGACACTTCGTTCCCCTCGAACCTCCCAATCTTCAAGACATTGTGTGTTGAGCGGCAACTCTTAGTCTTCTAAACGAAGAACTGAAAAGAAGTCATTCCCCTGAGCGGGAATAGAACCCACAATTTACTACAATTCTTAGTTATTCCCATGCGAAACCACAGCAAAAAGCTAGTACAATCAATACGTCATCAAATACAACGATTCCACCATATTTCTATTTCAGCCAAAAAAATCTGTACTAACTCAGGAATCGGACATTGATTTATAGATGGTTTATTTGATTCGATTGTATCATCAGAATGTCATAAATTCCACTCCCCTACTAACTCCCCCTGCGTATCGGTGGCGATATATTCTTCACTACGCGAGGTTTTCCTCCTACCATTATACTTGTATAGGTGATAACTGACTGTCGTGGAGTTTGCTTTTCAACTTATTATGGAATTATTTTTCCTCTTTGCCTTCGTAAGGGGATAGTGATAGTGTTTGTTGTAGTTGGATTTGTATCGGTTATTGTTTTGATTGATATTACTTAGTTAGTACTTAGTAATTAAAAATTCAGGTAGTTTCATGGTAATTTGGATCTTAAACGTAATAAAAGTCTCATTTTTCTGGTTGGACGACTAGTTAGAAATGGATGGGAGAGAGATAATACAAGGACTTCAAGTATATTATGTTTAATTACTCCGCAGAAACTGGCAACACTCAACTCAATTTAACTACTCAGCTCATTAACAGAGCGAATAAACGAAAATTTCAAATATTTATTCCTCTGAGTGGAACTTGAACCCACAACCCCCTTTTACGGTCACACGCTTGTGCGCATTCTTCACGATGATCTTCCCTTCTTTGATTTATCGAAATATGTTATAAATGTGAAATTACTAAATCTCGAAAGAATAAAATCATTTAATAATTAAACCTTTAATAGTCAAACCTAAAACTATTACTTAATTAAAGTGTAAAGCTTAATTCAAATAATCGTTGCACATAACTCCCAACTTAAAGTAAAAAAACCCCTCGAAAGTTTTCCTACAACTTCGTTCCCTGACAGAAACCATATTTTTTCTCAAAATAAATTAATACAGGCGTCTAGGGGATGCTCTGGACTTGTCAAATTAATTTCGCCTTGCAAGACAATTTGTCTGTCTGAAGGAAATAGAAAAAACCTCTATATTGGTAGGCCATTAGTTTAGGAGCAGTTCGACGAATTGCACGCTTTGGGACAACTTACCCTATTGTGTAAATCTATTTAATTTTTCTTGTTTTATAATAAGCGAATTTTTGACAGTTGTTGATTAACATTCTTTTTTATAAGGTACGTAAAAAAATCTATTGTATTTTTGTTGTAATCAGATTGTTTGATAAATTTATGTGTTAGGCGATAGAACTTTAAATTATAGTATTTTATTTTGCAACAATACCCACGATGTTTCCCATTATGACACTAGGTTCCCTCTACCAACCAAACCTGCTTGCTTGCAATATTTGGTGCTATCGTGGCGTTTAAGAGCATCTCCGACTGACGCCTGTGGTTTTGAGCTCATGTTATGCTTCAAAGAAAGCCTATATTTATATTTATAGTATTGTTTCTGATATCAGATCTGATTAAACAGCTTTTTAAGTGGGTGAAATGCTTGTTACGTGATGGAAATAAAAAATAAAATAACTCTTAAAAAATAAATAAAATATAATAACTCTATTGACCCCCTAAGGTCCTAAACATCTTAGCCACTGCCGACTACTATTATAAAAAAAAACAGCCAAAAAACCTAATTTGGCACAATTTATTCAGAACAAGTAATAGATCGCAGCAAAATGTAGGCAGAAGAACGTTTTATAGGTAATCAAATAAGGCGGTCGTCACGCACGACTAAGATTCGACTGAGAGCGGTCGATCCAAAATTAAAGTAGGTAAGCTTTTTTGAAAGCATCAAAGCTTCGTCGCACTCGATAAAGCAAGTCCGTGCTGATGGCGGTTCTGTAAAACGGTAGTAATGCATACTTCTAAGTACTTGTACCTTAATTAAACTTAACTTTTGTCGTATTTTGCGTAACTTTTGTAAAAAAAATGTTTAATACTATATTTATTATATTTTTGTAATAGTTAATTATTTTTGCTTAAAATGGATTTGTTTAGACACTAACTCTCCGCTTTATTTAAATTTGAATCTTATATTAGTGACCACGGATCACGTGCATATATAGGAAGGCGGATCGTCAATATGAGTGACAGTTGGCAATGACAGGACAATGTTGGACTATATTGTTACCGCAGATGTGTGGGGTAGTTTTTTTTTAAATATTATTCTTATATTCGGTTAAAAAATTTTCAGTTGTATAACTAGTTTTCGCAGTAGTATATTCTCGTTACTAAAGTGAAATTTCGTAAAATATCAGTAATGGTTCAGTATATTTTGAAAAATTTTATTATTCAACTCAACGCTATCATTTCTCTAACGAGAGCTCTGGAAACATCATTCTATGTCATAATAAATTCCTTGTGTATATTTGTACCTATACACTTATATTTGTCACCCTAATCTTTCTAAAAGACTAGACCGATTTGGTAATTATATTTTTATAAGTTCCTGGATGGTTTAAAAGTATAATTGGACACCAAAGGAGGCACTACAGCTGATGTGTACTGTAAAATAGTAACTAAACTGCTAGAAATCTGAAAATAAATTATATAATTTAATTTAAAATATTATATTTGGCTCAGAAACGTCTGCTGGGCCCGCTAGTTTATAATAAATATTTAAAATGCGTATACATCCTAATATACGTGTATAAAGAAATTTCTTATTCAAAAGCTTAAAACATAACAATATATAAAAGCTCCTAAAGTATATATTTTTATTACAGAAAATCGTGACAAAAGCCGTTATTAAGTGTTACAGAATCAGAAGATTTATGTTTGATAGAAGACAAAACTCTGTTCTCCTAAAAGGAAAAAAAGATATTAATAATAAACGCGGCCGCAGACGCGACGCGACGGCTTGTTGAAATCAAATTATAAAGTGAGGGGAAGAAGCACTGATGATGATAGATCGTGGAGAAATATGTGGCTATTGAGCTTTGTACTGACATTTGAATTAATATGTCTAAAGCTTTGTTATATTATTATTTGCAATGTAACTGCGTTATTTTTCTGTGGAAAAAAATAGGTGATTGTAAACGTGATAGCTGTGGATTCGATTTCTAATTGAGAAAATGGTTATATTCTCATTGTTTTTGTTTCTCAGCTCTGATAAACAAAGCACGTCATGGAGTTCCGCCAATTGCCGTTCAACAAGCAATGTCAAGAAAATTGGACAGAAAGTGGGTAAGGAATGTCTGAACAAACGGTTTCGTCTGTCTATGCTTCTATATGCAGGAAAAAGAACGAAGCTGAAAAAAATTAAGTAAAGCTTTGACTCCACTTATGGTTATACATATGTATATAGCTGTAAATAAATGACATACAATATTTTGTATTTGCTGATATATAAATGAAAAAAAAAAATAGAAATAGAATGGAGGAGAAAAATAAAAATAAAGAATATTAATTCCTATAAAATGGAGAGATACCATTAGGTAGGTATAAGTTTTTTTTATATTTTATTTTAAAAGTACCAAAAAAAGCTTTTATAAGCATAATAACTAAGTTGAAAGTACACAATGTAATGCGACCGCAAGATTCTCAAACTTTGTGTTAAACTCCGACTTACCCTCACATAACTTAACCTCAAGACATGCGAGTTACTAATAAATAGATGTCGGTACAGTTACAACGTGCAAGGGAGCTCTACATATCCGCAAATGACCCTATCTGACTCTATGTGGTTAAACTTCGCCTTCTAATCATGGTGTAATGTATTACACAAAATTATAAACTTTGAGAAAGTCTGATTAAAAAATATATTTTTTTAGAAAATATTTAAAAAAAAATTTTTTTTTTGGTAAGGTAGGCAGAGTAAACTTGGGAACTTAGTGTTAAGTCACTCCGTTTCCAGTAAAACACTTCCGTTTCCCATTTTCCGCCAAAAGTTGCCTACTTAGGATTCCATGAATCGATCGATCTAAACAAAATTTTTGGCCATAACGCGTTATTATAAAAAAAATTGTAAATGTATATAAGAATACCACAATCATATATATACGAGTATATATGTGTATATATTATCTATGTTACAAGGCTTTATTAATAAGTGTCGGTGTGGAATCAAGAAAACAATAACCGCAAACAGAAGGGACTGTCAATACTCTAACCCTTGCATTGTCAACGATGCAATTAGATAGGGTGAGCGGCATATTGGATTAGCTGTACCTATTTTGATTAAGAATTAACTAACCGTACGATATTGTGTTACCTATATGCTTAGGTCCAGGATTTGGTTGGAATTATATTATTATTATTTTTTAACTTCACGCTATATCCCGTATGTAGCAGGGTAGGCAAAGGGAACCATGGTTAAGGTACCCTGTTCTCCATTTTTGCTCAACTTTTCAGATTACGTGCAGAGTAGCGGAAGTTAACGCTGTACTTTATCATGTTACTAAAACGCTATACCCTCGGCGCAATGGAACACCGTCCGACTCTTAAAGCGACAAGTGTAGTTGTTGGTGCCACTCTGCGGAATTATTTATTTTAATAATAAAAAATTCGGCGTTTAATTCTATCACTCAACACGCAATGAAAAAAAATTAGGGAAAGTTGAGAACTGGGTATTTTAATACTAGGTTTCTGTACCTAGCCTTTTTTATTTTTATGTTGCATATTTTTGATTTTATCCTTCAATCCTTCAAACGACAAGTCTATCCTAGACTTCTCAATACTTTAAAGTTAAGCTTAACTTAGCAATATTTAAACCATCCAATCAATACAAACTATACGTTCCCCTAAACGTAACGTGCTAATCTCGTTAAATTTATATAAAACTTGTTGACATAATGGCTAGGATTAGAAGTAATTCGGCGAGACGAGAACTGGAAATTGACCACATATGGCACCACCAAGCTTCCCTACCTTTAAACAATATTTTCAAATAGAAATTTACTATTGAAAACTCAACTTTAAAAGAGTTATCTTAAAGTCTATTTTTAGATTGGGTTTCGTAGGTAAGTTCCAACAAAGGGGACGTATCGTGGATCAAAATTATATGTAGTTAGTTTAATAATTCATCTTAATTCGCGCGAAATATATCAAAAATGTCAATTTCGTTTGAAAAATTGATCGCCGGCTATTGGGAACAAATGTTAGAGTAGAAATTGTATTTCTTTAGTGCTTGTTACATTTTTATTTAACTCTTTATATTTATTTCAGTTTAATAAGAAACCGATTTGACTAAGAAATTTCAAGACTAAGGTATATTTTGGACGTCAGCTCTATTGGCTGTTACTATCCACTGACGACACCAGGTGAGAGAGAAAGACGGTACTCTGCCCCTAAGATATAGGAAGCACTGAGTCGCTGGTAAGATTAATGATAAGAATTTTCACTCAGACACAGTAAATTGACGCTACTTTTAAAACAAATTCGAGCGATTCAAGAAATTCTAAAATTGAGGCAAACAATCCGAGCCTCTTGAAAACCGGACCATTTTAGATAATTTCCAGGAGGTAGGTGCAAGTTAAAAACCCGTTACTTTAAAATTTCTTTACGTTTCCTAATAAAAGTATTTAACTTTTATTTAACAAACTCATACCGTTTCCATTGTATTTATATTATCCATCTGAATGCCATCAGAAGAACCCACCCACTGATTCGATGAAACCCGGTGTCACGACACACGCCGTCAAGTGTGCAAACTTCACTACACAACCAACGTATCCAGACCTGTGATATAACTCTTATTCACTTGTACTTAAAGTTCATTTTACAGTGGCCGGTTTTATATATAATGTAGGATGCTATGATGCCAGGCGAGCGATTTTCAAAAACGTCACTCGAGCTCCTCGTTCCGCTGACGAAGCGTTGTAGGCACAAAGGAATATGACATTTGCTCATTTTAAAGTTATGCCTTTACTTAAATATATATCTATTTATTTTTCTTTCTTATAAATATAGTATATATCCCGCAAATATCCCGCAAGATAGGTAAAGACGTGGTTCATTTTTCTCATTGTTTTATTTATTTGGGGGAAAATTTAGAAAATAATTACTGTTAATATTTTCTAAGACTAAAAATCGTGAAATCGGCTTAGTTTTTTGCATTAAACAAAAAAATATTAAAAAAACATTATACAAACGCTACAGTTAATTTAATATTTAATATTTAAATTAAATATTTCCTCTTTGTAGTTTTGCACCCAGTCCGATATCTACTGCCACAATTATGTCCAATTTTTTTAATTTAACTTACATTATCCTGTTTACAATCAGCAAATAAGATATGCTGTGGAGAGATAAGGGTGAAAATAAAAGGTAGAATGTAACTTGTGCAAGTATAAACCATTGTTTAGCGGTTTCGCGCAAAAGTCAACAGCCGCCGCAATACAAAGGCATTTATTGTATGAATTTCACGCTTCCACGTGGGGTTGGGTGTAGTTGGGGCGAGAGATGTTGATGTTTTGGGTTTTTTTTCCAATAACTAATATAGTAATACTATGTGGGTTCAAAACCATTACTCTTACTCAGAGAAACAAATTATTTAAGTGCGGCGTAGAGTTTCGCATCTCAACACGCAATATCTCTAAAAATTGGGTGCCTAACCTGGTTCTGGTTAACCTGCTATATGCGGGATACGGGATAAAACTAAACAATGGCATTTAATGGATCCAACTTTCTTTTTTAACTTCTTTACTCATTCGCTAAGATACGATATGTCTAAAAAGATTGCATTAAAATCTAGATAGTTAATTCTATATAATTTCTAAAGTATCTAGACTATTTGAGCACTACACAGCATCCCTACACGGTAAGTATAGAAGGGTTGCATCACTACCCCACAGAATTTCGTCACGCTTGTCCCCATTCAACTATAAGCAGACGTGGTTCATCCGTGCCACAGAGTAGAAAAATCCCCTACTTCCATACTGACATACTGATATAAACGCTAAATATGTATGTATGCCTAATTTTTAGACTGTGACAAGCAAAAAATCTCCCTTCGTCAATACAAATTATAATTTTTATTCCAACAATGGCCATTTATAACTAGTTTTTTGTGTAAACAAATTGTTCCATTCTTACAATTTTGACGTTAGTAAAGTTGTACTTGATTTGTACTTTGAGAGTTTATTATGTAAATATTTATAGGAATATTACTGTTATATTTGAGATTGTTTTGGGATAGGCTTTTTGTGGTGATATTTTGGACGAATTTTTCATTAAAAATTATAAAAAAAAATGTATTTTATTTATTTTTAAAATATATTATTTTTGAGAGGTCGTGAGACAACCTAGGGTCTTAACATTGGACAGTGTCTCTTCGCACATCGTTCTCATACTCGAATCAAATATCACATTTTATCTGACCAGATGAAAAAAGAAAAAAGAATATTGTTTAGTGTACGTTTCATTTTTATTAGGTTAGTCAAAGTTGAAAATATTTTAAATATTAAGATTCTCTTGGATGGCTTAATTTCAATTGAATTGATCCTAGAAGTCTTACGTTTACATTTAAATACTTGTACATCGCACTATAGTAGCGTCAATGTATTTTTTTGGCTATACGTTGTATCCTCGCATATAGCAGGGTAGACAGAGGGAACCTGACATAACACCAGTCATGTGAGCGAGTCAAGCGAGAAATTGGTATTTTCACAAAAAAAATATAATATTTTTCACGCCTAAAACAAAATTAATATTATTTATCGACTATCCAACAAAGACGCAATTACGCCAAAGCTAGGCTCAGAGGGAATTCCGTCACTCAATACCGTCGTAATTAGCGTAGATCGTGTTTTCAGTACATTTAGGAGTTTTGTTCTTAGAGAATTAATCTACGGTAATGTTTCATAGCGATTATAAGGTTTTAACTAGGAAGGGTGCATGACTGTATAATAATAAATTAATGCTATTTTTGTTTGGTCCTGGTCAAATGTAGATTTTATATAGAACCTATATTTTATATAATCTGGGAACCTAGTGTTAAGAACCCGTTCACATTAAGACACTTCTGTTCCCCACTGACCGTCGAATTCTGGAGGCATCGTGTGTTTCAGTGGCGTAACTCAACGCCGCGCTTTGCCTCGTTACCAGAGCAGAAATAAAAATATTAAGTTTCCTCGAGACGGAATCGAATCCATAACCTGTCTCGTTAACAGGCGCTCGCTAATGGTTTAATGAGTTTTGAAGTGGGGAGAAATAATTAAAAGAGAAAATGCCTATGTATGTGAGATAGTTAGATATTATATGAAGAGATATACTACCTTGAATAAAATATGAAGAAACCTAATATATGTATAATGTAGTAGTTTGTCTAGTTAATCCATAAAACCAAGAATCTTTTAAATATTATCGTTCCTCTGAGCGGGAATCGACCACCACTACCATCATATATGCTGCAAAGTTTATTATGTTATAATATTTTTTATGGATTCACTTAGTATCCTAGTGTTGACACCTTCCCCAGGCACCGTCCAATTTTCGCCAAAAGCATTGTGTTGAGTTGCGAAATTCAACCCCTTGCTTTATTTTATTACCAGAGCAAGAAACATGAAAATATTTCGTTAACCTGACAGAAAATCGAACCCACTCTTAAGAATAATATTTCTAAATACAAAACATAAACTTAAGTAATTAAACACACTATGCAAAGTCGGTTAATCCATCGAGTACTAACACCCCTGCAGCGCTCGGGGCGCAGTGGAACAGTTAACTAAATTAAACTGAGTGTGAAGACCGCCTTAGGGCTAACTATTTCATTTTCGTTTATTGCACAATTCTCGCTTTAACCCTTCCGTCTAATAAAGATATATACTATTAGCGGGAATGTACTTTAAATTCACTTTAAAAATGGGGTTAGAAATGGTTAATGTATCAAGAGTTTCATAATTCATGTCTTATTAGAATTGGTGGCTTGACAGTTCTTTTGGGCAATAAGTATTTGATTAGGATTCAGAGCATCTGACTATAAATTTGACTGACAGATATAATGATAGTAGTGGGTTCAATTTCTACTTGAAGGAATCAGTTATTTCCACTTCTTCGTCGTGAATTTAAAGCACGCCGTTGAATTCAGTCTCTATTCTGCATATAACACAATAGACATAAGGAACCTAATCTTTAGACAATCCATTTCCCATGTTCCGTCCTATTTTCTAGACATTTTGTGTTGAGTGGTGGAGCTCAACGCTGCGCCTTGTCTTGTTACTAGAGCGAGAAAATATAAACATTTTATTCCCCCGATTTCGATTCCCAATCTACAACTCTCGTGGTTAAAGTCAGACGCTGTACAGCATCAACATGACATCCTCAAAAATAATATAAAAATATTATACGAAAAAAAATTTTAAAATAAAATTTGTAAAATACGTGCAAAGTTCATCATGGTTTTATTTCAATTTTATTTTATTGCTTTCGAGATAGACACTTATAAAGCCAAGATACTCGTAGCTTGGTTCTATAATTATATAGATTAATCCACACAAAAAAAACGAAGCGGGTAGTTTCTTGGACACGGGTTAAACAAATAATTATATTACTTTATATGACACTTACCATCATAGGGTTGGAATTCTTAAAACCCGTATAAGAGACATCTGGTGGTAAACGATTAGAACTCCATATAACCTGCCTACGCTTTAACACCCCTATGCTATTATACGATATTAAATCGTTATTAAGTAAATGAAAAAGTGTATGTACATCTGTATCGTTTTTGTTTTTCATATACCAGTAACTAAATGCAGAAAAAAGTTAATAGAATGTTAAAATTAACACTTTTTATCGGTTTAAAGACTATTTAATGGCTTACATAATTGATAAAATAAAAATAAAAACAGATAAAATTAACATGTAAAGATAATACATAGATAATACACATAATAGATGGTATGCCATATGAATATAATACAGTAATAACGCCAAACTATAAGCGCTAAGGCCGTAGGTTTGATCCTCAACGAGGAGAAAGAATTATTTTCGTTTCACTGATATGGTCTCTTCAAAGTGCGGCACTACTCTATTTTCTCTCTAAGTCTAGTCTAGTCTTGTCTATTTTTACAGTTTCCTTAGCAGCTACATGCTTTTTCATATATTTCCATAAACCAATAGGTATAATAAGCAAAATAGAATAAAATCAAGAATTTCTTCGAAAATCAGTAGCTATCTTGTAAATAAAACACATTCTGATTGGGACGCTGTGCAAACACTGTGTACAAACAGTCCACGTCCCGTGCCCACCGCGCCTGTGCCTAATGTATGCGAATATATTATCATATTGAATCTTACCTAGATATGTATATCTTGGTGTTATTATTTTTTGGAGGCACTTACTTTGAGGGGAATAGTGTCTTGACACTAAGCTTGTCTAGCCTGTAGTATCCGGGTGATAAACTAGAGATTGAAAAGTTTTTTTAACTTTTAATTTACCATTTTTCGAGGCATTGTGTTTCGGAAATAAACACCGGTCTTTGAACAAAGTATTATTTAAAATTAGAATTAAATTAAATCTGAAATTAGAATTAAATTAAATTTCATTCTCTATTAAATTAAAATAATAAAAAAAATATTAAATTAAAGTATTATTAAATTAAGAGCATCTTTAAAATATAACTTATCTTCTTTTTCTAATGTGATGAATTGTTAATATTTTACATAAATGCAATAGTATCTATGTATAAGTTATGGTTAAGTACAGCATATTAAATAATAGGCTACAGTTGGAAGTTAACCGCAAACCGCAGTGGGCGGGTGTGAGCAAGTAAGCAACAAATGAGAGAGCTCTAAGTTTATAATACTGGAAAGTTGTATATTATATAACTTATATAAATAATTAAAGGTATTACTTAAAAGTAAAATAATTTAAAACTTAATGAATAAATAACAGGTCAGTGGTTGCGTAGGGGCACAAGCGTGCGTAAACGGGACATGTTGTGAGTTCGATTCCAACTCGAGGAAACTAAATATTATTTTAATATCTTATCACACTCTGTACTTCGATAAATGGTAAAAAAGTTTCTTATTGTACAAAATGTGATATTACAATCTCTTACAATCGCTTTCTCTGGTTACCAGAACGAGAAAATGAAAATAGCTCATATCCCGAGTGTAAATCGAACCTACAACCGTCCCGCACAGTCAGATGCTGTACCACTGCGCCATGACGGCCTCAAAATTTTGCATGTCCAATACTCTGATTTTAGTTTTTTTTCATAGTTATGAAATAATATCAACTATAATTGATTTCTAACATAATCAAATATGTGTACATTCAGTAACAGCCCCGCGGGATCTATGATTCAATGAAGGAAATAGCTACTATCAAAGATCACCGCCCCTGAGATTAGTCCAGCCACGGGCTAACATAAAAATATTAACCATATAACCTTCTGTAGAATCTATCAATAAAGACACATTTTGTTCTAGTCTAAAAGAACCTTATATTACCGCATTATTCTTTTCAGTTTTTAACCACGTGCGCATATAGAGGCGCAGAAGGAAGCGTTGTTTGTGGGTTCGATCACCATTTGGAGGAGTACTTATATTTAAATTATTTTTATTTTCCCCCTTTGGTGGAGAATGTACGGCGCTAAATTCCACCACTCAACCCAGAAAGTCACGATAATTGGACGGTGGGTGGGAACGGAGTATCTTAACACTAAATTCCATTTGCTTATTGTGCTGTCCGCATTTTATAATTATTTATAATTTTCAAGACATAAATAATTGAAATATGAACCTAAACCCATCGTGCATAAATAAAATAAATCAATCACTCAACTATGTTTATCATTATAACCATATAATTTTCCTTTCCTTGTGCGAACGAGTATATAATGATATTGTAAGCAATTATTAATGGTTACACAAGAGACAAGAGTCTTAAATCACAGCTTAATAGGTCTCATTAGTTATCGTATAATATAAAATATTTCATATAAATACGTAAGTACAAGATATAAAATAAATTATGATGTACATACATACAAACAAATTTAATATAAATATCTCTTACTTTTTCTATAGCAAAGATCCAATTACAGTTACATTTCAAGGCAGTGCAAATTCAAAATTTTATTTTTTTAAATACTCTTATACGCACTTTTGATTTGTGTAATGAACATGCAAAAATAACTAGCACCGACTTGGAAAGCAGCTCTGTTGAGAATCGTCAAAAAGCTCAACAGTTGCTCTTTCTTCTTCTTTTTTAATTCCCTGCTCATGCAAACAAAAAAAAAACAAGAATGTTACGGAATTCCGTAACATTAACCGGAGGTTTTGGCAAATAAGAAAAGATGATGATGATAATGATTTATCTAAAGCTTTTTAAAATATAAAACATTTTATAAGCATCATCTAATTTATAGCAATAAAATATATCAAACGATCAAAGACAAATAGATATTTAAACCCTAGAATTTGGACCGTGTGATCTATTTGGTGACATTTCATCTTGTTTCCCATACAAGTGTCTTGTACTGACCGGATGTGGTAGACCGCCCTCAGTGGAGCCACGAAGCAAGATGATACAAAATATATTAGGAAATTTAAACCATTATCAAATAACTATCTTTAAAAAATTATTTGAGTTAAAAAATATTAGAAACTATGGTGGTGCATTCGGCCGTAACCGTAATGATTCTGGGTTCGACCCAAATGGGGAAATTAATTTTTATTCAAACATTTTGAAGATGATTCAAAAGGAAGTAAATATTAAAAATTTTGTTTTATCGTTCAATGGATTATCTAGATATACAGTAAATCTCAATATAGATAGGTTTAGGTCCATAAACTCTTGACCCCGGTCTCCACAGCCCCACACAGAAGGGCAGGCCGCGGTCAGACATAAGCATTTTATACCTCCTATCTGATTTATCACAAACCCTGTGTCACTGTGGGAAACAATTATCCGTTAGATATTTTATCATTCAGTTACAATTTCCAGCCTTTTGTAGGAAACATTGATTTACTTCGGTTTTAACGAATTTCTATTTGTTTTATAAGAGCAACAAGTCTTGGATATCGATACTAAAAATCCTCGAAAGATTTATAAACGTAAATTTAGTACACATTGAAAAAATATTTGTTTTATATGACCAACTTATATGACAACAATCGAGTAAAATTAATGTCCATTAACTTTGTAAAGTTTATATTAATTAGTAAAAGATATGAATTTTCTCGATCTGTTAAGACAAAAATCTAACAATTTTAGGGATTGTGAACGTAAAATAAAGCGAGATATATTCCAGAACTTATAAAATTTACTAATTTCTAGATCTTTAGGGATAAATAGGATAGGCAGAGCTATCCTGTCGATTCCCCAAGATCTTTGCATAAAAATAATAAAGCAGACTATCCGCCTTGCCATGCAGAAGAAGCGTAATAAAGCACATTTCTACATTTCAAAGACGGAGAAAACGTAGTATGAAGACACTTTGTCTTCCAATTTTCACCCGAACTCAAGACATTTCGTGATAAGAGTCTCCGTTGTACTACAATGACCTGCTATTTTTAAGTTCTCTTAAATACAGCAAGATAATTATCATTAAAAATTATGAAACAGGAACAAAACGCGTGGGCTCGCCTCAAACAATGTACATTGAATGTATGACGCACATCATTGTTTTACAAGCTTTCACCTAACCTTACTGGTCGGTTGTGAAAAACTCCTGTCATATTGTCGCTCGTACGGACGTGGGCGTTGATACGATGTCGACTATTAATTATTTAGTAATTTGATATCTCTATTTTATTTGGTAACTAGTTTTTGATTCTGGCTTCTCTTCTGTGGTCAAATGGAAATAACAAAAAATTGGGTGTACATTGCATCGAGTTGCCTCGGGGCAACTCTGACTTCTGGTACATTGGGTGACATCGAAGCGATTTACGCGATGTAATATAGTCTACTCGATAAATGGACTATTGAGCACGAATATTTTTTTTCAATTCAGACCTTCCACCACATATTAGCGCCTTCCATAAAATTTTTAAAAAACTTTTTATCTTCATAATATTACTAGTATAAAAGTATAGATTGCTATATTTTTACTAACTGTAACTAATTCTGCTGCCTATTTTAACAGTGAAAGCCTATTTTGACTCGAAGCTCCAACCACCATGCTCAAATAGGTTACAGAGTTATATATAAAGTGATTTATAATATTTCGAAATGAAGATTAAACTACGAACTACAAAATCAGCAACAGGTAAGTCACAACTGGTTTTCTATCTATAATGTCTAAATGACAGTAAAATTGACAAACTTGCTTGAAATGTCCTCGTTAGAAACTTCTAGAAAATTCCTTATCATGACTTTATTATATAGATATAGGAAGTTATATATTTTAATAAAGTTAAAATTTACCTAACGATGGTAAACGATCATAGGCTTAAATCCCACTCTAGAGAAGATTTTTCTTTTATTATTTATGTTAATTTCATACACTTTCCAGACTAAGAAAATTTCTTAAATGATTTAAATACATCACTTACGCGTCATGGTTCCTTACTTACTTCTTGCATATGTGTTATACTTGAAAACAAAGAAAAACGATTGGTGATTTCTCAATTATAACTAACTTGCTGGTGAAACTAACTCTCACAATTGAGCTTAGAACCCACTATTATCATGCTTAGTCAGCCATGATAGCTTTATTAGCTATGTATTTGATCTTACAAGTCCATCCGTAGGTAGCAAGTTCGAAATACATATCAAAATACACCAGGTTCAATCGATGTATGAATAGGCAACTAAGTCATACATTTCATACCTCATCAATATATATCCACCGTTGTTTTGCGAGCGGCTAGAATATTATTATATGCGTAGGTAAACTCCTGAGGTGGCTTCATGAATAGTCATCACAGTTTGCGTTATATTCCTCTCGATCTATGAAAATCGATGTGTGTACTATTGAAATTGTTCTAATGAAAATAGCATTGCTATGTTATATTCGACTGTACCAATATTGACGGAGTACACGTTGTAGCCCGCGACTTCGCTTAAATAAAATATAAAACTTACACCTCTGTTTTTCTGTTCCAATAGAAATTCCAAGGAATCCTCTTTTCACGCAAGTAATTTTGGAAAATAAAATAATTTTATGAATGAACTCCAGTTAGACATTAGAAACATCTAAACAATAAAAGGATGTTCAATCGCAATTCATCAGTAGATAAAATCTAAAGCAGAAATCGAACTTAAACCCATATCACAGCTTTAGTCTAATATCAACAACATTATAGCAAGCAAAGTAGCATGCAAAATGTTGTCTTAAATAACACAAACAGTACTAACCGTTTACCTAACACAGGTAGTAGTCTAAAGTGGCTTGCCTTAGACTGTTCCGACATCGCGATGGCCTTCGTACAAAGTTCCTCGTCCACAAATATTATGCGTGCTTAAGTGGATGTATTGATTTCTATTAAATTGTTTGAAATGTTAATATTAATAATTTTAGTAAATTTTTTTAAATGGATTTTAATTCCTATATACGCAAATAACTCTTAAAATCTTATAAAATATGTAAAACTAGACAGCCTATATTTTCAACTCATTCATTGAAATATTCCAATACAGACAAACACTATCCACTAATAGCAAATCATACATATTTATCGACGTGAAAAACCTTCTAAAGCGTCACGTTTCACGTTTTGACGTGTCACATTCTAATTGATTGCAAATAACTTTCATGTGCATTTCGATTCAGAATTTGTAATTTTACATGGTTTTTGGATTTATTATTTTAGTTTCAATTGAATTGATGAATTGACGGACTGAAGGTAAGCTGTGTAACAACTAGTGTCAAAACAGATCGTCCTTTGCTTTCCATTTGAAATAAAAATACAAAAAATAGATATATACGATTTTAATAGAATTCGATGCTATAAGTATATATAATGATCCTTAAAAAAGGGCTTTAATATTTACATTTCTTCGCTCAGGTGTCGAGGCAAAGCGCGGCGTTAAGTTCCGCCACTCAACACTCAATGACTCCAGAACTCAGATGGGGAACGATGTGTCTTAATATAAGGTTACCTTTGCCTACCTTGCTATGAGGGGGATACAGTATGAAGCTAAAAAAATGCTCCAACTATTTAAATAAGTAAAAAAATAGTAACCCTTGTCGTTCAAATACTTGGAATAACCATCTATATATGTACTCGTAAGAATAAGTAGTTAGGTTCAAAAAATCTAATTCCCAATACATCTAATACGTGACAAGCTCGATCTACAAAGGTCCCACTTCTTAAACAACCCCCACACATTCCTGTCAAAGCGACCCTTAGACATTCTTAGGATATTTTCCGAATTTTTGCAAGACAAATAACAGCTTGACCGAAATGACATATGGTTGGTACGGGATGGACCTGTACTCCGAAATTCCTCTATAGGGATGATTTATGCAGTAAACTTTTAGGTCTAACATAGTCTTTATGGCACATTTACGTTTGTTATATGTCGAGTTGGTCATATTGTTTTATGTGGAGTGGACTTTATTGTTATATTGCCTTGTAAAAGCTTGGTAAGTATATCGTGGCTTATAAGAATAATATTTAACTATATACGTGATGATTGGGAGTTTAAATTCCAGTTTAAATAAAAAACTTAAAAATAGTATAAATAACACAGAAAAAAAATAACATTAATTGTTTTCTCAGGGTAAGGTAGGCAAAGGAAACCTAGTGCTAAGACGCTCTGTGCCCCATTTTATTTACGTTTAGTGTGTGACTGTAAATGTGATATTTTGTTGTTCGCTCTGGTAACGGTGTGTCTAAACACTAGATTCCCAGAATCCCTTCGCCTACCCTGCTATGTGCGTGATACAGCGTAAAGCTAAGAAAAGAGTAAAATATTAAACCCGTAACATCTCGAATTCCGATGGAACACAGAAAATGGAGTATCGTAGTCGTAAAACTGATATGCAGGATAAATCGCGTAACTAAAAACACATTGAATAATTTGCCGTCGTAACTGCAGAAAAACACTTTAAACACTTTTGTACACTAAACAAAATCTTTATAACTTTTTCTTTACCGCATCGCTGTAAATCAACATGGTGAATGGGGATGTGAACAAACCGCAAAACGACGGTACGAACCCAGTATCAAATGAGCTGCAAATATATACTGATTGCGGTCTTGCCTTGGTTAAGAGTTACTTTTTAAGGATTAAATGTATACAAATCTACTTGGTTTCTAAGTTTTGTTTAAAATGTTACGTTATATGTTACGTTTGTAGGCTTTAGTTTATAGGAAAATTGTTATACTCCGCACTTTATGGATTAAATGATACCAAGAAAAACGACAGCGTGAATTTTCGCTACTCAACCTGCAATGCCTCGAAATCCGCGGGAAAAATGGGCAACGGAGATTCTTAACATATCTCTTTGCATGTATTGCTAAATAAATGCTAAAAAAATGTCCATATTCAATTCGTAAATCCAAACAGCTTATTAAAGTACTTCTTCTTAAAATCTTAAAGCCTTATTCAAATTTCTCATTATTTTGTATAGCAATGTTAGATCTCATTCCGTCCAATTGTAAAGGTATTACAACCCCTTGAGATCGGTCAGCGGTGCGTGTCAATCACAATAAGCCGCCGCCGGACATAGCTGGGCCTAGTCTTAGGACAATCGCATTTATGTTACACCTAATCAAGGATTATTGATGAATAGTAAGGAATTTTAGATTCAAATGCAGTTTATATAAGGAAAAGGAGGTGTATTTTAAAGTTAGGCATGTTTTGAATACATTTATTTTGACAGTGAAATACTAAAATGACTATACTGTTTTTTTTTTTTTTTTTTGATACATAGAAATGCTTGAAGAAGCTTAATTAATGCTACGGCCCAGTAGTTAGTGAAAGCGATTTTGAATGTTTTGGATTCTTTTTATTGGTACGTACAGAGTTATCATAATATTATTATAAAATTAACCATTATTTATCCAAAATTTATGAACTTTTCGAATAACATTGTAATTTCTTTCTAAGAAACTTCATGATTCTAATACTAAATCTCTATTGCCACCAGGTAAATATTTCACTAAAATTGTCACATAAGGGGCGACTGTACCCAAAACATCTAAACGATCTGTCGATAAACGGCCGTCTGAGACGTTTAAAGAAATCGAGTGCCAACTGCCAGCATCAGGAGGAAATGTGGGCAAAGTGGCGATCCCTGGGGCACGCCTGGATAAGTAATGATCTACTGGATACGATACTTTGGGACAGAAAGGTTTAAGTTTAGTGACAGAATTTTATTTAAAATCTAGAACTATATAAATAGCGCGTTTAGTATTAGTAATAGTTTTTTTGTCTGGAAAATGATACTCTTATTCCCCCTTTAATTAAAAAAGGTGTCAAAATCTTATTTAGACTTTCTCCATGCCATTAGAAAATACCAAGATACAAAAATCTTACAAAGTGCGGCGTTGAGTTCCGTGGCTTAACACGGAACAGCGGAAAGTGGGAAACGAAGTATCTTGATACTAGGTTCTCTCTGTCTACCCTGTGAAATTCGGAGTATACCGTGAACAAACAAGAAATAACTCTTAACAATAGTATAGCAATAGATGCAATCAAAACTAAGACACTTGAACGTAAGTGTCAAAGGTTGGCACTACCCTCCCGTCTATCTGATGACCGCTCCCTTAAACGAGTGCCGGAGTTATCACACGAGTTACGCACGAACAGACTTAGTGTTTATTGCATCGTAAAACTTGAGAGGGTTATTGTAAATCGACTTATCAGATCATCTTGCGTTTCTAACACTTTGTGTTTAAGGTGTTTGGAAGTTTTGGAAGTTTCGATTTTAGAAATGGTTTTATTATGGAAGAAAGCGGAGTAATTAATCACTGTCATTTTATCTTAATATCTAAGGTCGAAATATTAAAGCGTTTCTACCATTTTTATTCCTCTTGTTACATTCTACTATTTCATTTTCGCTGATACCTTTTAAATTCCCATATATTCGCTGAATTCTGATATGCAAGCTGCTTTTTAAGGTAAAAATCAACAAATTTCGGGTAGTTATAAGTATTATCGTCCAGTAATGCTTCACGTGGTAGGTTTTTCGGGGTTTTTATGAGGCAATTAATTCCGCGCGACGTGTTAATCTGAATTGTTTCACCTGCACGGGTCGCACGCAAACGTAAATTTGTACACTAATTTTATTATTTCATACTTATTACGCTTTTGGCTATTTATAGTGATGTTAACGTTCGCCGTGCCAAAAGATAACATTTTGTTAAAACGTGGTTTTTTGTATTTTTAGGTTGTTATTTCATGACAACCTAGCTTTTGTTTTTTATATTTATTAAAATATTTGAAACTGTTGGTAGTTTGTTGTACTTGTAAACATTAATTTTGTACATGTAATTTAAAATTGTCGACAAACAATAAAAAAAATGTTAAATATGAAAATAAATGATCTCTAGAATAGCAACGTACTCTATAAACTTGATGGTTGTGAGTTCGGTTTCTACTCTGGGTACGGATTATGTACATGTGTGTATATGATTTTCATTTATACGGTCTGTTTGATAAAACGTAGCGTTAAATTCCGCTAGGTATACATCGCATATTGCCTTGGGTTTTAGATGGTAAGTAAATATCCTCAAGAAAAAGTGTGATGCTTTCTTTTTGCTTTTTCTTTGCACGAACCTACTTCCGCCTCGCTTAGATACATTTCCACTGCATTACAATAATCTTGTTGCTATTTAACGATATCATATATATACGCTGTAAGATCAAAACGTAAGTCTGTATGAACTGTTAACTAACTTACCAATGATACATATCTATTAGATCGAACTAAAGATATGATTGTGGCTGAGATTGGATGGTTATCTAAGTTTTACGTATGGAGGAAATAAAATTTTATACGCAATGATTTTTTTTTTGTTGAAAAATTATCTTCGTTATTTTTTAACTTAATAGATCACACTGTATTATGACGATAGTTAGATTTTAATAGACTAGTCGTCTCCCGCAATATTGTTTTTCGTGAACTTTAAGAAATGATTTGGGAAAACCGTATTTCCACGTTCCCATAGAAATTTTGATAAATCCTCATTTACTGCTTCCGTCCACTCTGTAACCAACATACATATCCGTCTGTATGCCGTCTGTCAGTCACTCACTAACGAAATAGATTGTTATTTTATTTATAGATGGGTAGATAAAAAATGTATTTATATGGGTATAAATAATTTACATAAGATATCGCGTAACAAAGGCTATGTAAAAAAGTAAAGTCGAAAATAGCTCTATAAAGTTACTAATTAATAATAACGATCTTATAGATAGCGTAAGAATCTAAATATTTTAAAAATGTATGTAACTGTAATTAAAGGACTTTTTTTTTCAACAACGTCCTCATATGTAGATAGGTACATATATCGCCATATAAGTGCTTTCTTGTTTTGACATTACTAGTTAAAATTCCTTCTGTTTTTCTACACCTTCACGCGTGGAGAACACATTGCAGGGAACCTTGCAATGCGTTCATTACATTACATGGCAGTTACATGGCTTGGATAACCTTGTGTTAAGACACTCCGTTCTCCGCTTTCCGCTTAATTTTCGAAAATTAATAAAATTAGTAGTAGTAGGGCAACTTAACTCAAAGCTTTATTTTCTTACTAGAGCGAGAAAATTAAATTAATTTAATCTCCTATGTGGGAATCGAATCCGCAACATGTTTACAGTCATACATTGTGCTGCTAGTCCACGACAGTCTCCTTTTGTTTTTTCTTAAATATTATATTCATATTCGAATTATTTTAATCTGACAACTAAATAGGGTCCAACAAATAAATATGTCATAAGAGAGTCTATAATAAGAGATGAGGCCATTCGTTGTACAGGGGCACGAGCATCCGACTATAATCGCGACAGGTCGTGGGTTCCATTCCCACTCGAGAGAATGAAAATTGATATTGTCCCTTTTTCGCTCTGGTACCGAAGCAAACCTGGTACACGATGCCCACAGAATGCGGCGGAAAGTAGGAAACGGAGTGTATTAATACCAGGTTTCGAAGTTCCCTCTGGCTATCCTGCTGCGTGCGGGATACAGCGTGAAGCTAAAAAAAAGATAAGCGGTTGGTTAGGGCGGCAGTGTCTTCTACACTAAATAATCTCAATTCCAGTATTACCGGCTTACATAAATTGGTACTGGTTCGACATAAAACTGTCTCTCAATTGATCGAGCAGGCACAATATAATCGTACGCTAATTACAGCGATTATATACGAGAATAATTATAGAGCTAAGTGGCTTTCAAAGCAACTTGTTACAACAAAACTTGCTTACAAATGTGACTGATGGGACATTATTATAGATTGTGATATGATGCCAACGTGGCAACGTGGTGCAGCGGCTGATTGTTAATGGTTGTGGGTTCAATTCTGATATATGTAGGATACGGTAACCCCGTATCTAAAAATATCTCCCATATACTTTTTTAAAATTCCTTAAAATGCAGAACCCAGTCTGCCTGTATTAACATATGTTAGATATATCACTGGTACTGGTATAATTTTGTAATGCAAATTATTTTATTTAATTTTTTTATTTTAGTGTCTAAATTTAAAATAGCAAAGCTCAATAGTTAATATTGTATATACCACTACAAATATTTTATACATTACAATAATTAAATAGTTTGTCATTTCATTTGTTCCTTCTTGTCTACAAGTATATCTGAGCAAAATATTTACGTAAAAAAATATTTAAAAACGTAACGTTAACGTAACATTTGTGTCTTTAGGTCTCACTATATTAAAACATGCTTGTTTTGACATGTTTTTCTTTCTTAATTATCAATAATAAATTTATAATTGCTAAATACTTTTTTTATGTAGTTTTTCGTAGTAGATAACAAAAAATAAGGGTTGCCCACGTTGGACTAAAGCGCCCGAGGATTCGACGTGTGACAGCTAGACGAGGTCATCATCTGTCTATTAGCCATTTAAAAACCAATACCGTGACAAGCATAAATAGGCTAACTTTCATTATCACTATTACTCTTGTTATCTATTAAGATCTCAACGGCTCCTGCGCTCCAAATTGACCGAAAACAACTCCGCTAATTCTCTAAGACAACCGTATCCACTAATATAAAGGAAAAAAATACCGGCTCTAATAAAATCTACAGGTAGGGTAGTTATTTAAGTTCGAAAGCTCGTATAATTGAAATTTGACTCTACGATTCTGATGATAGAGTCGGCTTTCGTTTTGAGCTTTCCCGTCCAAGTTGTGTTACGTCCAGTGGTATAATTGATATCTTGTATCAGGACAGGACGTTGTACGCAAGGTGTTCCGCAAGGTGCGCAGCGACCGTTGCCTTATAATGGGCGGCGTGACACAACCGTATAACAACTGATTATGAACGACATCTTGCGAGTAGATGTTGGTGGAGATAGCTCTACTTACTTTCTTTACCTAGGGTACTAATGTTTGTGAATAGAGAGAGGTAGTTCAGAGAGGTAGTTTAGAGAGGTAGTTTAGAGAGGTAGTTCAATTTTGATATTTTTAATTTGGTTTTATTGAAGAGTGCAATGATTTTAAGAAACATTTATTATAGCCTCAGAAGACGTGAATTTGTTCTTTTTAATATTTTTTTGTGAGCTTACCACTTCTTATGCAATTTTATAAAAATATATATTTTTTAATATTCTGAATATAATATTGTTATTTGTATAAAAATTGATTTATATTTTTTTAAGAATAACGTAATAATATCATAAACTATAGTAATTAGTCTCTTCAGAGACCATCAAACTCATAACTAATGAACGTCTTCAAATATAACTGTGCCACCATGGTATTTTCGCGAAGGTGATAAGCATCTTCGTATGCATTTTAAAGTCATTCTCTATGCAACAAGAATTTTTAATTATTATTTAAAAACTGTCATTAATTAATTAGTTAGACAACAGCATGCAATACCAAATTAGGATTTGGAATTTTATAGCATAATTCAATAAAGTAAATGATACAAGTGAACTCTACAAAAACTGTATGTAACATATATAGGCAATTAGGTAGAGCAGGTATTTTGTTCTCCATACGATTCTTAAGTCTATACTATTTTGTAGTAGAACTAAAGAGGAAAGTTGATAATGACGTGTCGATATTAAATACTTTTATCTAGATTTCTTAAAAATTCTCCTTTGTTCGTATTAGATGAATAATGGAAAACTGGGCATTCTGGGGCACAGGGACAGCGTGCGACTGTAAACGCGACGGTTGTAGGTTCGATTGTTACTCGAGGAAATGAAATATGTAATATTTGCATTTAATATATAATATTTTCATTAGTAGCAAAGCAAAGTGCGGCGTTGAGCTCCGCCACTCAACACGCAGTGAATTCTGGAAGTATCTTAATGGGAACGGAGTGATTAATCACCTAGTTTCTATTGCTTCACAAAGTGTGTAAAATAGCTTGAGAAAAAAACTGAACTTAGCTACAACCCTTTGACATTTATTAAGAAACTGGAAGGATTTAAAAGAAATTCGAAAATACACGATGTATTTTTGTATTATTGACAGCAACCGTCACTGTGGGCCAGGGTGCAATAATAAATAGCCTATTACTACCCCCGAGGGCTGCTTGAGGAATGCGCCTTTAAACTTCTGGTCAGAAAGGAAAGTATAAAACAAATTCCTGTCGTCTGTTTGTAGACAGTGATCGATTTACGATTGTATTTAAATGTTTTGTGCAGTCTTTTTTGAAAGTATAGGTATATATCGGGAGATCTTTGTGTGAGTAAGTAGCTTTTTATAGTTTTTAATTTTTTTTGTAATATTTTTTTATTTCATAGAACTATTAATTTATTTCAAAGTTCCTCGTTTTAAATTTGACTATTCCATTCAATATTTAATAAAAAAATATAAAAAAACACACACTTTGTCTACTAGGGCAAGAAAATTTCAGATTATTTTCAGTACTCCTCTTTGGTAGACACGACGCGGCGTTAAGTTTCGCTATTGCAACAAACAATGTCTCTAAAATTGGGTGGAAAATGGGAAGCATAATACACTCGTAT
Organism: Heliconius cydno galanthus; assembly: GCA_036379175.1. Lineage (NCBI taxonomy): Eukaryota > Metazoa > Arthropoda > Insecta > Lepidoptera > Nymphalidae > Heliconius > Heliconius cydno. The sequence goes on from JAKRZM010000629.1 coordinate 275,584, forward strand.
TATTCTGAAAGAGGAGAGAGGATTCCCTCTGTCTATTCTGCTTAGCGTGGAACTACTTATAATTTTGTACTTAACAATAGATTTCAAGTATATTAAAGTCCTGAGATTGCTAGCCAGCCAAAGGAAAAGGACCGAGTAAAAGCAACTAGAAATACATTTATTTGAAGGTGTGACCTTTATAATTAAATCATTCCCTCTAGCTAGAGAAGCACTGCGTCATTGCGAAGTTTCAAAATATACTTAGATTAATAACATAGCCATATCGTGAGAAAACAGATTAAAACATACTATTTAAAGTTAAACAAGTATTACGACTCCCGATAAGGTTTATTAAGCAAATGTTATATCAAACTGATATCTTTTGATATAGACGCCATCGTTCTTGCTTAATTATATTGTAGGTTGTATATTTAATTTTATATCATATTTGTGCTCATAATAGCGCGAAGTTCGGTTTCACCAGTTGAAAACTGCTGGAAAAGCGTAAAGCTGCTCAAATAATACATTTGTTTGCCCGGTGTGCCGTTATGTCTAAAACAGGAAAGTCTAGTGATCGATATCACTAGCTACCCATCGCAAGTAAAGACATAAAAATATGTCCAAAAAAGGATAAGTTTTAATAGGTAGGTTTTTGTTTAAAGTTAAAATAATTTAAATAGTTTTCGCCGTTTATATGAATTCTTCACTCGCAATTAACGAGGTGATCGATAGGACGTGACATTCCAGAGTTGTACGTGAATATATGTATAATATATTTGTAAAATAATATTAAATATATAAAAAATATAATCTACTTTTTACTACGGCATTAACGGTTCCACGCTCGTGCCAATGCGCCATCACGACCTCAACTTTTCCTAACTTTCGGAACATAATGAAAAAAAATAATTTCAACATAATTACTCCCCCGAAAGTAGATCGAACCCGCAACCACCGCGGTTACCTACTGATCTACGACATAAAAGAAAATATAAATATAATTCATACAGAAATTTATGTTATCCATCATCATACATAAATATATGATATCATTCATAACCTCTAAAACCGTTCAATATAAAGTGAGGTACGTAAACAGCACCCTTTGGACAACAAAGCCGGTGTAAATTACGCGAGAGATCGCCTCCAAGCTCCTATCCTTTTGTCCACCACCAGGCCACTTTAGGGTGACTTAAATCCGAAATTGGGTATTTCGAAATGTGCATGTGTCATTTATCACGACCCTCCGCTATAGGAAAAAAGCGAACCTAACCCTATTTAAAAAACGCCTATAATCCGCTCGCTGAGCCTACGCGGCATACACTAAAAGTATTAAATTTTTCTACTATTAATACAATGCCAGCAAATAAATATAGGATGAATGGGACGGGAAGGGATGGATAATCCTTATACAGTTCGAAGTGAGGATTTTTGGGAACAACGAACTAATCAATTAATGAAAATAAATTTTTAATTACATCATTTTGAAATCTCCCGGGTGTCTAATTAAGCAGGTGTTCAGCTTCAATCTGGAGATACAAGGTTCAAATATAATCAGATTCATTAGCGTTATCACTGTACACATGTGGTTATCTTATGATCAGAATCTTTTTTACGCATTTGGTGTAATTATGTAATAATTTATACAGGTTTTACTACTTTTTTCGATTTTGAACTGATAAATTGATTTTAAAACGAGAGCATGATTGCTTTTTTAACTTAGATTTTCTATGTGTGTTTATGTAGCGTGAAAATAATGAATAATATGTATTGCTATTTAATTTTTCTACTCTCTAATTGAAATTTAGACTGTGAGCCTAATTAAAGACAGATGTACCAAGATCATTTTAAATCGTGGAAGCCTAATAAAGTTTAAAGTACAGTAGATGTCTTAATGAAGTAATTGAGCGCCCCCAGCTAGGTTCAGTTAGGCGAAATTAAGACAGTCGCGTGTCGCATTAAAAGCTGACGCCGTCGATCCCGCGGTTAAAATTTTCAATATTTTGGTAGAGGCAATAGAGTCGCACGTGCGGCGCGTGCCTCGAGTTAGCCCCCCGCCGGTACCCAGCCGCTTTATTTTTTATTATTTTCATAATTCACATTTTACAATAACAACTTGGAAGGCGTTTCGCACGGTTAGATCATACGATATAATAGGGCTGAGTCGCGGCGTACCACAAGGACCACTTATGGGCCTGCTATTATTTATGTTGCATTTTTTTGATCCCATTTCGTGGTATACTTTATCATGCGCTTAGAGATCACAGTCACAGTGGGGTTTGGGATTTAGCTTATTGAGTTTTTTAGGATCAACAAGCGGTAAAGCTGTAAAGCCAATATCTTAAGTATTTTAAGGAAAGTAATATTGGCAGTGGAGTTATAAAGAAGATGCACATTTATAAATAGAAGTAACATTAAAAATATTTTCTGTCTGGATATATTTTAAAAAATATTACATACATACTTACGTACGTACGTTAAACCAAAGGAGTTTATTATATTACGGTATCGAATTATAGCAGTACATTCTTGCATACAATAATATACGTGGATGTTTGGTACATGCTTAGTATTATATAAACAAAAGTTTTGGATGGAATATAGAATTTAAGAACTAAATGGTCTATATAAAATAACATATCATATAGTCCAACAGTTGAAGCACGTTGTTTAGATCCGCCATTAGAGCAATGTCTCGAAAATTTGGTAGAAAATTGGGAACAGAGTGTATTAACACTGGGTCTCTCACTTTTCCCTCTGGCTATCCCGCTAAATGCAGAAAACATCAAAGTATGTTTTTAAATAGTCCAAGGCTCGATTAAAAGCGTTCAAAATTTTATGAGCTCGTGTTGTAATTGGAATATTTTCCTGCATATTGCAAGTTGTTTCTAAGTGGAATTTTTAGTGTCCGTGCCAGGGGAGTTTTATCCAAATTGCCGTAACGTAGGGTTGCACTTGGAGGGAGACTTTTTTTATTTTAGAGTAATTTCCCATTACATTTTACGTGAGTCAGAATCATGTGGGGTAACGTTTTTTTGGCGTTCCTTTCAAGACGGGTAGCGTTTTCTATTACTTCGAGTTCTTTTTTTTGGTCGTGTTAAAAATTTAAGAACTTTTTAAGGTTTTGTATCAATTTTAAAATAGCTTATATATGAATATATTTTGCGCTATTAAGTTTGCTAACACAAATATCAAGCTTTTACACCATTTTAAATCTAATAAAAACTGCTTTATTGATCAGGTTAAATTTTATTTAAAAATACTGCTTAGGAGATCAGGTACAAATCGTATTTTTTTTTCATTTACTTCAAGCTGTATCTAATATTTAGCAGGACAGAGACAACTTAGTGTTAAGACTCTATGTTCCCCATTTTTCGCCGAATTCTCGAGACAAAGCGTATTGACTGGTGGAACTCAACGCCGCGCAAATATCTAAATCCAGTAGGTTCATCTAAAACAATTATCATACAATAATATAATAAAATTAATAATAAAAGGAATAGTTTATAATAATTTCAGCCATATATGAAAAAAATGTCACATTTACATACAAATATTTAAATATTTTTATTTACGCAATACAATAGCTCGTATCCCGTTATCCATAAACATTGCAAAAGGAAGTATTAAGGTCGTGTGCAACCCCAGGACTTTAAATACATCCGATAAAAAACTGCACTCCCCCAAAAAACCACCCCGAGAAATAAATAGGAACGTCTATAAAGAAAATTTATCCACAAATTAATTTGTACAGTGAAATAGAATTAAAGGAAGAATTTGTTGAAATTTGTGTTTGCGTGTTATTTGGGGCCTGATCGAGTAAGTATTTTTAATGAAACAATCACGATTAATTATAGGTAATTAGGTTCTTACTAATTACGTTAATTTCTCTATTAAGTGTAATTAGAAAATTATGAGGCCGTCGTAGTGTGGCATAGATTCTGATTGTAAACGCGATGGTTGTAGGTTCAATTCCTGCCCGGAATTAATTATTTTATTTCCCAACTCTGGTCTCAACAAGACAAAACGTGGCGTTGTGTTCCGCCTCTCAACGCGAAAAGTCTCGAAATTTGGACCGAAATGGGAAACTGAGTTAATCAACACTAGGTTCCCTCCACCTACCTTGCTTTATATGGGAAATAGCGTGAAGGTTATTATATAATACATTTATTTTGGAGTTATCGAAATCTTAAAATCTCCGATCTTCTGAAGTTGAAACTTAATGTTATAAAAAGTTTCAATTTTATTGCCTCAGTATCTATTAATTTAAGCACCTTATGCAAATTCGATTAAGTAATATATGAATCGGCCATCTCAGTTAGTGTAACAAATTATTGTGCCATAAATCTTTATTTGAGAGACAGCTCGACTAAAATTTCCACGATTGTTCATTATAGACATGTTAGAGGGTCAGAGGTCGTGTCTTTTGGTTAATGCTGTAACTAAAACACTTATTTATAATATTAGGAAACGGAAGAAATTTAAATTTGCTTACAATTTTTAGTATAAGGAGAAATTTGTTTTCATATAGTTATTTATGTTTAAGCGTCTCTAATAATCTATTAAGTGCGGCGTTGTATTCCGACACTGAGCTCCTACGAGTATTTCTCTTTTGATATACTTATTGGATTTGTATGACAAAGCGTCGTCGTTCGATTTTGCGCATTTTCGAAATACGGTCTTTTTTGTCAGCGTCACGATAACAATAATATGTTGCTATCATTATTTCTTGACCTAGTATTTTTTTTTAGTTTAACGCTGTATCCCGCGAAGGCGGAGAAAATTTAATGTCAAGACACTCCGTTCCCCCTTTCTCCACCCCCCAATAGAAACAAACTTCATTGGAGTAACTCAACTTTTTCTTACCAGATTGAGGACATAATATATTATTCGTCTCACGAGTGAGAATCAAATCCACAGCTTATCCAACTACGCCGCGATGGCCTCGTTATAGCTATATAAACATATTCACGAAAGAATTGAACTGGTAATCTACCTAACGCCATTTATTATTTCAAATCAATTTTCTAATTTCTAAAAACGAGTAATTAATGTTGAAATCAAGGTATTTTCGCTATAAAAGTCTCTGGCAACCTTTATCTAAGGTGATTTATTGATAAAGTTCTAGGCAAATGGAAAATTTATACCAAACTGATTCTTATTGTAGATATTTAAGGATCAAATTAGTATTTTTTAAATATTTTTTTGTTTTAATAGTTTTATCGACTTGTAAATGAAAGATTATTAACATTGACTTTACTTTTAAACAATTACGATGGAATCTACGTATAATCATAATCATACTAATATTATAAATGTGAATGTTAGTTTGTTACTCTTTCACGCCAAAACTACTCTACCGTTGTAATAAACCATTCCCCTTATTGGAATCGAATCCACAACCGTTTCTTTCACAATCAGACCCTGTGACGGCCTCAATTTTACTCGACTTGAAATTTCGCAAATACAAAATCGTAATTATCTTAACTTTTCTTTTTAAACTGATCGTGTCTCAGATAACTGCAATTGAGCCCTCAAGACAAACTAACTGCCCTTGAAACGGTTATTTTTTAACTTCCCCATTATAAGAGCGAATTAGGGGACTTAGATTTAAAGCCAATTTTAGAGCAAACCTCGTTTTATATTGATTGTTAGTAATATTTTTTTGTATGCGTCGTTGAGTCTGCGATCAGAGTTTTGCCTTTGGGGGATGCAAATTACAATATCTTTGTGGATCTTCCTTTTTTGTGAATATAACATTCAATGGCAATTCACTTGGAGAAGTAGCGTGTCTGTCTTGTTATTTAATTATTGTTTTAGTTTAATATATTTAATCATCTGGTAATATTGTTTTCTTAACGTATTATATGAATAACCGTTGTGGTTCAGTGGAACAGCGTTAGACTGTATACGACAATTGTGTGTTCCATCCCCACTGGGGGGAAGGACGATATTTAATATATATTTACATTTCCTCGCATTTGTAGAGAAAAAGATAATGTCACGAACATAGTTTTAAATTAATTAATAATATTTAGTCTAAAATGCTTAAGCTATTCTTTTTACATTTTAAAATACATCGATTAATGAAAGAATTATTAACAACTTGGTTATCAAATTGCAAATCAATATAACAACTAAATTTCCTTAAATAAATCTAGGACTTCCAGCACAGTGATATATGACCACTATGAAATAGCTATACGTGTTTACATTAAAAATATCAATAGAAATATATTTGAAAAAAATGTCGGGCTATAAACGTGAGGTCGCGGTAGATTATGATAGTGATGATATTTACGATCGGAGTGTTTCTACATTATCTGTATGGACATTTGCATAATTAATGAGCAAAGAAATAATCGTCTCTAATAAGTGGATTTTTATATAATTCTGTGCTATACCAGTTTTCTTAATTTTGGCTTGCTTTTTAATATCTTGTTTTTCGGATTCTGTTGATAACAATATAGATATGTTGATGTATGTTTATGTAAAACTCTTTCTCACTTTTACACGTTTCAAAAGGAGTGGGAGGAGAAAACAAGAAAACACTAGTTTCTCTTGTTTCTATTGTGAACCGACCCCATTTTTTTATATAAAAAATATTCACTAAAGGTAGTAAACCCATACTTGTTATGTATACTAATATAATAAAGCAGAAGAGTTTGTTTTTTTGTTTAAACACTAAGATTTCTGGATCTACTGGTCCCATTTACTTTATAATAATTCTAACTCATATACGAGTATATATAAGTTGCTAGAACAATCAGTACGCACCTAAGTGCTACATTCCTACTGCATTCCACTTCGACACGTGTTAGGAAATAAATAAATATATCTAACTACTTTAATTATTCAAAGAAAAGCTTATATCACTGTTTATTATAACTATATGTAATATATAACTATATAACTATATGTGCGTGTGTGTAGTGTATGTAGTTTAACTAGTGTAATTAATATGAGTGAAGACGTTATTAAGGTTAAGTTGAAATATCACACTGAAGCCATGGGGCTATATATGGGTGTGGGTTCATTTCTTTCATTAGACGTCGTTTTTGTCGTGCTTTGTTTCATCAGACATTTAGCGTTTCGTGTAGAGAATATTTATTTTTCTTTTATTTTTTAAGTCTAATTAGAAGAAAAAGGAAAAAAATAGTAAAAACTAAAACAACAGTGTAATCCCAGGTTATAAATTTACCTCATACTATAATGTAAGAGATATATAAAAAATTATAAAAATGTAAATGAGTAGTTTTGCTTCACACACAAAGCTTTTAAAGCTCTTATTAAGCTTGCTCAACACTTTATGTTCAATTTTATATGTAAAGTGGTAGACAGAGTGACAAGTCACACTGTTGGAGTGCCCTTAAGAGATAGGTAGTTTGATGAGATGTGATGTGATACTTGTGGTGTATTTGTACTTAAACCGTAAAATTATTTATATATATATAAAAAAAAATCTTTCGTTACTGAGTGACTGGCAGACAACGTGCAGACAAAACTACTGGACTTAGAAAGTTAACATTTTACATATTAGTTCTTAGACAAGTGTGGGAGAGCACCAAGGGAGAAATTTCCGAAATTCATATGGAAACGACGACGCAACAACAAAATTATAAGTTTGTCGTAATAATATAACGTAATATTTAAAAAAATCGTTTGTGTATTTATAAAAATGTTTTTAAATCAGGCTTAAAATGATCTCAGATATTAAATAGTACTTTATAAATCGCGACGTTGAGGTCCGCCACTCTACACCCAGTATCTGGAATTTGGCAGAATGCGGAGCTGTATTTTTTATTTTAAATAACCCTGAATAACCCTGAAGCTGTATTTTTTATTTTAAATAACCAAGACAAAAACCTTGTTAGGCAATTTTAAAGTAAAAAATCTAAAAAAAGTTAGACTACCAAATAAACAACGACAATTTCAACGAATATTTTACATAAGTTAAACAAGGATTCGAACGTTTTACTAAATGTCAATTATTTAAGATAGGTTACGGAGCTTAAGGATTTGTGAGTCTGTGGGTGCTGTACCTGCATTATGCTCGTTATGACATTGTTTATATGACACATGTCATCGTAAGTTAAAGTTAGGCTTAGCTCTGGTCAATTATTGTAGATTTGAGTAGGTACCTTCAAAATATAGTTTTGCTTTTTTTAATATCTACTATATTTTCATCAATCCGTTTTGTGTATAATTATATATAGGTACCTATTTAAAATTATTCTAAACAAAGCTATTCATAATTTTTAATATGAAATAACGAATTAAATAAAAATAAAAAAAAAAAAAAATGAGTAGGNTACATATTAGTTCTTAGACAAGTGTGGGAGAGCACCAAGGGAGAAATTTCCGAAATTCATATGGAAACGACGACGCAACAACAAAATTATAAGTTTGTCGTAATAATATAACGTAATATTTAAAAAAATCGTTTGTGTATTTATAAAAATTTTTTTAAATCAGGCTTAAAATGATCTCAGATATTAAATAGTACTTTATAAATCGCGACGTTGAGGTCCGCCACTCTACACCTAATATCTGGAATTCAGCAGAATGCGGAGCTAAACTGTGAAGTTGTATTTTTTTTTAAATAACCAAGACAAAAAATCTTGTTAGACAATTTTAAAGCGAAAAAACCGAAAAAAGTTAGTCTACCAAATAAACAACGACAATTTCAACGAATATTTTATTACCTAAGTTAAACAAGGATTCGAACGTTTTACTAAATGTCAATTATTTAAGATAGGTTACGGAGCTTAAGGATTTGTGAGTCTGTGGGTGCTGTACCTGCGTTATGCTCGTTATGACATTGTTTATATGACACATGTCATCGTAAGTTAAAGTTAGGCTTAGCTCTGGTCAATTATTGTTGATTTGAGTAGGTACCTTCAAAATATAGTTTTGCTATTTTAATATCTACTATATTTTCATCATAATTTTTTCTATTCTATTCATAATTTTTTGCTGCAATTTCAATATAATTATATATGAAATAATGAAATAAATAAAAATAAAAAAATTAAAGAATGTTTAGTTATTTAAAAAACGTTTATTACAAACTTGCTTAACATTTATGAAAAAGTATTTTTATTTCCTAAACTTAGAATAACAATTAAAAAAAAGCTATGTCAACCATTATTTTTTACTTACATACATACAAAACTAGAAACAACATAAACATCCGGTCTTCAACATTTATAGCCAATTGAATTAAACACAACTGTATTTAGAAACTTTCCTAATTAAGAACTAAGATCACCACTATTGATATATCGATGCAAACGGACGATATGAATTTTATTAAGTTTTATCTATAGATATGTTATCTTTATCTAATTACTATTCAAATTTATAACTCCCATATGTACTATCATTAGCCAGTAATGAGAGGGCAGTTAAAATTTTATGATTACGCCAACGAGTAAACTAAATACAAGTAGGTGTTAAGATATGCATTTTTTATTGTGAGAAAATTCTATCGATGATTTGGTTGGGCACAAGTTGGTTTCGAATGATTGCGTTATTTTTTTATCTAGTTTGGTAGGACAAAACGGACTTTTCAAGAACTCGGCAGGAAGTGGGAAATGTAGGTGTCTTAATAGGAAACGGGCTGTTTTAACACTAGGTTCCGAGATTCCTTCTGCCTACCCTGTTATGTGCGGCTAAAAAATCAAATAAAATTTTTAATTTTAATTGACGAAGGTTGGATTTATTTCTAAAAGAGTTGCTATAAAAAAAATTCCAGCCATTAGAAATGGACGACTGATCAGCAGAAAGAGAGAGAGAGAATAGTGCATTTATAAAAAGAAAAGAAAAAAAACAAGGACCAAAATTGTAACGGAAAAATATGTTATCTAAATAAGTACTTAATATATATAATTATTCATATAATAATAATTCATTCATTCATTGATTCACTAATTTAATAAAAGTATATTCTGAAATTTTATATATTAGTTATACATACTATATACGTAGTGATTTCGTATTGCTTAATGATTTTGAGCTTTTAAGCTCTAAATGCTATGATTAGTGAAGTAGTGATAAATCTTGCGCAATGCTGATACCTGGCCGTTGAAATATCTTGGCAATAAAAACACACAGACGGACTACACGTGCCTGTAATATTTGGATATAGATAGATTATACTGGGGACAGAAATTATTTAGGATATAAAATAATAATAATAATCCTTAACTATTCTTAATTAGTAAAAGCATAGCTATTGCCCTTATAAGGTAGGGTAAAAAAAATTTGAACCTGCTAACTTAGACGCGACAATTAGATGCAAGCAAAATTCGCCATTGAACATCAGTATATACAGTAGTATTTAAGTTTATATTTAAAAACATAAATTTAACAGATGGTTCATTAAGCTACTAGGCCCGCCTATGTAGAGATATCTATAAATAGATGATATAAATATAATTTCAATTATAAAAACATTGCTGTGAACCTACGATCATCGTGATTAAGAGATTGTTTAACTTTAACTTAATAATACAATCAAGGTTAATCAAATATTATATATAAATAATCATCAAAGGCTTTTACGGTGTTAAGTACCGCTTCATATCACATTAAGGCCGAAAACTTGTTGTCTTAGTAATACTTTTTTTTCTACTTATAATTCTAACTTAACGCTAAAAAAAATCTTATAAATTAGCCTTTCTGTTAATGTTCATAATCTTTGACAACTATCAAGACCGCTGCAGGCGTTTCGGACGATGTAGGCCGAAATAATTTAATTAGTTCACATAATTATTAACGGTGCCATTGTGGTGCAGTGGG
>JAKRZM010000629.1:287688-443526 GCA_036379175.1 Heliconius cydno galanthus
AAAATCCGTTGGGTGGTTTAGAAGAAGAAGAGTTAGAAACAACAGACAGACACGAAAAGCGACTTTGTTTTATAAGATATAGGATAGGATAGGATAGGATATATACCTACCTAAAAATGATACATTTTATTTTTAAGTAAATTTTATAAATAACTATAGTATTGTAACATAACAGTATCAAACAAGCACTTGAAGCTTACGTCTATCAATAAAGATATGAACAAATATATTATTGGTACAATCATGTAATATCAAGAACTTATATTGGCATAATCTTATTAGTACCATCAATAAAGCTTCAGCTAAGAGCTCAGAGGTACTTCGACGTCATAACAAGGGGTAATAGCCTATAGAAACGGATCGACATTAGGACAATGAAAGAAATTGTTTATTTTACCTTATAATATGTAGTAATAAGTAAAGATAAAGAGGCCAGTCGTGGCGCAGGCGTACAAGCGGGTGACTGTAAGCACGATAGATTGTGGGTTCGATTCCTAATCGAGGAAATGGAATATTATATATTTTAATATTTTATTTTCTCGCTCTGGGGGCTCGCACAAGGGTTAAAAATTGATCAATTTAACTTTTGTATTTAAAAGTTTTTTTTTCATTATAGTACTATTATAGCCCTTAATTTAAAAACATAACCGTCTTAACTACTCGGAGGAAATGAAAAAAAATAATATTTCATTAACCCGAGTGCGACTCGAACCCACACTGTTACGTTTAGAGACGCACGCCACGATGACCTTATTACATAAAAATTATAAAACGTATAGAAAAAATGCAAAACTTGATTATTCGCAATAATCGGAATGTGGAATATAATACTGCGAATAATCAATACATACAGACACAATACATTTAGTAAAATCCTACCAAATGTAAGAGCACTCCAGTTATAGGGCACAACAATAAAATTCGTCGTAAATAAAAATAGTTGTATTTATGCGTGGTCGCGCTTCGATATCAGAAATCACTATTTAGGCTATCATAGAAATGCCGATACATTTGGATTTTCCCACTGCATCAAATATATAGAGGTCATAAAAAGAGGCTCGAAGTAGGCCTCGTAAAAATAGATTTAAAATTGTTTGCAATTTTCCTACTTTTGCTACTTTTACTAGGGATATGAGCTTTCTTTCTTATTGCTGTGCTAAGATCAGATGTTTAAGCTGATATTATGTACAGTACTGTTATACTATATACTAATATTATAAAGAGCTTTTTAAGTACTTGTTAGAACTTATTTTTTTTAATTTGGAGAGAAGTTTAGTCTATTTATTGCTATAGTAATCTATACGCTTACATTATAAACAAAAATATTTTTTTAAATATTTATTCCTTCGAATAAGGTTCGGATTTTTAACCATTGCATAAATACTTCCGGGTGTATGAAAAATTATTGACACTACGAAAAAAGCTTCTTGTAACTGTATCAGTAAAAAAATATATTATTGAATACATGTATATATAGTCTGATCTTTGCTTTACAAATTTAAAAAATCGAAAACGTTATAAGGCAGGAGGCAATCATGGCGGATGGGCAAAAGCCTGTGATTATAAACGCGACACGTTGTGGGTTCAATTCGAACTTAAGGAAATGGAGTATTTAATATTTTTTGACCTCGCTCTGGTAACGAGGCAAAGCGGGGCGTTGAGTTTTGTCACTCATCAATCGGCGGAAAGTGGAAAGGGAAGTATATTAATGGGAAGGAAATGCTTAACACTAGGTTATCAGATTCCCTCTGCCTACCTTGCTATATGTGGGACACATAAAAAAAGATATAGTAAGTCACCTACAAAGGTCCTACCGCTTTTGCTTCGTTATATTGTATTAGCACAAATTGCATTGTACTTACCTACTCCAGGTTTGGACAGACGACAGATCGTAAATCATCATCCCATCTAAACTTATACTTGAATTTATTTTTCTTGCCATAAAACGACGTGAAATTATTTGGGGTTGCCATCTGTAAGCGGTTGGCTGTCAAAAAAATAACGTTTCACATTCAAAAAGAATTATAGGAATGAAGATTGTACGTGCTGTCGCTAACCGAGGGGACTTGGTTAGCTTTTTGCTCGAGAGACGGTAGCGCCAAGTTTTTATCGTTATAATCGTGTAAGTATCAATATTGTGATTAGTTAAAACAATTATATTTTATACCTTCCGTCAGAATGACGGACAGTACCTCTGTCTGTTGCGGTCTGTATGACAATATTTCAAATATTTTACTGTTTTATTCTAGGATTATGTTTGTGGGAAAATTGTTGTACATGATATTGTTGTCTTTATTAATATTTATAGTATTATTATATAATAGTTCAAAGTTGAATTGAATATTTTCGATCTCAAGTCGAGTGAATGTTTGTATGAAAATTATAAAACTTTAAGGAATTTAATGTCTTTTTCCTTAACAAAATTTTCCTATAAATTATTGATTATTTTACATACATTCATATCTAAACATGTAAAGTTAGATTCATTCAATTCTTCGTCCGCGGCAATAAAGCGTGATCGTCGCGCACGTACTCGCGGGCCCCCTCAGCTTCACGCACGGCCTCCTTCTCCTATAACATCTTATGACTACTGTTGAGGACTTCTACTTTGCGTGGCTTTGTCTTGGTAGGTTTTTTTTCTATTTTATGGGTAACAGAGAGTGTAGGGATATATTATTTATTTAAATGGAGAAAACTCAAATTAAATGTTAAATTTTATCGATATTGTTTCGTATTGCAACCTAACATTGAAAAAATGAAGAAGTGAAGAAAAAAAAATGAAGAAGTGAAGAAATTAGTGATTTATCGTTAGAACCAACTAAGCTTTCCTAAACATATGTACAGAAAAATACATCTAAATTCTATATCAACATCACCCAAAAGCAGGTGATTTCGGTTGTAAGTGGTCCGCCTCACTACTGCTACGGTCTGACATCGATTCTTGTACTGCAATAAAAGACTAAGTGAAAAGATTTTTATCCTGTTAGCTATTAATTCATATGGATACATTTATTTTTCTTTTATTGATATTAAAATAACTAACGAGGCCATCGTGGAACAGGCCCACAAGCATGTGATTATAAACGCGACAGATTGTGGGTTCAATATCGAGGATTCTTCGAGAATTGCTCCCCTACGCCATGACTGACCTCAACTTTACTATTTAACTTAAATTTTCTATTTAAAATTGCGAATTATTCGACAAATCCAGCTAAATAATCTCAAACGCTACTCCTCATACCTTGCACTGGCCCTAGTATCTTAGTGTAATGGTGTGACCGATAGCATATCTTATTATTCACAGCACGTTCAGTTCAGAGAAATTACGCGTCGCTCCCGCAGGATCCCTAACGCCGATTCGGTCAATCGATGCCTCTCCCTAGAGCCGTGCGTTTGCTTTAAGAAACGAAAACACTATTAAAGTAGATAATTTTTCATTTGAATATTAGATGTTGGCTTACTATGGAGTTATAAGAGGGATGATTTTCGTGTAACATATACGAGTATATAATATTGTAAAACAGTAATATGTAATAGTTGCTCACTTTCCGCCAAGTTTTCAATTGTTGGGTGGGAAAATGAAAATAAATTAAATACAATCATTCCATTCTCACTCGGAGAATCGAACCCACAACCGTCGCGTTAACAGTCAAATGGGTAATGGAACATCCATTGCACCATGGCCATCCCTATGACATGAATTTCTAAAGTGTAGAATAAAGAATTTTGTCTTTTTATTTGGTTAGAAAATAGACGGTAGGTACAGTTTATTTACTTCTTCGAGAATGCATTAGTAATCCATTATTCTGATCCTAACGTCTTTATAGCACAATTAATATACATCTCATTATTATTAACTTAATATTTATGGGTTCTACTCATACATCGGGGAAATTATGAGATAGATAAGCAGTGAGATCTAAGTGTGAAGACACTCGGTTTTCCATTCTGTATCATAAGCTAAACATTTTCTTCCAAGTGCGGAAACTACCTAATAAAAAATCTAGATCCAATTACATACATGATTAGATGTAAGTTATGAGACAATCGAGGCGACGCCACATTTGAATAACGCAATAAAAAGACTATAAAAATTAATTTGGTGACCTTAGCATTTTCAAAAACGCTAATAAATAGGAAAATGGGTGGTATTGACTAATAATGTTGCTAATAATAGTAGCACAAGAAAATAACGCCGCCGTCGTAGCACGGCGGTTTACTGCGAGTATAATCGCGACGATTGTGGGTTTGATTTCCAATCGGAGGCATAATACATTTACAGCCTTTTAACACGAAACATTTCGAAAATTGAACGGAAGTTAAAAAATGGAGAATCTTAACATTAGGTTCCCTCTATCTATCGTGCTAGATACAACGCAAAGCTTAAAAATTAATACATAAATTTTCGCAAGGCTATTTATTGATGATTTTATTAAAAACTTTGTATGTTATAGTTTAACGTTAACCTGGGACATTGCATTTTTAATGATAATAACTTAATTTAGTGCACCAAAGCGAGGAAATTAAATAATTTAATCTTTCAAGTGGAAACCGAATTCACTACCATCTCGTTGACAGTCAACTTACTGTGGCCTTATAGTATACCTACGTTTAAGTAATAATAAATTAATTTTAATAGCACAAGCTCTAAACTGGTTTCCTCGTCCCTTAGTGACCAGATCTAGCAATAACACAATCATTTATTTAATTAATCACCAACAAATATTTGATTTCGCGGTTTTAAAATTTTTATATAGTAATAAATAAGGTGGCCTACGGACAGATGAGTTGAGACATTCGATTTTATTAGTGTATCCATTTTTATGTTTTTTACTATAAAACTACTATAATGATTAAGGATATGAATAATTTATTTTTTTGTTCTTTTGTAAAATTGATAAGATAATATAGGAACTGATAAATTGATTGTGGTTGTTAGTAAAAGTGAAATTTAATACTGCTATATTTAATATTATTCTTTTTTTCAAGACATTGCCGTCTTAAATGGTGGAACTTAACGCGGTGATGTTTTTTTATCAGAGCGCGAAAATGAGAATAACTCACTCCTGTATTTGTCATAAATCTATCTAAAAATATAATCACAATCTACATAATATATCTATATACATTAACATAGAAGTATATTATGTAAGATACAAGGAAAATTTACAAACTATGTAGGAATATATTACTCCAAATCGATGTATGTACTTTCTGCCATCATAATATACATAAGAAAAGTAAAAAAAAATAATGAAAAAAACGCACATCGTGTTCTCAAAGTGGAATCATAATCACGATGGCAAAATGAAACGAGCAATAACAGAAACTTATCTAAACGTATCGATATCAATATAATATATACTTTACAAGCTTGTTTGCGCAGGAGTCGCAGCTGGGGTGACCAGTAGTTTTGATTATTAAATATTTACGTAATATAATGTGTTGGGCCAGCCAGTCCGTGATATGTCATTAAATACGTCATTAAATAATTAATTAATTTTTCAAAACGAACTTGTAGTTACTGAGATTAGCGCGTTCAAAGAAACAAACTCGTCACCTTTATATAACGAAACATTTTGTATCTGCATATTGAAGTATAAGGTACCTTATATCGCATATTTTTAATATTATACATTTTTGGAAACGCGAGTTTTTGAACACTCTCAGATCTTGGCTAGATGCACAGGCGTACTGCATGCCAAAGAACCCCTTCGTGCTGCTCCCAGAATGACTCCTTTTCGGCCGCGCTACATCCAGCCTGAGGAGCATAGGCACTGATTAAGTTTGTAGTAACACCCTCAACCCTTACCCGCATCAAGAGATAAGAGCGACGGTCAGAGGAATAGCAGAATAACAGTTAGAAAAGAGGGAAGAATAGGTAGAAGGGGAAGATAGAAAAAATTGGGGGATTAAAAGAAGGGGACACCATCCATCCACCATCACCATCATGGTGGATCGAGGATCCAGGGTCGACGGAGACGGAGATATATTAGTCAGGGCACCATCTGCATTTAAATTATATTAATTCAAATAATTTATCCTGATAAAACAAAATATATGTGAACATTAGTGGAAGTGCGTGGCCTTGATCGAGTTGACTACTGCGCACTATGATACAAACCTATAGCGCGTTTAAACCTACGTGTATTTTGCTAAAATTAACTTGTATACTTATTTATTTATTGTTTATTTTATTACACGCAAAAGGATGTAAATTAATATATATTTTGTTTGAAGATGGTCTTTTATGTATGGCCCATAGCGAGGTCAATAAACAGGACCTGGTGCTAAGACACTCTGTTTCCCACCAACACAGGTATTGGGTTGCGGAGCTCAACGCCGCGTCTTGTATATGAGTGTGAGGAAATGAAAGTATAGGTCACGATGACGCCAACATTTACGTTTGCAATGTTTTTTTTTTGTTAAACCATAAAATTATTACAATATTCCTTTAAACGACTTCCTATTATCAAAATTTAAAAAAAATATTTAAAATTATAGTTTACTAAGTTAAAAACATAAGTGGGTTTTCAACAAAAAACAAAGATAAAATAATTGAATGTGTGTACTCGATCGTGATATGCGGAAGAGATCGTATCGTCGCTAATCGGAGCCGGTCACGCGTGCCAGTGTTGAAGCTGTTGATAGAAAATAATGTTAAATGTTATATAGAAAATATATAATATAAGCCGTACAAGTTATATACATACATTGTAGTTGAGGACGGGCGTGGCGTGTGACTGTAAAGGTGACGGTTCGGGGTTCGATTCCCGCTCAGGGTATAGGTCTGGAATATTGCTATTTTCCAGTTCTAGTAACAACATAGAGCTAGAAAAAGACTAGGATTAAAGTACCCCCCACTTTAAACCACGCAATATCTAAATAGTCATCCACATTACAACGAGATAACAAGGGAAAAAATGTTTCTTTAACCTTTGGTTTCGTGTTGTAAGTATTTTAAAATCGTATATTTTAAGAATTTGAAAACTTTCATTGGAATCTGCGACATGATTGGCATTTCGTGTGTTTGACCGTCGCGTGGTCGAACAAAGAACCACCAATCTGCCAAAATTGAAAGCCCTTGCCCTAGCCTCAGGATATATTTTATACAAATTGTTGTAAATTAAGGATAAAATCCCGATCAGAGATCATTATGTGGATAATTTTTGTAGGTATTTTTAGCTATAATCCTGTACAGAAGGTATGCATTATATTTTTACAAATTTTACATTTTTGATACATGGTTTTAACCGAAAAGTTAAATAAATTAATTATTGTAAAAAATATATAAATATGACATAAAATTATAAAATAATACCAACAAAACAAAAAACTAAATAGTTTATTAGTATTAACAGTTTTTTTAAGTAACGAGTAGAGTAGGATTCAATTTTAGATTTCGACTCGATTGACAATCATCAAATTAAAAAAAATACACTGACAAACACATAACCACACATTACATTACGAAGTCGGGTAAAAAGTTATCAATTAGACATAAAAAAAAGAAAACATCCATTTCTATCTAAAATCCATTTAACATATTAAATTTGAACGGAATGCACGTAATTATATTTTCTTTGTGGCACTGTTCCTTAGTCTCAGGCGGTAATAAGTTTCAAAGTGCAGGCACCGACTGTATTCGACGAAGTTTGTTACCGACATGCCACTTGCTAGCGTCTTCTTAATGAACCCCCTAGTTTGTGTATAACGAGGCCGGTGGAATGACCAATACCAAAGTTAGAATTTGAACTGATTTCTTTATTGAAAGTTGTAATTATCATTTTTTTTATTAATTATCTGTTATCATTATCGCACATTATATTTGGATTGCTTAAAAATTTTATTTTCGAGGCGTTTGTCAAGTCATAATTAAATTGTTCTTTATTTATACTTATTGTTAGGTTATAGAGTGGATGTGACTGTAAACGCGACGGTTGTAGATTTTACTCCCAATTGGGGGAATCAATTATTCTCATTTATTAGCCTGGCAAGCAATGGCTTTAAAATTAACCAGAACGTGCTGAACAGAGTATCCTAACACCAGGTTCCCTCTGCCTACCCTATCGTGTGCGGGATACAGCGTGAAGCTAATTGTGTCACTCAATATTAATGAAAGCATCTCTAAAAATAAAATTGAGGGTTACCTTTGCACTAGGTTACCTACGCCTACCACATGCGGGATAATAAACAAAAACCAGGCACATACATCACCACTCTGTAATGTAGTGGCACTAAAAATCATAAAAGATGCCATGCCTGATGCCTGATGCAAAGGTGGGCAGTAAACGCAACGAGTTAACTTGATCAATAAATCAACGGACCAACGGACCTCATGTGGATAAGTATTTTGTTTTTCTTATGATTACTTACGAAATATATTTTATTAGTCTATTAAATGCTTGGGTTAGTCCAACTCCGAGGTTAAAATATATTTATAATGAAATATGCGAATTAACTATTATATTGTAAAATATAGAGAAGGTAGAGATGGGTCAATCTAACAGTATTCTTGATGCTAGTGGATTCACATTAATGTATTTTAATTTTCTCGCTCTGGGTATATCAAATGCGGCGTTAGGTTCCGCCAAATTCGAGACGTTGGGTATAGAGACACAACGTCTCGAATTTGACTGTTGAGCAGAGTGTCGTGACGCTAGATCCTTTCTGCCATTCCCTACTATATATTTGAATACAATAAAAAATCGTACAAAGGAAAAGCCTAAATATCATATACAGTCCAAGTTACAAGTAAAGTTTATTTTAATTGTATTTCTCGGACAAAATTTTATTTTTGTATCAATGGCGAATGGTTATTTGTATTTATTTTGCATATTTTTTTACAAATTAAACGCTTAAAATATGCGCGTGCAAATTAAATGGACTACTATTTCAACTTTTGTTTTTTTATTATCTGCCGAAGTTTTTTTTATTGCAAAATTATTATAAAATGTAGATCTATCTATTATTTTAAAGGTCTGAATAAATTATTATTTGTATCAGAAAACATAATTTTCTGTGGGAAATAAATTTTGTTATAAATAAAATCTATTTTATTGTCAATATTGATATTGTTCTCGCTTTATCTTAATTATATTGTAAAAATAGTAATAATTCGTTTTGTAAGGACACTTAAATAATAATTAAAAGAGCAACAGTTCAATAGAATAGTTTCTTGTTCCTGTAGGAGGTTCCTGTAGCTTCCTGCAGGACCGCCGTGTTTGTGCTTTTGTTTAGAGTTAAGCATATCCTAGTATTTGTTTAAGGGGGCTAGTGTCTTCTTATAAATCAGTCAGGCGAGGATAACTAAAGCACCACTTTACCTAGTCACTGTAATGAGTTAAAGCAGGGCTAAAGCACCACTTTACACCACAAACAGCAGAGTAGGCATAGGCGAAACTCAACGCCGAAAAGGAATACTATAAATATTATTTTATTATAATCGCTAAATTTAAAACAATAA
This sequence comes from Heliconius cydno galanthus, assembly GCA_036379175.1. Classification (NCBI taxonomy): domain Eukaryota; kingdom Metazoa; phylum Arthropoda; class Insecta; order Lepidoptera; family Nymphalidae; genus Heliconius; species Heliconius cydno. The sequence continues at coordinate 297,155 of JAKRZM010000629.1, forward strand.
TGTTTAATCCTTATTGTTTTAAAATTTACCGACCGGATACGGAAAGCTTAACTAACCTTGGAAGGATCATCTAAAACGTAATGGCATATTCATAGTTATCAATTAGCAACGATACATAATTGTTTTAAGACACGAATTTACAATTGATGAAGTAATTGTTTATAACTTATACATTGCTATTATTATTGTTTTAAACTATGGCTTTATCCGTGTGGTCAAATGGTAGGTTAAGTTGGGTCCTCTGCCTATCCTGAAGCTATTAAAAAAGTTTCACAATTACAACATTTTTTAGGCTATTTTCTAAAATTTATTTTGATTTTTGTATATTTTTAATTGAGGGCGTCGTGAGTCAGCGACACAGCGTTAGGCTATCAACGCAGGGTTGTGGAAGTGGAAGAGTGTCTCAACTAGGTACCTTTCCTGTCATTTTTCCTGTCATAGAAAGAAGCTTAGAAAAATAAAATGTTATGACATCATGGACCTACAGCTTATAATAGCCTACAATTTTTGATAAATTTACTACTCAACACAGAAAGCACTTTTCAATTCGAACCTATAGTTCCTGAGATCCGTGCGTTCAACAAAACAAACTGTTGAACTTTATAAGATTAGTCTAGTCAATTTTCAAGATATAAACTAAGTTACACCTAATTTTGTCTTGCATATTATTAGATAAGCTAATCTAGATCAACGATAATTATAAACAATTTACAAGTAAAATTAAATTAATTAATCAAATTGTAAATGCGTCGTCGTTTTTTAATCACTTATTTTATATCAACGATGTATCAACGATGGTTATAACTCCTAATTTAAGTCTAACAATATTTATGTAGAATTTATAATATAAGTAAAATATGAAGAACAGAGTGTTTTGTCTCTACATTATCTCTATTTGCCCTTAAAATGAGGGAAAAGCGTAGACTCTATTAGCAGTAGTTCGAAAGTTTAACAGAATTAGGAGAGTTACACTAAGATCACTAATTATATGTATTTAGATTATAAATCATTATAATTAACGCGGAGGTCCATTAACACCTTAGTTGTTGCGTCGTAAACGGCGCCCACTTTATGCATTTCTGCATATATAAATATATTACTGTATTACTTTGTATGTCTGTTTGTTGGAATCCGAGATCTTGATGTAATTTGTTGATTTGTATCTAAAAAATAAATAAATAAACCTGGCGCTGTTTGAATAATGAGTGTATGTTCCAATCACTTTTAGGAAAAAACTACGGCGTTTACTTCCGTCTATACTCATATCTGAATGTATCTGTTTCTTTGTATACTTTTAACTGGTGAATTAAAATTATATATTATTATATTTTAATAAAAATATTGCTAAAGTTAAACAGCTAACAATTCCTTCGGAGAATGTCGGATCTATATTTTTTAGTTACACGCCTTTTATTCCTCACAGAGTAGCCCGAGGGAACGGAGCAAGGGTAAAGGCATCGGTCTCTGCATACCTCATTCGCCTTGACCACACTCCACCGTCATCAACCTCATGGCATTCCCTCTGAGATCTCCCCCGCTAATTTGATTGAAATTATTTATTTCCAAATTCACCAATAAGACCTTGACCAGTTCAGTGTTAGGAATTAATATTTACTTACATTTTCTAAAAGATTGATTGCTTATAATTTTATTAAATAAAATTAAATGATTTTGAACAAAAAAGAAACATGTTTAAATTTACATAAGTATACTTAAAAAAACTAATTTTAAATTTAAAATAATACTTCTATAATAAGATTTATAGACAGATATATATTAGGTAGGAATTAAGGCCAAGGCAGCGATATGTCTAAATCCTTCTTAAAATCGCCGCGTAGAGGCCGTCATCTCTATTACCTACAGTTTATTTCGTTAATAAAATTAGAAGTTTGAGGCCGTAGTTTGCGATGTGGCTGTAAACACGAGGGTTACGGGTTTGATTCCTACTCAGTGAAATGTATTACATATTTTCATTTTCCTCTGGTAAGAAGGCAGAGCGCAGTGTTGATTTTCCCTTTCTACTTGAATTTTTATATAAAAAGACTTCATTAGAAATTAAAAAACATTAAATCTAGTGCATCACATATGTACATAAATTTTTTAATATAAAATTAACATCTAATTAATCTTATCCATATACATATTCATATATTTACTTCTATGATTAAATCATTAAATGAATTACCATTTCATTATAGTTGCAATAACATATTAATGATACATTTTTATCACTATATTATATTACTCTCTCTTGTTATCTTTTTCTATTCGTTTATAACCTGACCTGACTGCGGTTTTAAAATAAAAATGCATTTAACCTATTTAAAAAAAGGAGGTTATTAGTATGTGATAAGGATCGATGTTCGTTACTTTATTACGCAAAAAGTACATAGCGGTGTGGGCGAAGCCGCGTGCCAGTCGCTGGTGATATATTTAAACTTATATATACTATCGTTGAGAATATATCATTATTTCGTGTTATATCCAAGTTAGCAGAACATTGCAGGCAAGCTAATTTTTAGTACGGCTAATAGATTTAAGACGGAGTGTCTTAACACTGAGTTCTCTTTGTTTACTTCTACATACATATATAGATCTATATTATAAGTTAGTATATAGTAGTGCAATACCCAAGTTAACAGACTACAGTAGGCAGGTTAGTTTCGCAAGTAGGTAGTTCTATTAGCCCGCGCCACTCGAGTGACCTGTCGCCAAGGAAGGTCGTCCGGTGTTGATGCTTGCGAGCAGCGACCAGTATGGCAACTTATTGAAACTTAGTAATGGTAGCTTATATGTGGATATGATCTTTTTTGAAAAATATATATTTTTTTATATTGATTTAATGAAATGTATTGCAATGAAATATACACAGCGTGTGTTTATAAACGTGACGGTTGTGAGTTACATTCTCACTGGAGGGAATGCATTATTTTCTTTTAGTCAAAATTTTAAAAATTCTTAAATATGCTAAGAAAAATAATGGTAGGTAGATGGAACCTGAGAAATTAGTGTCTGTTGTGTGAGACGCTTCCGTTCTTTCATTTTCTGCCAAATTCTGGGGGCATTGTATCTCAACATCATCATCATAATTTTTTTCTAAAATTAAATCATACCCACACTATGTCCAATGTCCATTGCGTTTCACATACACATTTAGCTATCTGTATCTCAAACGTAAACAATCTGGTCTGAGTCGATTTCAACAGCGGAATGTTATCGCGAGAGTTTGAGCACACCAGGATGGACACGCATACCACCTCTTCGTATAGTGATATACCTAACTGGATATCAGAAATATGCTTCGATTTGGTTTGCAAGAAGCGCAGGTTCAAATACTGTTACGTTTAATTTTCTATAGGTTTTCTAAACAACTATTTTTCTTTCATAAGCATAAGCTAATACTTTAAAATGTAAAAAACATACTTAATTTGTGTGACATGTCTTAGCGTAGTTCCATACGTCTATTTTCAAAATTTGCCTGTTGAGTAGCGGAACTTAACGCCGTGGTTACAAATTCTTTATTTGGAATAATTATTTAAAAGGTTATACTGCCTGATGGAGATGCTAAATAGATTTAAGCTTAATAGATAATAGATTGAGATTATTTAATCTTAGCTTCAAAATTAATACAAATTTTAATTAATTAAAATGAGGCCGTCGTCTGTCTTACCGTAAACGTGATGGTTGTAGGTTCGATTCCCACTCAGAGGAATTAATTATTTTCATTTCCATGGCGTTGAGTGAAGCCATTCAACACGTAACATAGCTAAAATGTGGAGGAAAGATGAGATCGATTTTAACATAAGGTTCCCTATATCCTGCTAGATGCGGGATGCAGCGTGAATATAAAAAAATGCGTATCTCTGCGAAATTTAAAAATAAAAGACGGAGTGTTTTAGCATAAAATATTCTCTATCTATAATAAGGCGGTAGATGAGTAAGAACAAACAAAAAAAAAACTAGTCCTATAAACGTTTCAAAGTCCATAATGATATGTGTGTTGTTGGCAATAAGCCGTTAGTGTCAATTTATAAATAAAATAATATATGTCACGCCAATTCAACGGCCTTAGAGGCCGTTTGTATTGCCTTCTCTGATTGTTGAGGGAGTACGTCCATTGGGAGTATAGCGCTATAGTGTATTTTTTTGATGACATTTATATATTTAAATGCTTTTTTAGGTTTTTTTTTTAAATTAGTATTATATAATATTTTTTGCAAATACGCGAGATGGGAGATCTACATGGGTGCCGAGCTCGTTTGACTTGGCTATTTTTTACCACTAGGCATGAATTCAAATAGTCTAGTACTAGCTGGACTTACGTAAACAATTATCGAGTCAAATTTAAAGCTTGAATTTATCCAGAATGAATGCAGAACTCGGCACCCATATAGATCCCCCATCCTTTTGTCGGTTAAGGCCTACACTAAGAGAGGATTTCTCGAAATTCCTACGAGAACGGGAATACACCGAGATTTTTCAGATTACTAGTAACAACCAATAGAAAACTATCAATAGTGCTACACCACTGGACAACAAGGCTATAGCTAGAAAAACCGGGTACATTTGGTGAGGCCTCGATTTTGTTAAGTTATGAACACATTTCTAACCGAAATGGAAAATTTTGTCATATTTATTTGACATCTTTAATGTCACCGTAAAATATGTTATTGTGTTTGACAAATGTATACTCTGATAACGCTATTTTTTATTTATTTTTAATAAAATAAAATTGAACATAAAACATATTTTCAACATTTTTAAAGTAACATTTTCACAGTAAGGAACAATATGTTTACTTTTGTCTGTTACTTTCAAAATTTTAGATTTTCAAAAAAATATTTAGAAACTATTTATTTTACAACTAATTTTGATTAAAATATAATAAATAAAAGGAATATATTTCAAAGAATAGGTAGGTGTTCATTAATATTCCATATTCCATAATAGTAACCATACTGAAGGAGAGACGCTTCGAGAGTTTAAGGATCCTCAAAGAGCAGGTGTGAAGAGGATCACAACATTAGGGGAGGTTAAAAGTATGTGTATGATACTCATATAAATATATGGAGAAAACTAGCCTTAAACCTTAGCCATCCAATTTTCGAGAGCGCCTTGCGTTTGTAACCAGAGCGAGACATTTCTCCAAGAGAAAATCGAACCCAGAAGCTGTCACGTTTACAGTCAGACGATGTGCTGATACACCACGGTGGCCAGTTCTTTATCTTAATAAATAGCAAAGCTCATAAAGACTAAATGTTATCAGCGTTACATACTTACTGCATAACAACTAGAACCAAACGACAAAAGCTCACGTGACAAAGTAAACAAAACACGAATACTTACACAGATGTAGTTAAATATGATAAGTTAACGATAATCACTGTAGAAAAAAGTTGATAGTGCAAGTCACGGTACGTAACATTTTTTTTATTGTTGTTGTTTTCATTCCCTTTTCATTATTTTTATATAAGTATCTATGTAGATATAGTATATAATATAACATATATATGAGTACTTGAGGCCAGTCGTGACGTAGGGGGTTCGTTTCCCACTAGCGTAAATAAATTATTTTCTTTGTTCTGGTAATTAGACAAAGCGTAGCGTTAAATTCCGATCGACACATAATGTCTCAAAATTTAGCTAAAAAGCTGTTTTTCTTTTAAGTGGAAATCGAACTCACAACCATCGCGATACATTTAAAGACTATTCCACTATGCCACAATAAATTAACCTTTCATTCATATCAAAAAATAAAATTAAATAAAAGAACGGCTCGATAGTTGCCACTTTAGTAAGAGCGAGAAGGATATAAGATGCTGTGGAGAGATCGATTCAATATAAAGTGTTTTTGTTTGTTTTTCACAATAAGTACATTATTGAATGAACAGACAGCCACTTGCTACTGGTTGCTAGCTTTATTTATATTAACTATCGATTTCAATGAAGATAGTTTTTAAATTTTATTGTTTATAATATATATCTTTAAGTATCATAACTTGTACTTTGAGGCCGTCGTGATACAGAGGCACAGAGTCTCGTCGAAAACTTGTTGGTTGTGGGTTCGATTCACACTAGAGCGAATGAAAAGCAAGTTAGAAAAAAAGTGAAAGGAATATTTTAACACTAAGTTCCATATGCCTATGCGAGATAGAGGTGACGCTAAAAGAAAGAAAATCTGATATTTATAATCCAATGCACCACGATTACTTTAAATATAATAAAACGCTATTTTATTACACATACAATTGACTCTATACTCGATAGTAATAAAATGATAGACTTTATTACTTCTCTTAGTGCTTGACCCGTTAACCTCTTGGCCTAGTAGTCAGTACTCTGGCTGCTTAAGTAGAAACTGTAAGATCTATCTCCACTCAAACGGCCACTTAATTAAAATAGATCTTCTTCTTCTTCCTCCTGGTAATAATCCTGGCGTACAAACGCTCTGACAACAATGTCAGGGTCTGCCAATCAATTTCACTTTGTATGGTCTTTAACGTCTTTTGAGGTAAGTCCATTAACGGTCTTCCATCGCGATATCCAACCAGCTCTTTTTAGGAGGGCATGTATGAAGAGATTCATAGCAGTAGACTAGGCGAAAGAGACCATAGTGTATGCGTTTGGCACTCCATTCTCTCTGACTAGAGATAAAGCTGAAGCTAAAAAATCTTAATTATGTAATTACGAGTGAAATATTAATACACAAATTATTTAATAAACTATTAACATGGATTCCAATAAGGCAGTATCTTACGTGCATTTAGATAAAGCTGTATTGGTTTAACTTTATCGGCGAATCGTGACTTGCCGTGACTTTGATCTATTACTAATGTATTTATTTATTTGTTTGTATGTAGGTATATTATATATTTACAAACAAGCTTCTTTTCCTGGTTACGCCTGTAATATGCAAATTATAATTATTTTATTTTATTTAGGATTTATGTGCGTCATATTTTACCAGGTGTTAATCTGAACTGAGATTAACACCGTAGTACTGTGTGATGTTTAATGATCAATAATTCAGCTGTAAATATAATATCAAACTTTCTGAAAGGATTATTTTTTATTCTTAAATACATACATTTTTTTAAAAGCATATTTATATATTTGGTGTAGAATATACATTAAGAATGATTATAAATAATATTATAATAATAATCTATTCTATTCTATTCTATATCATCGCTCGTACATATATTTTGGCTTTAACATTTATACTCGTATTACTTTTGCCATATTTTAATTTTGATATATATTTATTAAAAAAATATCATATAGTGTTGAGTTCATTTATTTAAAATTAAAATCTTCAAATCAAATCCCTTCTCGACTCTCTGCACAGTTTTTGAGATTTTTTATGTAAAGTGACGAAACTCTACGCTGCGCTAAATCTTGTTACCGAAGTAAGGAAATGCAAATAATTAGCACCTACATAAGTACCTACTCTGCGGGAAAAAGCGTGAAGCTTATTTTTACATACGTCTAGATATTATTTTATCGCTTATAAGTTGTGATAAGTTCAAGATCATTTAACGGTATTTAAATATTCTTACCGTCCTCAATTAAAAGTTACATGTAATTGCAAATTAAAATAACCAATATTAAATATAATTAAGTTTAATTGAAGCTTTATGAGTGTCATTGATTGGTGATATACTATTAAAAAGTTGTTCCTACACATTTTATGTAGTTCTTAATAATCATTCATTCATTGAGTGGGAATGGAACCTGGAACCGTCGCGTTTACTGTTCGATGCTGTACCACTGCGCCACGAGGCCTGAAACAATAAATAATTCATCACCAAATCTTTCCCAGTAACAAGACAAAGTGCAGGGTTGAGTTCCCCCACGGAATGTCTCGAATATAAGGCCTACGTGGGGAACGGAATGTCTTAACTCGAGGTTCCCTCTACCTACTCTGCTTAGTGTTCATTACATCTATGAATGAAAATCGAACCCACAACTATCGATAAGTCGAACGCCCTAATAACAGTCTATGTTCCCCAATCACTGTGAAATATTTCGAGACTGAGAGTCACAGCGAAGAAATGACAATAATTCATTCCCTCGAATGGGATTCCAATCCACAACCACTGTGCCTTCCACTATATATTTATTTTATTTATTAAATAATATATTATTATTAATAAAGAGTTTTAAAGTCAGCTACCAGGCTACCAGGCACCGCAAGGAGCTCGACCGGTTGAGTTACCTTATAGGGCAATTGCCATTTACTGTACTTCGTGGACGTGACAAGTTATTTTATATCAACTATATACTATACAAAAGTTGGTCGTGGCGCAGCGACATAACGTCTAGCTGTAAAACGTGACGGTTGCAGGTTTGATTCCCATCCCATTTCCCAATGTTTAGAAAATTGGATGGAAATTCTCTATATGGCTATGCACGGGATAATTTCTAGGTTCCCTTCAACTTTATGTACTATAGAAAGAATTATTATTTGGCTAAATTAATGAATTTAATGAAAAAATGTATCATATCTTAATTTAAATTTTAACAAGAATAATATGTAAAAAATTAGAGCAAAATTTTCATATTTTATAGAGATTTGGAACTCAACGCCGCAAATCGTTATATTAAAACGTATAAGAAAATTATCTTCACACACTTTCGTAAATAAATGTATACATACGTACATACATACATACAAAACAAAAGTAATGTCCATACAAATCGAGCCATACCAGTTTGTCGACTCTCATTAAGATCTTTACGTTTTACAATTGACGTTTTACATTACATCTCCTATATAGCGATGCTGTCCTGGTACTTGTGTTTGTCTAGTTTAACTATGATCATAGATAAAACCTAGGGAAGTCCTTATTTCGATTTTGTATAAGAAAAATGTTTTGTTTTCTTTAGTTTTTTTATCTGACTACAGCGAAGCCCTAAAAGGATGGGTTATGGTTTTAGCGAGTGTATCCGTTCGTTCTTTTGTTCCCTTATAACCCTTAAACCCAGTGATTCATCATTGAAAAATGATACATCGTTGGATTCGTATTGATGGCTCGAATGTTACTAATTAATTAATACATTAATTTAGTTAATGCAGTTGGGTTTTTGATGTTTTTATAATTTATTATTAATTCAAATATATTTAAAAGGCTTGGTTAAATTATATTAATAAGATTATTTTTTTATTGAATATTATTAAGATTTTGTAAAGATACAGTCAGATCGTACATTGCGTATATTTGGCGGAACTTAACGCCGTGTTTTTTTACCACAGCAGGAAAATGTAAATAATTATTTCGAGAAACTCAACGCCGCCTGAGTCTTGCTTTTAAAAATATCTATTTATTTATTTAATCAAGGTCATAGAAGCACAAAAAAAAGACAAAATAAAAAAAAAAACAAATATTAAAAATTTAAGTACCTACTCAGATCTCAAACAAATAAATATTTTTTATTTTATTTTATTGTATTTTTTATTACTTTCATTTAGTTTCTATATTATAGAGACTTGTTAAGTGGTGGAACTCTAGATCGATCGATCCTCGAAACTTGCATTACAGTACCGGGAAATTAATAAAATAATTTAATAATAAAAAATTCTGTTCTACGGAAAGTGGGGGACGGAAGTGACTTAATAGGAACAGCATGTCTTAACATTAGGTTCCCAGGTTTGCTCTGTCTATCTGTAAGGACTACGGTTGATTATGGGTTCGATTCCCATTGGGAGGAATAGGTACATTATTTTCCTTTTTTCGCTTTTGTAACACGACAAAGCACGATCCGCTGAGTTCCAGAACTCAACTGAAAATTAAGCGATGCATGAAAAACAATCTCGAAGTATCTTAACTCCAGGTTCTCTCTGTTTACCTTTCTATGCGGCATCCGTTGGAGCTAAAAAAAATATCTCCGTATATTGCATTTAATTGAAATCTTTTCTAAAGGATTTCATTTATAAATAGTTAGTCTATATATAAATTGTCACATACGTTGACACGCAACTGTTAACACCCACATATCGTTATCTCCACAATCTTATAGCATAGATAAGGGATTCGAATCCACTATCTTCAGCTACTGGTTAATGCGTTTCTCATGTTACTACTGACCTTGGGTTAAAAGGAAAAACGGGACTTGGAGTTGGATTTTTTTTGTCTAACTATCGGTAAGGTTAGTAATTAAGTTAGTTTCTTAGAGCTGTTCTTGCTGTTAAGGTACTCTGTTCGTAAGAGAACATAATGTTCTCTATAGTCAGGCGAAACTCAACGCCGCGGTTTGTTTTACATGGTGGATAAAAGAAAATATATTAAATATAATCTTTTCATGTAGTACAGATCGAACTCACAAATATATGAAAATACATAGATACATTTAAACTGCATAACTATGGTTAAGCAATAAAAAATGTATACGATTTAGTTTGTTTTGTGAAAGATAAATCATGATGTGTTTATTATTTTTAAATTTAAAGAGTATTTTATTGATTGGCTGAGTTAACTTAGAGCCACTGTGACATATTCTAAAAAGCTTTTTCAAGGAAAACTTTTGTGAACCTAAAAATTAGACTATTTTGACTAACTTGAATCTTCTGTTTAGGTTACCTGGAAGAGAAGAAATAATTATTATCCGCATATAACAAACAGAGACAGAGGAATCCTAGTATAAAAATAATCAGTAATATATGTAAAAAGGACAAAGGACAAAGCTTGACGTTATCAAGCTTTGTCCTTTTTTTTCAGAGAACAGAAATGAAAATAATTGGAATCGAACCCAGAACTCTTGCGTTTTCAGTCAGATGCAGCGCAGATACAATACGCGCCATGATCCTCAAAATAAGTTTTTTTCAATTAAAAATATTCCACCGTATACATTGTAAGTAAAATAAGGTGGTATTAAATAGCATAACTTATATGGTTAGTTAATTACTTAGAGTTGTAGAGTCGATGTTTTATTGGACATGTGTGTTGTTAAATTGAACTGAAACTACAAACCAGGGTCTAAGATAAGTTTTTTTTTGCCTGTACTACTATTATATTACTTCTATAAGTGGTATAGAATTCATCATCGACAGCCATCTTTTGTTCACTGCTGGACATAGGGCTTCCCCAATTCTTGCCACCACACACGATCCTCAGCTCTTCGGACCCATCCGCTTGCTCCAGCGGATGGGTTTAGAGTTAATGAGAATATATTACAATATAGTACACGTTGACAATTTTAACGCGTTAAACAAAAACAAAACAAAATGTCCATCCAAACAAAAACAAAAATAATGGTCGAAAAATTATCTCGTTCGCAGAAATCATTATGAACAGGTACTAATTAGGTGAGGTAAGGCCTGCTACCTTACCTCCTCGAGCGTCTCTATCGTACTCGTGACCGATTCCACGCCTGATGCACGACTGTACTCCGATGAGGTCTGATCGATACCCCTTGCTGTGATTACGTGAGAAAGTAAATAAATGATTACAAGTTTTAAGTGCTTAGATGCTGCTAGCGACCTAGGCGCGGCTTCGCCCGCTTAAAGTTAGTGTTATGTTATTGCCAAATTATACAACATCTTTAATAAAATTGTAGCCTGTGTTATTTTGATGTAAAAACTATAAGTCTGTATAGTTTCGACTAAAAACGTTCAGTAATTTTGGCGTGAAAGTGGAATTAACATTTATACTCATTTGTAATATTAGTAGGATAATAATACTAGTGGAGTAGTGCAGTGGAATGTGACTGTTTTATTAGTAATTCTATTCTCGTTTATGAGAAATTTAAAGATACTTTGTTTTTCGTATTTAATATATAATATCATAAATTTTGAAAGGAAGTTGTAATTTATCACTTACCCTTCTCTATAATATCCGAAAAATGTATGAATATAAGCAAAGAGATGTGTAAGTGGCACTCGAGACCATAAAACTAATTGAAAGTACATACTAATAACAATATCATATCAATATTATAATTATTTAGTAATATTGACAAACAATTCATTTCAAATCATTATAGGCAATTGTATGAAATATAAAAGAAAAGTAAACCAAAAATAAGCTGATCAAGCGCAAAATCTCATTTAATTAACAGCAGAAAATGCAACCAGAATGTCTTTTTACTAATGAAATTGCATTTCAACGAACTGCCTAAAACAGGTAGCGCAATTTACCCAATACGCTGAAATATAATTACTTTTTAATGTATCTCCAAACGAGGAGTCGGTCCTTTTACCAGATAAGTGTTTTCATACGTTCAGAATTGATTTGTACTTTTTATACCAATGTTCGAAGACACGGAATAAATTAAGCTACCGGAGTTTGATCTCCTGTTCCTGGGTGAGATAAAACTGACGAGGGACTTGTTTGGAGACGTCTTGATAAATGCCAATATAAATATTGGTATGTTCGTTTTGTTTATTGTCTAATTAAGTGATTTCAGACTATCCACAGGGATCGTGAGTTCGATTCTCTTAACAAATATATACTGGCAGTTAAAAATAACAAGTTCAGATATTAAATGCTGAATGTCTTAAAAATATGTAGGAATATGAAAAATTATGGTAATTTTAAATATACAAACACGAAAACATAGCAAAAAATTACTTCAAGTTCTATTTCTTTTAGAATTTTGCTCCATTTGTTAGTGGTGAAGAAGAAATCATCGGGTCATTGGTTCCTTTTTATAATTACATATTTATATCAATCTCCACTCGTCTCCCTTTGGTTTAAAAAGATTAATGTATAGGAAACTCGGTGTTATAAAAGACTTGTAAAGTTAATATTTATTTATTTATTTTCTTGTTGAAGCTGTATTCCGCATATCGTGGAGTAGGCAGAGGGAACATAGTGTTATGACACTACTTTAAAGCTAAATAACTCCCATTTCGTATTAAGTGGCGAATCTCAACGTCGCACTTTATTTTAAAATGTAATTTATTAGATAAACTAAATACATAACCAAAATTAAATTAATAAAAGGTTTTTTCACAAAAATACTTAGAAACTTCGAATTAAAATTCATGCTTGGCGATTTTTAAAAATATGCCGTTAATCCTCGACAAGCGTATCTTGTTATTTATACGTTTATTACATTTTGTAGCGCGTAGTTTCTGTTTAGGGAACGGATGACGGTATATACCGTACAGCTTAGGTTTTACGACTTGATTGATACTTTAAGATTTCACTGACCCTTAAATATTTTATTAGACAAACAATAAAAAGCAAGGTTCTTGAGAAGATAATAAATTATATTTCGGAACTTAATGCCACGTTTCACGTGGAGTGGCGTAACTCAACGCCTCGAACCGTGAAACAAAAACAAATTAAATATATACATTTCCATAGAATCCTAGATCGAACACCCATTCGTCACGTTTCCAATAAGAAATTACCCCGCTGAAAAGTAAAAGATAACTCGGTGCCGGATACAAAGGTAAATTAAGAAAATATCTTTTAAATTATATATACCTTACATTTACCACTTAACAAAATAATAAAAAAATATATGTTGATAAATTTAGAAATACTTTCGATGTTTTCTAAAATGTAACAACAGTTTTAAATTCTAATAGGATAGAGTTATCTATCGCTGTCGGGTACCAGAGTCGACTACTGGTCTGGGCGTCGTTATGATAAGAGACTACTGTTTCATTGTTTATTGCTTTATAGATTTCAACAATATATTATATCAAGTAAAGTGTGAGTGTAAACGCGACTGGTTGTGGGTTCGATTCCCACTCGAAGAAATTAAATATTTATTAAAAAAATTATTTTCATTTCTTCTCGACACGCTATACCTCCAAAATTTTACGGAAAGTAGGGAACGGCTCTCTCTCTGCCTATCCTGCTGTGTGAGGAATAAAGCGTTAAGCTGAAGTAACTTAATTGTAAGTAACTGTATTTTGATTTAAGAGACGGTAGCGTTTGACTCTCTGGTTAGGAAAAAAGCGATAAAAAAATCTCATTTATGAATTCACATTCAAAATTGAAATTGAACCCATTACCATTGCTTTTCCAGTCAGACCATTCCCACATACCCACAATGACTTTAAAACAAACCGAATAACAGGTTCTTAAAGAAAACAAAAATAAACCTACAATCGATACTTTAAATATCTTCCCTTTGTTCGATAAACCGTTTGGTATAGCACAGTATGCACTTAACGTACAAGTTAATTATGCGCGGGCGCAGGTCCCCCGGTGTCTTAGATAACGTTATCAGTTTAACTCTACATAGTGAAATGCTTTCCAATACTGATTAAGATTTCAACGAGTCAAGTAAAACTGTTTTATGATAGTATCTAACCAGATGAATTGATATTTGTGTGGATAATTGGTTATAATAATCCATATATAGAGAAAGAGAATTGACAAAATTCTTACTAGATTATTTTCTAATCTATTATAGACATATATGTTTTGGGCTGTCAACATGACGGCTGAGATTTTGATTCTCATTTGGAAAAAGATATTTTTTCCTTCCTTTCTCTAGTAAGAAGACAAAAGGCGGTGTTGTGTAATGTGTAGACAATAGGGTGGTGCATGTGGAACGGAGTGTATTAACACTATGTTTCGTCTATCTACCCTACTATACTTGGCGCTATACAGCGTAAAGGTATAAAAATACATCATTTATATTGATGGGCTAACGTGACAAACAAAATAAAAATATATATATATATAAAATCGATATAGTGGATATTGTATTCATTAGCAAGAAGTTATTTAGTCTTAAAAAGTTCTAAGTTGAGAATTCTAGGTGCACCTGTCGTACTCTAACTAGAGTAGAAAAGAAAAAAATGGTTCAAGTTGGATTCATATCCATTACACCACAAGCTAATCTAACTTCTTGCCCATTTTTTTTATTCACTAGAAAAAACTACAACAAAATTACACTTTCTACTAATTATAAGAGCTTTCAACTCAATACTAAAAGAACCAATATCAATAATATTTATTTACATCAAATAAAAATGTTATTAAAACACCACCGGGTAGGAACCTGCACTCATTAAAATGCTACCGGATTGCGACCATAAACTCTAATATACTCTTCTTATACAGAGTGGTTGGAAACATAAAAATTTAGTTAATATTATTTCTTTTAACATTTTATATGTAGACTTATATGGAGATATTTGTTATTATTATAATGAATGGAATTCATGGTAAAAATATATTTTTAAAGAAACTTTTAATATGTTTTTTTATACTTTGCTTATAAGATGTTACACAAATAACACGAGAATAGCGTCCCGAGAGAAAAATAAATTGAGATTTACAATTTTTTCTTCAGTTTCGAGAGAGCTTAAGTTCAAAATACAATGATGGCATGGTGAGCGGCAGAACTACATGCTGCATGTAGTTGCTCTGTCTTCCAAGGACGGAGAAATCAAAATTCCCTACCATCGCGTTGTATGCATTACAATTACAATGTACTCATTAGCATCTTGCTCCGTGGCTACTCCAATATTAGTAAAAATTAATCTAACCTTTATTTAACTTATATCACGAAAAGAGCATGCTGTATAAAAATTCAACATAGTGGCGGTCGGAGCGAGGGCGTAGCGGCGTTTTCAGTTAAATGCGCCTTATCTCGCCCTAATGGCCCCCGAACATGTCAATTCATCACCCGTGTCTCACACGCTCTCGTTCTCAATAATCCTTTTGAGGATGTGGATGCTGTATGGACCAGTGATACCTGCTGTATAGAAAAAAATAACGATAGTTAAGTAGGTGTAAGAGTNCCGTTCCACATGCGGTAGGTAGACGAAACATAGTGTTAATACACTCCGGTGTATTAACACTATGTTTCGTCTACCTACCCTACTATACTTGGCGCTATACAACGTAAAGGTATAAAAATACATCATTTATATTGATGGGCTAACGTGACAAATAAAATAAAAAAAATATAAAATCGATATAGTGGATATTGTATTCATTAGCAAGAAGTTATTTAGTCTTAAAAAGTTCTAAGTTGAGCATTCTAGGTGCACCTGTCGTACTCTAACTAGACTAGAAAAGAAAAAAATGGTTCAAGTTGGATTCATATCCATTACACAACAAGATAATCTAACTTCTTGCCCATTTTTTTTATTCACTAGAAAAAACTACAACAAAATTACACTTTCTACTAATTATAAGAGCTTTCAACTCAATACTAAAAGAACCAATATCAATAATATTTATTTACATCAAATATAAATGTTATTAAAACACCACCGGGTAGGAACCTGCACTCATTAAAATGCTACCGGATTGCGATCATAAACTCTAATATACTCTTCTTATACAGAGTGGTTGGAAACATAAAAAATAAGTTAATATTATTTCTTTTGACATTTTATATGTAGACTTATATGGAGATATTTGTTATTATTATAATGAATGGAAATCATGGTAAAAATATATTTTTAAAGAAACTTTTAAGTTTTTTTTTATACTTGGCTTACAATGTTTTATGTTACACAAATAACATGAGAATAGCGTCCCGAGAGAAAAATAAATTCAGATTAACAATTTCTTCTTCAGTTTCATCTTCATATCGAATATAGCAGAATAGAAAGAGAGAGCTTAAGTTCAAAATACAATGATGGCATGGTCAGCGGCAGAACTAAACGCCGTGTTTTTGTCTTCCAAGAACGGGGAAATCAAAATTCACTTACTACCATCGCGTTGCATGCATTAATTTAATTTTTATTTAATTTATATCACGAAAAGAGCATGCTGTATAAAAATTCAACATAGTGGCGGTCGGAGCGAGGGCGTAGCGGCGTTTTCAGTTAAATGCGCCTTATCTCGCCCTAATGGCCCCCGAACATGTCAATTCATCACCCGTGTCTCACACGCTCTCGTTCTCAATAATCCTTTTGAGGATGTGGATGCTGTATGGACCAGTGATACCTGCTGTATAGAAAAAAATAACGATAGTTAAGTAGGTGTAAGAGTAAAGTCTAGTGGTTATGGAATGATTGCTAAGTATACGGTTATAGATTCGATTTTGACCTACTAGAGTATTAATTTACATATAAGCAGTTACCAATAAGAAAGTGATTTAACACCAAGAATCAACTTTTCTTTGCTAGTTATAGAGACATCTTAAAAACAAACTTAAATAAATAAAAAATTACATTAAAAATTTCACAGATACTCAAATAGCATATTAAAACCTTAAATTTGGCCAATAAAAACCATTCTCACATACAAATCACGCGTACAGCAATAACAAAAATGTTACCGATTTTTATGAGCCATTCGTTTGACATAAAATTTGGTACATTTTAATATCGTCACCTTATTTCGCGTGTAAATAAACAAAGTGAGGAATAAAAGCCGACGGAAGCTGTTTCTAAGCGTTCGATAAGAGGACGCCGACAAAAGGGTTAATACGTTTAGAACGTATAAATCAAGTAGCGTTGTTATCACAAGCACAATTAAGACATCGGCGCGGGCGCATGTATGGCCTTTTTCTCTAAATTAAGGAATGTCAGTTGATTGTTTTTTTGTTTTTTGTTAACATGTAATAAATTATAAGTTTTTTCTTCTTATTTTTTAAGATTTTTTGTTATTTGCAGGTAGGTATTTCTGCAGATAATGTAATGGAGTAGTCAATTTTAATAAAGATAGCAACTTCACGTTTTTCCTGCAAACCAGAGTAGGCAGAGGCGATCTGGTGTCCAGACACTCCACTTTTCAAGATTTTATACCTTTTATCCAAATTCGAAATACTAGTGGATAATTCGGTGTGACAATAAATTTATTTGGTACTAATGTAATACAACTATCAAGATATTTATCTTTCTAAAAAAGATATTCAATTAGGTACCATTGTGGTGCAGTTTAGACGTATCTGACTGTATTTCATATATATGGGTTCAAATCAACTAGAAGGAAGTCTTTTCTGTTTCGCTGGTATACATAGACATAAGTTCTACCATCGAAATTTCACCATTTTTAAATGGACCTAGTGATAAGACACTCTATTTCCCACCACCGCCCAATTTTAAAAATATTGCCTTTTGAATGGCACAACTTAACGCCGCGCTTTGTTTTGTTACCAACGTGAGGAAATAAAAATATGTATTTAATTCCATCCAGTTGGAATCGAACCCACAACCGTCACGTTTACATTCAGAATGCCTTTAACCTTATTTGAGTTCCCCATGTCATCACGTATTTAGTACGTATTTATAAGTAATTTGTTACTTACTATATATAATTAATAGCACAGCATTTTTCTAATTAGATCTTATAAGTAATTAGCGCTATTTCCTACACTCGCGTATGTAAATCAATTAATCAGTGGACTTAGCTGGTTTTTTCCTTTCGGCAAGTTTCTTTAATTATATCATGTTCTAATAATATATGCTATAACTTTAATCATCGTTCCGCTTTTTTAAAGTATTTCTACTTTATCATGGTAGCAGATTCTATTTCTGTTGAACTGGTTGACATTATTACTAATTAAATGAGAGTATAAATACTGTGCAGTTACTGTACTTTTTTATAATACTTAAAAAATTAAATATCGCCACTCAACACGCAATGCCTCCTGAACTTGAC
Organism: Heliconius cydno galanthus; assembly: GCA_036379175.1. Classification (NCBI taxonomy): domain Eukaryota; kingdom Metazoa; phylum Arthropoda; class Insecta; order Lepidoptera; family Nymphalidae; genus Heliconius; species Heliconius cydno. The sequence continues at coordinate 315,685 of JAKRZM010000629.1, forward strand.
GGAAAATGGGGAACGGAGTGTCTTAACACTAGGTTCCCTTGCCTCGCCTTTGGCCATTTTTTTTGTTTTATTTTTTTTATTTTTCCCTTTTGCTTGCCTTATATCCCTTATCCTATATACCATTAATTATAGTTTTTGGTTGTCTGTTAACCTCTCAGATACTCACAAGTATTATTTTAAAGATGTTTTAGATACGTACAAACAAACTGGTACTGGCTTATGTAATACAACATCTATTTTTTTAAAAGTTGCTTTGAAACAATTAACAAGATGTAAGCCTTCCTCAATAAATAGACTATTCAGTATAAAAATATTTTTTAACGAATCAGTAGCTCGTGAGATTATTGCATTCAACGAAACAAACTCTTTAGCATCATAATATTAAATAGCTTTTTATTCATTAATACCTCTAAATAATTCTTGACAGCCAAAACGGATGGAAGTAATAAAACATACAGGATACATAACAAAACTAAATTAGGTCCAACTATATAAATTTCTATATTTCAGAATATACTTGTTTTTCTATATACTCGTAGGTATAGGCCTGGCACGACGGCGGTCTAATAAAGCGTGCGAAATAATTACATTCCTTAATAATTAATGTTGCAAGAAAAATTGTATGCCTTCCAGCGAAATGATATAGTATAAGGGTAGTTCTACACGTGCTTTTAAGTACTTTAGGGACTTACATATATTTATTTTGTCAGTATCTTAAATAGTAGTAGAGAAATGCTACAGTGATATGAAAAACATTTAAAATAAACAGGGTACGAAGAGGGAAGTTATCGCTAAGACACCCCATTGACCGCTTTTCTCCCATGTTTAAGGATAGTGTATTTAAATAGCGAATATATATTGTTATCAGAGTGAGGAAATGAAAATCATTATTTTCCAGAAGTGGAAATCGAACCCAAAACTACACGCTTACAGTCAGATGCCGCTCCGCTTCCACACGACAGGTGGGTTCCCTTACGGTGCTGTAGATTTTATTTGTTTTTCTAAAAACTTTCAAGCTAAGATCATATTATTTTAAATAAGGCTCTATAAACAAGTTCTCGGAAATTTAAACAAATTTTAAATATTGCTACACAACTGCTATTAAGAAAATTTATGTCTTTGCTATTTTCTAATAATAAATTAGAAAACAAATCTAAATGGAATATAAATTATTTTTCACGAATAATAAATACTATTGTCCAATTAAAAACCTAACTATCTGACATAAGCTATGTATAAAAGCCTTTACGCATAAACTTTTGATAGCATCGTAAGACCGCCGCCGGCTACCGGGCGGCTAAGCGACGATTACCCACCACTCCTCTTTTTTTCCAACCGATGCGAGATTATCGATAAAATAATTAAATGGTTACTCTCAAAATCGATCCCGAATCGAGTGTTGTTATCGGATGCGTTATTTGTTCGTTTTCGGCTGCGAGACTGGTTTTAGTCCACAATTTTGCCCGTTCTTTTATTTGTGGCTTTCTTTTTGGATATATTTTGTTACTTTTTTTGTGGGTAGTTTTTGGTATCTATGGGTGTTGTTGATGTTTACGGTAGTGTTCATGGGTTTGATTCTAAAGCACGATTCATATTATATTAGTATAGAAAAACCACAAATATATAACAACATATAAAATTGTTATAGAAAAAACGTTACAATAAATAGTCAACTTACTTTATCGCTTTTGTTCTTTTCACCACTCTATTTCTTATTAGAATGATTTAAAGAGAATATCTCTAGTATCTCTAGTGTTTTAGTGATTCCTTTGGGCTGTCCAAATAAATTACCATCTCCCATCGCATCACCATGTTCCAATTAATAAAATTATTAATTTAATGATATTATGGACAATGAACCCTAATGAGCGAGTACTATTTGGTAAACTTTAAGGACGAATAACTTACGTTTCTTAGTATCAAGCGAATCTTAGTTAGAATCAAGTTCCAATATAAAAAATAAGAAAGAAAGTAGAAATTTAGCAAATAAAAAATCCGAGGAAAAGAAACAAAAATACACATTGGTAAAATTCATGTACTAACCTTCTCCTCCTCCTATATTTATAATATTAGGCATTTACCTGTGGAAATGACTAAATAAATGATGTATCGTAAACCTAATAGCCTTCCCCGATGAATAGAGTACCCAATACATTTTTTGAAGAATTTCACCGCCATAGAATTTTACAGAACGTGGGGAGATCAAGTTACCACTGCGTATGTGCATGACACAGGGTGACGCTAAAAAAATCGTAGTTCCTAGGATCAACGCATGCAACCAAACAAACTCTTCAACCTTATAATATTAGTATAGATTTACATGTACGATAAAACCTGATGTATTCGTATAATAAAAATAAATTACCCTTATGAAAGCTCAATGGATAACAATTAATGTGTTTTGAATAATGAATATGTAATATTACTTATGTTTTTTTAAATATATTATGTCGTATGCTTTGAAATTGTACATTATTTATATTTTTTTTTTGCGAGACGAGTTTTTAAAACTTTTTTTTTGCTTCACGCTATATCCCGCATAAAGGAGGGTAGACAGAGGATCTAGTTTTACGATACTCCTTTGTCTAATTTCCGCCAAATTTTCCAGACGTCGTTGCGTTCAGAAAATTTCACCCACAACCATCACTTTTATTCAGAAGAAAGTTCAGTCACTCAAGTTTAAAATAGATAAGAGATTTTAACATCTTTTTACCTTAGATGGAATAAATTTTACTTTTGTCTATAGAACAATATGTTGAACTTTTAAAATGTAATAATGAATAATTTCTTAGAATCTTATGAGATTTTTTTAAGCTTTACGCTGTATCTCATATAAATAACAGGGTATAAAGAGGTTAGTGTTAATTAGCGCACAGTCCAGTGGGAATCAAACCTCTAACCGTCGCGGCCTTTTATTTTCTTATAAGAAAACCGTCAATAATAATTGTCAAATAAATCGAAGACCGCATATAGTTTCCAAAAAATAGAACTGAATGTGTAGTAAACAATTCAATTGCCATCTTAGATAAGACTCTAGCTTTTAACCCAAATAACTGCAAGATTCCAAACAATATTATTCACATCCTCGCATCCTTACGATATATAAAAATCCTATAAAAAAATATAAAATTAAAAAAAAAACATCGTCTAGGTACAATTACAATCGTACAGATAACAGAATCCTCGTTAAGAAACATATTTAAGCTTGGATTCAATTAAGTTTTGACATGTATACTGCAAGCGGCGAAGACGGTGCGCAGTTATACCGCCATTTTATGTTACTTCAACCGAATGATATTGAATATCGAATGATTATTTTGATATCGATATTGATAGATTTAATTAAAGTTTTGATTTTTTTTTAAATCAATTAAAGTTCATTAGGCAGTTTTTAATGTGTTTAAAGAGGTCAGTATTCAAGGATGTGTTTGGTTGCAAATGATCGTATTTTATGCAAAATGTACTCTATATATAATATTTTTTATTGTTGTTGTTCTTTAATTATGGCGATCCGAGCGTGCCAGTTCAGCACTAATCACTTCGCTAATATTTTTTAAATGAAGATATTTGCGTATTAAAGCTTTGACATATTCCTTCACGAGTTTAATAAATAAAAAATAATACAATAATAATATTTCAATGAGAATAATTTAATAATATTTTTAAGTACAAAATTCTATAATACCTACTTTAATGTTCTCCTTTTAACATTTTAAAAGTGTTATTCCACACTAAGGAAATAAAAACTTGAACGGTTCAAAAACTTCGTTAAAATTCTTATATATTTTTAAAAAAACATAATGTTATCCTTGTCAGTACTATCTGCACAATCATTATAGATGGCGCTACTGTACATAAATATTAGCAAAAATATATTTTCACAATACTTTCTACGTTACAGAAAATATATCTATAGTAAAAAAAAAGAAAAAAATATATCAGTTTGTAAGATTATTTTTCAGCTTCACGTTGTATCCAGCACATAGCAGGATAGGCAGAGAGAACATAGTGTTAAGAATCTGTGTTCCTATTAAGACACTTCTGTTCTTCACTTTCCTCAGAACTTTTAAAGAATTGCGCTTTAGGTGGCTCAACTCAACTCAACGCTACGCTTTGACTCGATACCAGAGCCAGGAAATGAAAATATTTAATATTTAATTTCCCCGAGTGAGAATCGAACTCACAACTATCGCGTTTACAATTGAACATTTGTGCCCTAGCGCTCATTTATACATTTTATGAAATAGTTACAAAGACGTCGTCCTAATTTTAAAGCGTATTAAAAATAAAAAGGCTTTACGCACATTTCTACAATATAATATAACATAAAAACCATTCCCAAATAGTTTAAAAACAGTAAATATAAAACATTCGTCACATAAAATAACCGTATTTTCGTCTATTCATCCAAATTTTTTTTTATTGAAACAAATAAATGCAATACAGAAAATACATATATATAAAAAATACGTTTTACAGCCGTCAAGTGGCACTGTACAGTAATTTGTTTATAAGTAATTTGCATAAATTTCAACCCTTCAACAGGACAATATGTCGTTTTTATTGGGCCAAAAAAATGCGAACGGTTGCTGACGATTTCTTTACTAGCTGGTGAAAGCCGGACCTGAGTTGGAAAAAATGTTGGACACCGCATGTTGTTACGAATAGACTAGTGATAACTTGGGTTTCTCCTTTTAATAATTATTTTTAGAATGAAATTGATTATTATATATTATTATAAATATGCTTATATTTTTATTATTAGATATATCAATCACCTCTTGCTCCACCGTTCAACATGCGATGTCTCTAATTCGAAAAATGGGAGAAAAAGTAGAGAATGAAGGAATAAGGAGAATAATGTGATATGACACTTTAATTTCTGTTTTTTGGTTAAGTAAAGTGTTATTATGTCAGTAATAAATTACGTTTATTATTTTAATTTGATTGATAAATAAATATAACTAAACTAGATAATACATTTAATTTGTGATATTCCATAATTTATATAGAATGTCTATATATAAAATTATTTTTAAAATTTATCCTATCTTTATATTTATTTTTAATATTATAACGTACAGGCGTCTTAATACTAGGTTCCCATGTTCCCTCTGATTAATGAATAAATGCAGGAAAGCTAAATAATAATAATAATATTATTAGTAATACTTAAAAAAATATTAAACATAAAATCGTAAATTTATTCACAATTCATGTAAGTATTATCTGCATAATTATTGATAACACGAAAATAAATTAAATGCTATTTTTATACATTTTACTTTCCGATAATTTGTAATTATCGACATGTAGAACGTGTAATATAATCCTGAAGAAGAAAATAAAAACGATCTTAAAATATACTTTGATAAGAGATTTTTTAATCGACTAAATTTTATTTATTAAAAAAATATATATTTTTGGTCATTAATTGCAATTTAATTTCTTAAAATATGTAAAATAGTTAATGCTTCTCTTCTAAGGCGATTAATTCATAAAATCATTTCTGAAAGTGGCTCAACTTAACGCCGCGCTTGGCTTACCAAAGAAGGGAAAAAAATAAGCAAGAACCCACAACCAACGCGCTTACAATCAGGCGTTATCCCACTGCGTCATGATAGCCTTAAATTTTATTTATTCCTGATTTTCGAAATTTTCAAAGAGATTTTCAAAGAGAAGAGAGAGAAAAGAAAAGATCAAATCTAATACATACACAAATAATAGCATTTAAAAAACATGAATCCAATTTGTTATTACCATTATGCAAATAGTATTAAAATGTGTTAATTTAATACAAATTCCATATATTTCGAGCAACCTGTATACGGTGAATAATATAAAGGTAACAGCAATACTTTTTGCTAACTTAACCCTTTCTCATAATTTGAAATGTAGGTAATATTCAACATTATTTGTNGCACAATCATTATAGATGGCGCTACTGTACATAAATATTAGCAAAAATATATTTTCACAATACTTTCTACGTTACAGAAAATATATCTATAGTAAAAAAAAAGAAAAAAATATATCAGTTTGTAAGATTATTTTTCAGCTTCACGTTGTATCCAGCACATAGCAGGATAGGCAGAGAGAACATAGTGTTAAGAATCTGTGTTCCTATTAAGACACTTCTGTTCTTCACTTTCCTCAGAACTTTTAAAGAATTGCGCTTTAGGTGGCTCAACTCAACTCAACGCTACGCTTTGACTCGATACCAGAGCCAGGAAATGAAAATATTTAATATTTAATTTCCCCGAGTGAGAATCGAACTCACAACTATCGCGTTTACAATTGAACATTTGTGCCCTAGCGCTCATTTATACATTTTATGAAATAGTTACAAAGACGTCGTCCTAATTTTAAAGCGTATTAAAAATAAAAAGGCTTTACGCACATTTCTACAATATAATATAACATAAAAACCATTCCCAAATAGTTTAAAAACAGTAAATATAAAACATTCGTCACATAAAATAACCGTATTTTCGTCTATTCATCCAAATTTTTTTTTATTGAAACAAATAAATGCAATACAGAAAATACATATATATAAAAAATACGTTTTACAGCCGTCAAGTGGCACTGTACAGTAATTTGTTTATAAGTAATTTGCATAAATTTCAACCCTTCAACAGGACAATATGCCGTTTTTATTGGGCCAAAAAAACGCGAACGGTTGCTGACGGTTTCTTTACTAGCTGGTGAAAGCCGGACCTGTGTTGGAAAAAATGTTGGACACCGCATGTTGTTACGAATAGACTAGTGATAACTTGGGTTTCTCCTTTTAATAATTATTTTTAGAATGAAATTGATTATTATATATTATTATAAATATGCTTATATTTTTATTATTAGATATATCAATCACCCCTTGCTCCACCGTTCAACATGCGATGTCTCTAATTCAAAAAATGGGAGAAAAAGTAGAGAATGAAGGAATAAATTTTTTTTTTGGTTAAGTAGAGTGCTATTTTTTTAGTAATAAATTACGTTTATTATTTTAACTTGATTGATAAATAAATATAATTAAACTAGATAATACATTTAATTTGTGATATTCCATAATTTATATAGAATGTCTATATATAAAATTATTTTTAAAATTTATCCTATCTTTATATTTATTTTTAATATTATAACGTACAGGCGTCTTAATACTAGGTTCCCAGGTTCCCTCTGATTAATGAATAAATGCAGGAAACAGCGTGAAGCTAAATAATACTAATAATGTTATTAGTAATACTTAAAAAAAATATTAAACATAAAATCGTAAATTTATTCACAATTCATGTAAGTATTATCTGCGTAATTATTGATAACACGAAAATAAATGAAATGCTATTTTTATACATTTTACTTCCCGATAATTTGTAATTATCGAAATGTAAAACGTGTAATGTAATTCTGATGAAGAAAATAAAAACGATCTCAAAATATTCTTTGATAAGATTTTTTTAATCGACTAAATTTCATATATTAAAAAAATATATATTTTTGGTCATTAATTGCAATTTAATTTCTTAAAATATATAAAATAGTTAATGCTTCTCTTCCAAGGCGATTAATTATATTAAAAAAAAAACATTTCATAAGGTGGCTCAATTTAACGCCGTGCTTGGCTTACCAAAGAAGGGAAAAGAAAATAAGCAAGAACCCACAACCAACGCGTTTACAATCAGGCGTTATCCCACTGCGTCATAATAGCCTTAAATTTTATTTATATCTGATTTTCAAAGAGAAGAGAGAGAAGAGAAAAAAACAAATCTAATATATACACAGATAATAGCATTTAAAAAACATGAATCAAACTTGTTATTACCATTATGCAAATTGTATTAAAATGTGTTAATTTAATACAAATTCAATGTATTTCGAGCAACCTGTATAAGGTGAATAATAAGAAGGTAACAGCAATACTTTTTGCTAACTTAACCCTTTCTCATAATTTGAAATGTAGGTAATATTCAACATTATTTGTTTTGGACGGTCGCGTCGGTACTAAAAAGCCGACTTTGATAAAAAAATACAATAACAATTTACTCTAGTTTGTTTTTTTTTTGCTACATGCTGTATACAGTGAAAGAGTATTTTTTTATAAGTTTTATTAGTTGTGGGTATCTTTTTTTGTTAAAGTGTCATAAAGTGGTCAAAACTAGAACAACATTTTTTTATCCTTCATTTCTTTATTTAACATTTCCTATTAAGATAGGACGTACTTTGAAGGTGATGTTAGTAGAATTATACCGAAATGTAGAGAAAAGAGCTCGGAGAGTGCAAGTGAGCTCCTTGAACCTACACTAGAATTGCAAGTTTCAGGCACTGCTGTGAGGTCCTCCATTGCATGTTGTCAATTATGATATAAATATGCTACAATTTTACTAGAGACTTCGCTCCCATAGTTAAAAGTTTCTGAGCTACGTGTACCCAACCAAACAAACTCTTCAGTTTTATATATTAGTATATATTATTAAGTTATTAATTTTAATAATATTCAATAAAAAAGTCAACGATTACAATACATGTTCAATCAATCTCTTATTACGATATTTATCTTAAGAAAAAGTTGTTTAATATATTCGTGTTGATATTATTAAGAGTCAATAAAACCGCAATCACTGTTATTAGCCTCTAAATATTTGATTTTGAATGAGCTTCGCCCGCGGCTTACATTTTATTAATATTTAATTTATGTTTATATTTGCATTAATTTGTCATTATAATTCTAATACATTCTTTTGTTCGACACTTGTCGTACGCACAGTACAGTTAGGGCAAAAAACACGAGACACGGTGGACTAAACTGAGAGACAATGATGGACAGCGGTAGCATCCTTTAAAAAAGTCCTAACGGTACCAATTTTTTAACGACATTCGGAGTTTTAACCCTTTATTGAAAAAATCCGTTAGTCCCAACAAAGAAGCTCCAATAGATTATGCAAAAACCGTAGCTCGTCCTTTTCACTGTATCAATTCCCATGCTTATAAAAGACTCAACGGCAATCGATATTCACAAAGATGACACCTTGTTTGAATATTCACATCTTCCCATGGAATGTTCCGATCGATCCAAAGGGTTAGGGCGATGCGTCGTAGGCAAATTCGATTATCTCCGAACCATTCTCACGCATCCCGATATAGAATAATAAATCTTTGCATACAAAACGTTATAAAAAACTCTATTAAAGAAGAACTATCTGTGACCCCTCACAAGGAACCGCGCACCCAAATTAAACGCTAGGACAAGTGCAACCAGAAAGGACCGTATTTATTTCTCTCGGAATCCATACAATTAAATGGGGTACTTTATGTTACGGTTGCGATTTTTTTTCCATACCTGCAAGTAGTAACCCTCGTCGACAGTTTATTTGCATTTTTTTTTATATTATTCCCATTGAAATAGTATCTTAACCCTATTGAGTAATGTCAGGGGTTAGGTTGCACTTAATATTCAAAAAGGGCAGGTACATTTCTCTTAATATTCTCGCATAAATTATAGTCAGGTACATTTTGGCTTATTGTTGTTTCGCGGGGGGTCGATTTTTCAAAGGTCGTAATGTATTTCGTGACAAAGAACGATTTTGTATGTTATATTTGGAGTGCAAGGTCTAATATTGTGTTGCTTTTAGACGCGATCTTTGATTTTTGACCCGCGAAGCAAACGGATCCGCGACGCTATACTTCCTGAATGCGTTAACCCGTTTCCTTTGTAAGAATTTATGCAAAAAAGTCTACCCATCCTATTTTTTTATTCAATAAAATTTAGGGGCTATGCACATTATGCAAATGTGATCATAAATTTAGCTGTGACATATAAGGGGTGGGAATACGTTCTCTCACACATGGTAATAAAGGTGAATTTTGCATATATTTGTTTAATAATTTCGAAAAATTGTAAACAAATAAGCGATTTTTTTTCTCAAGACTGGGTCGCTGATATTTTTTTCTCAGGACTCAGTGGGTTTACCGTTACGGCGGGAGTTTTAACGCTTGTTACCTTTTTTTATTGTGGAGTGACATATGAACCGGTGGCGGTAGGATTTGAATATGTAATTACTTCCTTTACGGTTTTCGGAAACGAGCCGAGGCCTTTGCTTCGAAACACCTTCGAATTAATACGTGATTGGCCTGCGATGTGTACGAACAAAGAAATATGCTAGTATGTTACGACCAGCTTAAGATGGGATGTTACGGAGTTTTTTTCTTATAATTCGACAGTTTTTTTTATTTTGTCGTATAACAGTAATTTGCTGAGTAAGTAGGAATATATATTTTTTTCAATGATATGCATCTTGAGGATATTGAGGATTACTTGGGGATTCTTTATATTGAAAATGTATTTTGTTAAAACTAAATATTGACGTTATCTTAGGAGGAATAATTACATATATTTGCAAGGTTAAAAGATATTTATAGAAAAATATGTATTTAGTACACTACGGCAGAATTGATACAATATAATACGTAAATTTTATATTTTAGTATATACCAATTTTATAATAAAATCACTCTCGACAAGAATATGAACCTAGGACTACCAATTGCGCAACAATCATTTTGAAAATCGATTTCAAATATCAATATATCATGTTTCATACCAATACAAAAATTCCATAAAAGGTGCATGACAAGAAAATAAAACTGAAATTGCAAATTCTAACGCCGGGTGCATTACAGCTGCCGGGTGCATGTAGAGAAACAAAACAAATAAATCAATAATCATTATACTCCTATACTATCAATATCTACATACATACATTTACATATATGCAAATTTTCATACAAAAAAAGTCGTTACCAATACCTTATTTAAATAATTAGTCGATAAATCATCGATTATAGGCAATAGTATAGAAATTATATTGTAAAGCATATTTTGTTTATTCATTTTCCAGGTGTAAGTTTTAAGTTAGTAACCCTTTAGGCTCAGTGAGAAGGTGCCTTTGGGTCGTAAATTCAATTATTTAGTAGCAAATTATTAATATTTTAGCCTAACCCTATTTTAAATTTAAAAAAATGTTAATTATTTCTTACCTTTTTCAAATTAGCTAAAGATTTAATCGTTGCAATAAAAAAGCTTAACGAAAGCTTCCGTTCAATCACAACAATACATTAATAGCATTTTTTTTAAAACAAAACGGTACGGATTTCACAAAACTTGAATCGTTAATATATTGTTAACGGATCCTATAATTATATTAGGTTTATTACACACATCCGCGTACAAATTGCTTATAAGGCGATATGTATCGAGCTCCTGTGCATCGAACCTCCAAATAACCAAAGGAACGATAAATCCACTAAATAATAGTTATCGAAAAATAAGCTAAAACATAATTGTCAACCGGAAAACATAAAAGCGTTTTAAACTGTCGAGACAATAGGACTGAGACAATGGGCCAAAAGGGCCGAAGGTGGACGTTTTTTTTTAGAAAAAACTCAATTTTTTTGCAAAAAAGCTAAAAATCTGTTTCTTTTTTTTAATAACGGTATGTTTGTTCTGTTTTATCGGTTTATCTCTTGAACTTGTAGTAAAAAAGTTAACTCGTAACCATTATAGTTAGATCTAAGTTAACTAAGGTTTTGACGATTGTTAAATATATTGCATTTTAAAAAGATCTTCTGATAATAAAAATATTAGTTTAGCAGGGAAAAGAAATACATTTTCGTTATTTAATAGTTTCAATCTTTTTGGGGGTTCCGTTACTCAAAAAGAAAAAACGAAACTCTTACAGGATCACTTTGCTGCCCGTCTGTCTGTCAATAGAATTTATCTCGAGATCGTGGCAAGCTTCTAAGTCAACGCAATCTAAATATGAAATTTACCCAGAAGTGTTAGATTGTAGTAGAAATGGAAATTTATATTTAAATTACAAACAAAAACTATTAAAAAATATAATTATAGTCCATTTCATACAAAGTGGTGAAAACTGAAATAGTCTAATAATCTATTTGTATATTTTTTTCAGCTTCACTAACGAATTGTTCAGGACATTGTTCTCCGCTTGGCGTCCGAATTCGAGGCATTACATGTTGAGTTGCAGAACTCAACCACGCATTTTATTTTTCCAGAGTGGGGAAATGAAAAAAAAACAAGGCCCCCGAGCCATTGATTGATCAAACCCACAACTATTGCGTTTACAGGCAGATACTGTCCCGCTCTGCCGTGACAATAATAATTTTAATTATTAATATATTACTTACATATGTACAGACAATATTATGAATGTATTATAGATATTTTTGTTAATTAAATCAATTAAATCAAAGTACATACGTATGTAATGCATTCAGCAGATGGTACATGGTTTTCAAAATTATCAATAAATATAAGTTAGCAATTTACGCTAACAATTGTTAGGAATCTTGTTATTTATATGTAAATTACGAAACCGGGACCCGCAACCCGCGACCTGCGACCTAGGGAGACTATCCGATAGCGATTTTTAGGGTACACTAGGATATTATATAAAACGACTAAGTATTTGACGCAGTCTCAGTGTTCTTTGTAAAAAAACCAAAAGGGGTAAAGCTTATGTTTAAATTTTTTTGTAACACCAGTTTGTATAAATAAAACGCGGCGTTCAGTTCCGTCAACGATATTTGAATTTGTTTATGGAAATCTCACTACGCCGTCACTTTTATTTATATAATATACATATTTAAACATAATAAATGTGAAATATGTGTTTCTTTTTATTTCTATATATTTATTTTATGAACTAGCTTGGGAATTAATAAGATATTAAAAGTGTTTCTAACGTATATGTGTGTAGCAGGTTATGATGAAAAAGTGTTTATCATACATAGTGTTGTTTTTAAAAGATCAATGAATGTAGTATTTTTATATTTATCTCCGTCTCTTTTACATCTTTAGTGTGAAATAAACTAAAAAAAACGTTACAAATAAAATAATTATAAATTAAAACAAAAATAAGCAGAGCCCCTATCTAAAATTGAAACGCTCACACTTAACACTTTTTTTCCAACATGACATTGGAGTAGTTTAAGCATTAGCAATGCAAACGAGTTCAGTTAGTATTTCCGTTCAATTGACAACCGATGATTGAATGTAGATATTTGTATGTATGTGTGAGACTATTTTTATAGGGACGATAGATGGCGGTAGTTTTGTATAGTTATAGATATACAATTATAGCGTCTGGCTGTAAACGTCATGGTTGTAGGTTCGATTCCAAATTGATTGGGAGCAATTTATTTATATTTCAATATTCTAGCGGGAGCATGGCTTGGAGCGTTGAGTTGCGCCGTTAATACCTAATTACTTGAATTTTAAATAATTTCTTGACTTTTAAAAACGTATCATGCTTTTTATGATAATAAAAGTAAATAATTCGCAGAGTATTCTCACTGTAAGCGCGACAGTTGCGGGTTTGGTTCCCACTGTCAGGGCAATAAATTAGCCGACAAGTAGGGAAGTGTCCTAACACTAATTACGCTATTGCCTACGCTGTTATATGCGAGATACACTATTATTTAAAAAACTTAACAATTTTTATTCAAAAATATATATTAAGTACATATTTACACGACTAAAAGAATAAAGAGGCATCATTCTGCGGTCAACTTTAACCGCAAGTGACGCGCGCTACTTGTCTCTACACGCATTGAATACATAAGTTATTATTTTTATTGCTTAAATTGTTTAAAATTCTTTCATAGTACAGTTTATGACGTTTGTGGGTTCGATTCCCATATCATATTCCTAGTGTTAATTTCGTCTCTATCGAAAGAATGTAGAGAACAGTGTACCTACTGTGTCGTGTACCTACTTAACATTAGGTAATTTTCCTAGTCGCGCAAAAAGCGAGATATAATAATAAAATTTCGTCCGCTTTTTATGATAGGAATTTAAAATTTAAAAAAATATGAAACGGAACATATTTTTTTCTTATATTAGTTAGTCGTTAGTCTAAGAACGTTTTCCAAATCAGAAATACAAATAAAATAATTATAAATAATTTAAATTAAAATAACTTTTAACTTTACATTTGTGCAACAGTATAATAGATAAAAAAATATATTAAAAAAAACATTATAAAAATGTTACGACTAAATGCAATTTATGTGTTTGTTTGTTTTATAACGCGCAAAAAATAAAAAAGTAACTTCATCATAATTTAACACTTAACTGATTCAACGCTATCGTGTTAAGTAAAAACATAATTTTACCGTCGCGTTAAGCTTCACTTAATAGTAATGTAAATGTAAAATATGTTTATAACCGATTTCAAAAAAATCGAGGTTATAGATTGACGTGTGAGTCTTGCGGTTTATGGTTGTCTTTTTTTAACTTAGATATATTCTAAATTAAAGAACAATCCAAATTACATCAAAATCCTTTCAGTACTTTTTGAGATATGAGTTCATTACATGTAGATCGGTAGATAGAGGTATTTGAAATCGGTTATTTTTTTTAACGACTTAATTTTTATTGACTCAGACGACTTCCATTTAATTTTGCAATGTCTTTGAATATGTGAAAAGTGGAAATATGGCTTAATTTGTTCTATCACCGAAATTACCTTTTGCATAGAATTTAATTCTTCATCTATTATACCACCAATTTTTTTTTCCAGTCGCGTTTTCAGCCACACTTTGGGCCCCTGCGCCACGACTGGCCTCCTATATTATTATATACCACCTATATTTTTTTATTTATATCTTAAATATAAACATTCCTCCCAGATGTGATTCCACTCATGACCTTTGATTGAATAAAGTAAACATTCCTGCTTCCTCAAAATAATGTCAAATATTCTCGATCCATAAATATTGGAAATAGACAATACTTCTATGTAAATTTAACCAAGCATTACGTTTATTTTAACCTGACCTCAATTATATTATTAAAAAAGTGTCATACTAAACCTAAGGTTCAACACAATACGTCCCCTTGTTTGATTGAAAAATTGTACAAACCATTGTGGGCTCAACAAAAGGCACAGAATTCTTAAGAAACTCAGGAGGGGTGCTCTAAAGAATATTATTTTTATTGAAACCTAATAATCTGTTCAAATTTTTGTTTAAAATTATTGATAGTCATCGTTTTTATTTTTATTTTAAAGCTAAACATACATGAATTATAAATATCTCTAAATATATAATGTACATATATTTATCTGTCTATATAATATGGAACCGTCGCATGTCCATCTTACAATTATTGTGTTAATATATTCATCTATATATATAAAATCGAAAGGTCACTCATCACGAAATCTCAAATACTACATGTGCTAGGAATCCCAAATTTTGCATAGGAGTTACTTATAGGACGTAGGTGCTCGCTAAGACGGGAATTTGCAATATTCGACTTCTTAGGGATTGTTTTTGGGGTTGAAAGTTTGTATAAAACTTCGTTACTACAAATGCTAGGAGTCTCAAATTTTGCATGACCGTCATTTATAGGACGTAGGTACTCATGAAGACAGAAATTAATAATAACGTAGTTCACGCAGGCGAAGCCGCGGGCGGGCCGCTAGTAACATATAAGCATAAGTAAGATTTAACATAAAACAATATATTCACATATAAGGCCAAAAATAAACGCACACGTCACCGTGCGTACGCGCAGATATTTTTGTCACATTACCATGACAAAACTGTTACGGCTAAATTGCAATAGCAAATGTATATTCATCGCCTTCAATGTCTTACTTCTATTGTGTGCGTTGTATGGACCAGCTTATCTTGAACTCTTTTTAGCAGAAATTACATGAAACGTGTGATACTTCGAAGATCAACTTATAATGGAATGATGCACAAAAGGCCATTTATAAAATGACTAAAGCGATACGTGCAGTATGAGTTAACAGTCTATACTTTAATTTTAAGCCTCCTCATATATTTTTATTTGTTTTTAGTAACACGCTTTACCTCTTGTGAGATAGATAGGGAGAACGCAAATATACCGCGGTCTCTGCATATTTCTTTCTGCTCGTATTCACGAGCAATGTCATCAATTTCTTTATACAAACCCTTCGGGCTCCTTATACCTTCGGCGTGATCGTTCTTCGTTTTCATACGTTTGTTTCTTGTAGTATAAGCAGAGAAAATAGATATGATAGTCCGTTTTTCTGCTATACATCTAACAAAGATATTTCATACATATGCAATATCAAAATTGTTGCTCCACAAATAATGGGTAAAATAAAATGATAAGTTTCATATTTGTGTGACTATTTAGATTTATGTAACAGAATAATCCAGGCAAAACATAAAAATTAATCGGTCATTTACGTAGCAGGTGATTAAAAAAATCCATTATAACCTATCTCTTAGACGAAATACTCCAAAAGCTCACAATCAGTCCTCTATCAGATTTTTTTGCTTCACGCTGTATCTTGCACATAACAGAGTAGGCAGAGGAAACCTAGTGTTAAGACACTCCGTCCCCATTTAAACTCTTGCTTTCCCCACTTTATGCCGAATTCGATTCTCTATCAGATAAGGGATGTCAAGACTTTATACAGATGTTATTTAAGAAATCGGCCTCAAAACGGGACACTGATCCATCAACATCACGTAATGGCTTAAAAAAATAATTATTGATAGATTGGCCTCGAGAGAAAGTCATCAAGTTAATTAGTACTTCGAGGCGTGCTGTGATTTATGTTATTTAGAAGCGTTTTAAAATTTATTGCGGGATGGTCTTAATTAAATGTATTTAATATATCTTATCTTTACATTCCAAGATGGTAGAAGATTTAAAAGATGGGAGGATTAAATAAAAACCATTGTGGGGTCTGTTATGCTCCAGCACTGCCATAGACTGGAAAGAAAGGATTAGAATGAACGAGAGCTTTATTAGAATTAGGCAAACAGATTTAGCTACCGAAATGACTTTGCAATTTGTCTATTAGAATTAACGTGTAAATAAAATCTCTCAACACAGTGGTGCTATCCGATTTCGAAGGTTACGGGTTCAAGACAACCACATCCAATCAAATGAATATACAGAATTATTTTCTTTATTAATAATCCATTAACTAAAAAGCAATCAAAAATTTTACTACGAAAAAGTAAACAACAATTATGTAAACGCACTATAAAATAGAATATATCACCAAATTTCGACATCTTGTGTAACATTGATAGATAAATTAAAATAATTATCGATTGATTTTCTAGAAATGATTATAGTAACGCTCTCTCTAAGACTTTCGCGAATATAATTGATTCGACCTCTCAACCTGTGGGTTAAAAATGGATGTTTTTCAATAAAATGTTAAATTTCACTTTATTTATGGCGTACTTTAGATAACAGTTTAAGTGGTTAAATGTAGAGAATGGTATATATTTACATATAGGTATAACAGTTTTCCGTTACTGAGTCACTTACAGAGGAAAATACTGGAGTTGGAAAGGAGAAAATAATTGTGTAGGTTAATGTAGTATGTAGGTTATTGAGTGAAGGGAGAGTGATGAGAGAATATTTCTTGAAATTCCTACGGGAGAGAGAAAAACGAGGTCTTCCGTATTATGTCTAAATGTTCACTCAAGCAAAATAGAGGACAACGACAACTAATGGATAAAAACATTATTGTGAAATACTGCTCATTAATATGTATATTGAAAGATACTTTAAGATATTTCGCTGTAACAAGATTTGAAGTTTATAACTAAAAAGTCCGTTATTATTTAATTCTTCAATAATATATATATATATTTTTTTTGATTCGATACTAAGGCAAAAGCGCGGTGTTTAGTTCCGCCGCTGAACACGCAATGCCTCGAAACTTCAGCGGAAAGGGGGGAACAAAATATTTTAACACTAGGTTCCCTCTGCCTACCCTGCAATATGCGGGATACAATGTAAAGCTGACAAAAAAATAGAAAGTTTATCGAATTACAAATGTTATTCGTCTCAATTTCTAAAGTTTATTTCTTACGATATTTTGTTTTGCAAATAAATCTTTTAGTAATGAATATGTAAATAATTAAACGACTTCTTCAATTTTAAATTTATTTATTAGATGTTTAAGTGCAATGTTTAGAAAGACTGGGGGTGGCCTCGCTTGAACTTCAAGAACACATAATCTGATACTAAAGAAAGGCCATGTAAAAACAAGAGGAGACATGTATGAAGAGGTTGATGACAGTCGACGAGGCCAAAGAAGTATGCATAGTCCAAAATATTTGATGCTTCGTTATCTCTGGCTACCCTGCTAGGGTTGGGAGGCGAAAAATTCACTAAATATACCGTTATTTTTTTTTTAAAGTACAAAATTTTAAACAGTGCTTCTCTTATCACTACCAGTACTACAAGCTTTAGTGTTTTATATAAATTTAAAAAGGGAGCGAGTGAATCTGCGCTTTCGAGACACCCTACTTGCATCATAATAACATCAGCAGTATACACTTATCTAAAAAATAATTATTATAATAAGTTATAATGTTCTATTATATATAATGATATTATATAATAAGTAGAATTTCGTATAATAATTTAACTTTATATAATATTTCATAATAATTGCCCTTCTATTGTTACTGTAAGGCAATGGCCACTTTAAGGCACAAGTTCTGCAACGACGGTTGACTGCGCTGTTAAAGGTTGCCAACCACTGGTTATATATATAAGTAGAATTAGGATGAGCTATGCTATAATATTATATTTTGTGCTTTACACTTATGGAAAACAAACTTCATTTTATATTACAGAGATTTATATGACAGAGAACACTGTTTACTTTCGAGAACAGTATCGATTATACTGGAAGGCAATGTTAAAAAAAATGAAAGGCACCAGAAAGACATGTAAGAGGAGGTTGACGACAATTTTTGAGGGAAAACAGATAGCGCCATAGCGTTTGGCGCTCCTTTCTGACTAACCCTACTAGGGATAAAGCGTGAATTAAAAAAAAGTTTCAAAAACTATTACACAAAGCTGCACATCTAAAATCCAAATCTTATCTAGCACTGTGCATATCACTTAACAAGACACACTATACTAATTAACGCCGCCATCACACAAAAATACACGTCAGCTTGTAATCTCCGTAAATAATAGCCATAAAGTGAAGTTATTGTTTTATTATTTCGTTATTTTACTTCACGATGAGCGCGTCTATGTTTTTGGATGATAAAAATCATTAAAAATAATATATTTGCCGTGTACAAGTTATTATGATGATTGTTTTTTACTTTTTTTTATGTTTAATTATTATATTGTTACTACGTACTGCTATCTGGGTTATGATTTCAAATCTTTGGAGGATTTTTCATTAAATAAGTTTTCAATGTCGACGGGTTCTTCTAGATTCATTACCAAATTTTTCATCAAATTTTTCAATCAAACGCCTGTCTGGTAGTCAACAGTACACAATTTCTCGAAAATTGGACAAAAATTGCGAAAGGAGTGTCTCAACACTATATCCCCGCTGCCTATCCTGCTATGCGGGAAAAAGCGTGAAGCTATTTTATTTGCTTAAAAAATCGTTTCAATAGTGGAAGCTGTTATATTCAATGCCTTTAAATGCAATATTCTCATTAAAACAGTACCGTTTAGCTTTAATTTCAAAATATTTTGGTTTAATTTCATCACTCCTACAAGTTTTTAATTCTAATCAGCGAAAGATAATCATCTAATTGCTCTAAAGCGGCATATTTCATGCACGCTCCGTTGAGAGACGCCAGTTTTTAAGTGTTGTTGCCAAAAAAATTATGATCTGTACAATTTTTCACTAAAATTCTATGTTATTAAGTAGCCCTCGTAAGTTATAGGTAGCCTTGTTCTTTTTTACTGTTTTATTTTATGATACTTGTTAGAGCACATTACGTAGGTTTTTAGATCATTAAAATATATTTTAATTTTCAAGGAAAGATAGAGAAGATTTGTTGGTATATCACTCTCTTCTCCTGATGCCACTTGGATTAGGAGAAAAGAGTGATATTTATTTTCCTAATTTTAAAATATACTTTTAGTGCATTACATAAACAATTTTAGTAGAAATTTTTAATAATTATTCTGATAGTAAATATTACTTGAAATAGAAGCTATACTTAGGTAAGCCTATACTCTATAGAAGCGTTAAATTAGAAACAAGTTTTACAATTTAAACAGTATCAATAACATAGCAGCCCTAAAAAGTCATATTTCAGCAATCGCTCAATCAAAGGTTGCAGGCGATTAATATTTAATTAACCAGACAAGCATTACTACCAATTATGTCGAAGTTTTCAAATGCCTTAGCAACTGTTAATCTAGTCTTAGCCTAAACAAATTTAGCCTAAAGAAAATTAGTAAATGTACCTGCTTCTGGTAACCAAAATCTACCTAATGTGTCCTTATTTTAGCTGGACGCCTACCCTACTACGGTAGGCAGAGGAAATCTAGAAGTAAGTAAAAGTAAGTGGTGAAACTCAACGCTGCTCTTTGTCTTGTCATCAGAGTATATGTAGAGTATTCCGTAATAAGTAAATTTCTTATAATAGATTCCATGACATATTAAAAACGAAAAGAAGAATACATAACATATCCAAAGAGAAATCAATTAAACAAATTTCAAGATCTCACCTTTTCCTAGATAGGCTAGACTTATAGCTAGACCAAAAATTATAACTTCTACATAATTATATTGTTTATTATTTGACCTACGCATTCACCGTTGGCAACTCGCAAAAAGTTTCACGTCACGGAGTGATGGCGACCGGTTTTTGCCTAGTTTCGTTGCGTGAAGCGACTACCCACTTTCGTTATTACAACCTCCTAATATGGCGCTCGTACAGAGCTATTCTCCGTTTCGATTGATCGACTCGTTTTTTATACGTGTACAATTGTTTACTTGTTCGACGTGTAATTGTTGTTTTAGGGTTGCCACGTTAGTGTTGTGGGAAATTATTATTGATAATGTTAATTAAATATGTTTTTTAAATAAATTTCCATATAAGAACGTAGCATGTGAATATGAACTTCTGGAAACATTCAGTTACACACCTGTGCTCCTGAGGTACGACTGGTTTCGAAGCTTAAAGTTATATTTTATAAAAATCGGACTTGTCCCATGATGCATATAAAAATGATTTTCTAAAGAACGTTCATAGAAATTATGATAGTCACTCGTTGGTGTTAGCTACTGGTAGTATAATAAATAGTTATAATATTTTCATTATTTTAATATATGGCGTCGGTCTGTCGCTAGATGCCAAGTAGGAACTTCAGCCATCACGTCGCGACNACATTCAGTTACACACCTGTGCTCCTGAGCTACGACTGGTTTCGAAGCTTAAAGTTATATTTTATAAAATTCGGACTTGTCCCATGATGCATAGAAAAATGATTTTCTAAAGAACGTTCATAGAAATTATGATAGTCACTCGTTGGTGTTAGCTACTGGTAGTATAATAAATAGTTATAATATTTTCATTATATTAATATATGGCGTCGGTCTGTCGCTAGATGCCAAGTAGGAACTTCAGCCATCACGTCGCGACCATCACTCAAGTGTGAACGACCTGGTGACAATACGTGACGTCAGCCAGGACGAATGTGGTACAAAGGTTTTATCTATTTGGCATGATACATATTTGCCACAATTCCTCTGACAATATTGCTTTGCCTGTCTGTTTGTGAGTATAAATCAAAATATGAATTGGGTGTTAGCTTGGGAGAGTCAATTTCGATTGTTAGGGTTCCGTAGCCTATTGGTTGAACACAGAATTGTCGATAGGCCTGTCCGTATGTTACAGCCGCTTTATTTCGACACTATTAAAACTACTCAGTTGCAACTAAGTAAGCGAATGCAAGAGCGTTTTTACGTATGTACTAAAAGGCATACATGGTATTTAATTGATTTCAGGTTCCTCAAACTATTTTGATTAAATTTTATTATTTGAAAATTAGACACGTCCAAAGTGCTGTAAAACTCTTTACCGTACATTTAGTTCTCTCTGGCTACCCCGCAAGAAATAATGCGTGGATCTAAAAAATAAAGAAAAAAAAATCATCACATATGCTTTTTCCATAATTTCGAGGCAGAGGGAACCTTGTGTTAAAACACTCCGTTCCCCACATTCCGCTGTATAATTTAGAGAAACGCTTATATTGAAAGAATTCACGTATATATAGGTATAGTATATAGATACAGGTATTATATTGGTATTGTTTATCCCATCTATACATTTAATCGATCGCAATTATAAGTCCTCTCATACTGGCCGCTAATAGCCGATTACAATTAATTGAAATAATTGTCGTCGACACTTTAGACGTCACGTGTCAAACTCTGAACGTCTGAACGAAAAACTTTCTAAACGTGTTCAAGAACATATCACTCACTATTGACAGGTAAAAAATATTTCATAGATACCTTGCACTTTAAATAAATAAAATATGTTTCACGATATTATTTTTTTGTTTTAAAAAAATAAAAATAAGCTCGACTGGTTTATAGTAACCTCTGAAGAAATCCATCATTAATCCTGGCTCCATCATCAGACCAGCTCAATGGCACTATAATATTGTTGTATCATATAAGCAACAATAACAGTTCTTGTCATATATCTTCCACGTACAGACAGCGCGATCAGATACATTTTTATCATACATAGAAATATACTATTACTCATAATTTTATTATATTTTTTTCTATTTTAGTAAATACTTCTTTAACTACTTACTACATTATATAAAACGTAGGTATACGATGCACTCGAGCATTGGGGTCGAGACACCTTGCGTTCTTTGTGAAACTTGACTGGTCATAACCTCGTTTTCAAAACTGTTCACTTAAAAATAAATGTGTTATTTTATTTTATTATACTTGATTTTTTATTTTTTTAGAAAAAGGAAGTTTTTTTGCTAGTTTTACCNACTTCTGGAAACATTCAGTTACACACCTGTGCTCCTGAGCTACGACTGGTTTCGAAGCTTAAAGTTATATTTTATAAAAATCGGACTTGTCCCATGATGCATAGAAAAATGATTTTCTAAAGAACGTTCATAGAAATTATGATAGTCACTCGTTGGTGTTAGCTACTGGTAGTATAATAAATAGTTATAATATTTTCATTATATTAATATATGGCGTCGGTCTGTCGCTAGATGCCAAGTAGGAACTTCAGCCATCACGTCGCGACCATCACTCAAGTGTGAACGACCTGGTGACAATACGTGACGTCAGCCAGGACGAATGTGGTACAAAGGTTTTATCTATTTGGCATGATACATATTTGCCACAATTCCTCTGAAAATATTGCTTTGTCTGTCTGTTTGTGAGTATAAATCAATATATATATTGGGTGTTAGCTTGGGAGAGTCAATTTCGATTGTTAGGGTTCCGTAGCCTATTGGTTGAACACAGAATTGTCGATATGCCTGTCCGTATGTTACAACCATTTTATTTCGACACTATTAAAACTACTCAGTTGCAACTAAGTGAGCGGATGCAAGAGCGTTTTTACGTATAGGTATTCTAAAAGGGATGCATAGATTTTTTTATCAAGTTCGCATGTGCGCAGTGACTATAAATAGGTATTTAATTGCTTTCAGGTTCCTAAAACTATTTTCATTAAATTTAATTATTTGAAAATTAGACACGTCCAAAGTGCTGTAAAACTCATTTAGTTTAGTCATTTAAACTCATTTAGTAGTCAAAACATTTAGTTCTCTCTGGCTACCCCGCAAAAAATAATGCGTGGATCTAAAAAATAAAGACAAAAAAATCATCACATATGCTTTTTCCATATTTTCAAGGCAGAGGGAACCTTGTGTTAAAACACTCCGTTCCCCACATTCTGCCATATAATTTAGAGTTTACGCTTATATTGAAAGAATTCACATATATATAGGTGTAGTATATAGATACAGGTATTATATTGGTATTGTTTAACCCATCTATACATTTAATCGATCGCAATTATAAGTCCTCTCATACTGGCGGCTAATAGCCGATTACAATTAATTGAAATAATTGTCGTCGACACTTTAGACGTCACGTGTCAAACTCTGAACGTCTGAACGAAAAACTTTCTAAACGTGTTCAAGAACATATCACTCACTATTGACAGTTAAAAAATATTTCATAGATATCTTGCACTTTAAAATAAATACACTTCTATGCTTTAAATAAATGAAATATATTTCACGATATTTTTTTGTTTTAAAAAAATAAAAATAAGCTCGAGTGGTTTATAGTAACTTCTGAAAAAATCTATCATTAATCCTGGCTCCATCATCAGACCAACTCGATGGCACTATAATATTGTTGTATCATATAAGCAACAATAACAGTTCTTCTCATATATCTTCCACGTACAGCGATCAGATACATTTTTATTATATTTATATTATTACTTACATTTTTATAATTTTTTTCTACTTTAGTAAATACTTCTTTAACTACTTACTATATTATATAAAACGTAGGTATACGATGCACTCGAGCATTGGGGTCGAGACACCTTGCGTTCTTTGTGAAACTTGACTGGTCATAACCTCGTTTTCAAAACTGTTCACTTAAAAATAAATGTGTTATTTTATTTTATTATACTTGATTTTTTATTTTTTTAGAAAAAGGAAGTTTTTTTGCTAGTTTTACCCAAGATATTAATATATAATGTACTTAATTATAGTACAAACAAAATATTATTATATTTTCACCGCTCTGGTAGCCACTCCGCTACTCAACACCCAATGTCTCGAAAAGTTAGTAGAAAATGGAGTATGGAGTGTCTTCACGTAACATTATCTCGGCCTACAAAGTTAAAATGTGATCTGTATAGAAATAGAAATAAAAAATAAGCATACACTAAACTCAATGTTTATTTTACAAAAATGTAAAAATGTAACTAAATAGGTCGAACAATTAAAAAAAACACCAAAATATTACAAAATTACTATTATATAATTTAATACAAATTGTATAAATTTTATCTACAAATAATTAAAGTAAATACCAAAAAAATAGTACCAGACTGGCATACTTCGAATAACTCACAAATGTACCGTTCTGTATAAAGATACAGTAAAAATGATAATTTGCGCAATTAAAATTACTTAATAAACGATTAACGTACGTATTTGGACGATTTGTATTTATGTTTATTTACTTTATAGTTTAGTTTATTGCTTTGAATGATTCATTTAAAAAACTGAATATGCTTATGTTGTGAAGCAGCTTCACGCTTTTGTTTACCGTTTACCGATATACACTCACTTTTTCACTTTCCATTCGATTTCGGAGATATTATGTGTTGAGTGGCGGAAATAAACGCCGTGCATTGTTTAATAGAGCTGAGAAAAAAAAACAAAGTAATCATGATCCCGAGCGGAGAACCAATCCACAACAATCACGTTTACAATCAGACCTCCTGCCTTCACCACGATGACCAAAGTCCTTCATCGTTTTTCGTCCGTTTTTCAAGAATTTGAATATGCACCCATTGTATTTAGACATGCAAGTTACAACGGTACCACAATTGTATCTAGCTAATAGGATAATACTACAGCGAGAAAAACAATCAATTGATATAATGCAAGTAAGTACTTTAACTAGGTACAATTTATGTTAATCGAATAGCGCAATTATAATCGATTTAGCAAAACCATCACGACAATACAAAATAATCGGTCAAAGATCGATATTCGCTTTACATTGCTTGTTATTTTAAGCTATTTTACTGTTGAATAATTTCTTCTTGTGAACAAAAACGTCAATGTATACAGAATTATAATGGTTTTATCTGGTGCCTTGAGATCTCACGCTCAACCAATGATTATCATATTGACGGCAATTATACAAATTCGATGCTCGTGTCGAGAATGTTTAGCGAGTAATTGTTTTGAAATCTTTATTTAACAGTTTTACACCTTTGTTTAGAGATGTTGGACTAATTGAAGACGTGATGTAGTATGGTGGTCGTGAATTCATTTCCTTTTCGAGTAAATGCTTGCCTATGCTAATATAATAATTTAAAAATTTGCTATTATGTTGGATAGTCTACTCATCGAGAAAGCTTTTTAATATGACGTTAATTGGGCCCATGTAACCTTTTGTACCTGGTCTTCGGAAATTGGACGGAAACTGACGATCAGAATGTTTTAACTTCTCACTTGAAAACGAGTGAAGCTGATGTACTAGAATAGAAGTTAATGAAGCCTGTCGTAAGCTATTTTACTCCAAATAAGTCCTAGGTTCAATAAATCTCGATAGATCAAACAGTATAAATGTACTAATAAAGTGATATAATGCGTAAATCCAACCATACGTTCCCGATTACGCATACAAGTATATATGTTAGTAACTACGATCCTGAATAGTATATGGGGTTAGTGTAGACTTAAGACAAGACAGACGTAAGACATTCTTGTATTAAAAAAATTGTAGAAAAGTCCCGAATCTCTAAATTGATAAATTCTATTATTTTTCAACTACAAACTTATTTACGTAACGTTCCGTACGTACGTAATTGTACTGTCTATATTTATACTTTAATATTTCAAAGTACGCGGAAGGAAATAAGATATGAAAATCGCAAGTTTCTGCGTTAACCACCTTTCACATTAAATAAGAATGAGCTGTGAATTACGATATATTTGCTTTACTTAGAGCATTCTGATCCATATCCATGTAAATATATATGAATAGGATTGATGCTGAAGTTTTGATAAGCAATTGTGGTCCCTCGGTTCTCTCTAGCAATACAAAGTATGTACGGTGTTAGGTTCCGGCACTCAATCGGTTTGTTCCGGAATAGATATTCGAGTGGAGAGCGGAGAGAGTATTCATTTAACTTGTCAGGTTTGTCTTTGTCTTTTTCTAAATCAAACGAGAAATATATATGACATTTAAAATGGCCACTGCTTTAATAGGTGCTTCTCAGCTGTCATACACTATGGATGCACTTATAATATCTACTAGATCAGGTAATGCAGAATATAGTGATTTAGTGTTCCGTTATAAGATAAACAAACATACAGATAATAAACTATTTGTATTGTATATAATTTTTTTACAAATACTAGCTTTGGAATACAGTTTCGCCTAGGTGGCCAAATACTTATAATTAAGACTGGTATACGACATACAGGTATCTGGGATCTACTCTCGATAAATGGACTATTTATTCAATACGACACGAATATTTAAATTCGAACCAGTACCTAGTTCCTACGATTAGTGCGCTTAACCAAACAAAACATTCAGCTTTATAATATTAGTATAGATTACATATGGTTATATAAAGTACACAACAATTTTAATCAATTTAATTGATTTCTGAGCACTTGCTAGGAATTTAATCCATGTCGAGTATTTGTCGTTAAATACATACATATGTTGTTACGTAATAAGTGTTTCTCGTTCTACGTAGTTTAGACTTCAACGAGATATAGCTTAACTTAATTATTTTTTTTTAGTTTCACGCTGTATCACGCATATAGCAGGATATAAAAAGAGAACCTATTGTCAAAACACTCTGTTCTTCACATACTCATTACAATACATTACATACTCTTAACAGCGGGACTACCTTCCGAGTCACACATTCCTGATATTCTGGAAGATTTATTTTGCTTGCAGTAACTGCATTATTGGATAAAAGGATTTTTATAATTGTTATTTATTATAATATAAACCTATATATAATTCATCCCTCTAACCCTACACTAAGGATTACGCAATCAGGCCGCATTCCTCTATGAATGCGCGGGCGCAGTCAAGGCGACCGACAAACTACGTTATAAATACCGTCTAAGACACCTACCTACTACTATCATATTGGAGGATTGAGCTTGAATTTAATTATTTTCTTATATATGTATAATATTTATTTGATGTATTTTATTGAGAATAAGTAATTAGCGTTAAGACTTTCCGTTCTCCACTTATTCAGAATGAAGAATGAACGAAGTAGCAGTAAGTGTGGGTTCGGATCTTACTTTAGTAATAAAAAGTTAAGACATCAACCTTTTTTCTATGATTTTTTCCATTTAAAGCAGAGGGAACTCTATTAAGGGAACCTAGTTAAAACACTTCCGTTCCCCACTTTCCAGGAAATTCTGGCAGCATTGCGTGTTGATTGTAAAAAAACGCAAATACAAATTTGCGTTATTATCTCAGGAAGTATTGGTTCTAATAAAAAAAAAACATTTTGTATTGTATAATAATCCAGTTTTAGAGGAAATCTATATATATCTCTATGTTATATTACCAGTCGAAATGAAATGTCCATACCATAAGTCTAGCTTCTAAAAGCGACACCCAAATAAACGCTAATATATTACCTACCGATGTATCACGGCAGTCTCAACTTCTTGTTTTATAGACGTCCTAGATAACCTGGATTACATTCAGTTGTCTCTGTTCGAATAGAAATGTAACAGTTTATTTGTTTAGTGGATTTATCGTGATTTTATTGTAAGCTAAATGTGGACGAATTATTCTGAAGTCTCGCTTTGGTAACAAGACAAAGGACAACGTTGATTTTCTTCACACAACACCTCTCTCTCTCGCAATGTCACGAATTGGGCAAAAAGTAGGGCACGGAGTGTCTTATCACAAGGTTCATTCTGCTTACCCGATATATGCTTGAGCAGAGTGAAGCTATAAAGAAAAGTTAGTTATTTAGCACGATGATAGAAACATTTTAATTGAAATCCATGTAATAAGTATTCTAAAATATTTTATTTACTATATTTTACATTATCACAACCTGTAATTTAATATGAATTCTTATCATAGATATCTCTAAAAGCCAAATAGAAAGTAAATCACTAGCTCTAAGTGTCGCTTTATAACTTATGTAAGGTGAAAAGTTCGGCGATACCGCTCGCTTGTATATCTGATATAACAGGTAACAGGTTCTTGAGATAAAAAGAAATATTTTATAATAGATTTCACCTTGTTCTGGTCTAGTTTCTAGTACCAAAAAAAACCTAATCTTTTTTTTAGCTTCACGCTGTATCCCGCATATAACTGGGTAGGCAGGAACTTAGTGTTAAGATATAATTCATTTCTCCTTAGTGGGAATCGAACTGTCGTGTTTACAGTCAGATATTGGTTAAATAGAATTTCTGTATAACTTAAAAAATAACAAATTATTGGTTAACTCTGACATTTTATATCTTCTTAGAAAATATTAAAAAATTATTTATAAAATATGATAAATTGTTTATTGCCATTTACATTATTGTTTTATATTGTATAATACATAGCTAGTAATGACGCATACTTCCATAAATGACCTTAGTAAAAAGATAGGATAACTCGATCCGAATTGAAATATTATTTTTGTATTGGATATTCCCTTTGTTGAAAAGAAGTCACAGGTTTTGAAATAACTTTTAGCAGAGACGAAGCCGCACGCAAAAGCAAGTTAGCTATATAGTTAGTACAGCATCTGGTAGTAAGTTACAATCTGTTAGATGTTCGTTAGATCCTTATCTAGACTTGCATGACGCCACTTTCCGCGAGCCCTATAAGGCTTTCCGGGTTCGGCGGTGAATGTATTCATATTTTTGTTACTAAACTACTTGTGTACAGTGAAATATTATGGATATTTTCTGTAAATGATATCTACTAATATTATGGTATTTATTTATAAGAACAAAGAAAACTGACGTTTAACACCGGTTTTATTATGCCAGTCAGTCATTTAAAAAGGCTGATTTTTTTTATGTTAATCTAGGAATCTTTTGGTGGTTTCAGGTAAAACAAGGTGTCTTATCACTTTTTTTAGTAGTACGTCATGCTATAATTCTTAAGCATAAGTTTGTAATTTTTTTTATATAGTCTTATTATATTCTTTAGTTAACTTGAACTCTAGACAATGTCTAAACATCACCGGTTCAAATACAAAATACATATATTAATTAGGTTTTCGCAAAGAATTTAAATAGCATACAATATAAAAACTGTAGAATCGGTCTTATAATTCCCAATGCCGATTTCTATATATAAACACTTATATAACATTAATTTATCTTGATATAAATTGAGGGCAAGAAACAATATGTCCAAATATTTAGGCTACGCAGTTTCGCCTTTCTAGCGGCCTTGAGCCATCATCGCGGTATTAATGCGACAGATCTTAGATAAGTCGAGTTGTTCCTAATAGCGCAGGTGTGCTTTATTATGACGATTCTAAAAGCTTCAAATTCTTTATTTTTAAGATAAAAATAAACTAAAAATAACCAGCTTTAAGCTTTATATCGGATAGGCAGAGGGAACCTTGTGGTAAGGCACTCCGTTCCTACGCACCGAGACATTGTCGAGACATTCCATTTTCAATGAAACTCGGAACCTAACGCTGCACTTTGTCTTCTTACCAGAGAGAAGAAATAAAAATAATTCAAATAAATAAAAAAATAATATATGAAAAAAATGAAGTAATATATCGCTTATACAAAAATAATTAACTATAAAAAAAATCACTAACAAAATAAAACAAAAAAAAATTACAATAGCTTCAACGTCCGACGTTCATATAAGAATGTGATATACTAATTACCATCTCAACCCAAAGCTACTTAAAAGTCAGTCAAATAATTAAGACATCATTTATACTGACTGACTCGTAATTGACATTGTGTATTTCTTTTATAAAAGCTCTGCTTTTTCGGACGTTGGTCGGGAGTTTTTATTTTTTGTATATACTCGTATATGGTATAATTAACTAATTAATTTAATAATCTATAATTTTATATTAAATAAATTATAAAAATAAATTTGTAACTGTTTTTTTTATGATCTAAATAATACCTATAAATTACGAATTTCCTTTTTTTCTTTTATTAATGTAATTTTTTATCAGTTTCCATACAATAAGTGCAAACAGTCAACAACAAATAACAACAACAAGAAGACAGCTTGTGGATTCGGTTGCCGCTCGAGGGGAGCTCCAAAATTCGGTAGAAACTGGGGAGCGGAGTGTCTTAACACTAGACATGCACACTCTATCGAGTTCGTAGACTAAATGTTTTTTCTAATTAAAGACAATCACAGCATGTACTTATATATTTATTTTATAAAAATGTACAGATATGTCAAAATGTAAGTAAAGTAAGTAAATTTAGAAAAAAAATAAGTGTAATATCAGCGGATAATCGCTGATCGATCACTATTATGACAGCGGTAGATCCGCGCATTGTTAACGGTAGAGCGTATCTGCACTAGCCGTGTTGATGTACGAAAAAATAATATTATAACTAAGTTTAGATTAGAAAAAATATGTGTTTGTAATGAATAAAATATATTTTGTAGGTTTCCAAACATTCTTTCTTAATTTGGTCTTGAGGGGGACTTAGTGTTGATACATTTTGCTCTAATTTTTTTGTATATTTAAGAACAAATAGTACATATACGATCAATATATAAAATACCCCCAAGGCTCATGAACGGACAAACATCTACATAGATGTTTGATAACAGAGCTAGAAGTTACTCTATTAAAAAGGCATATAAACAAAAACACTATTAAATAAAGGTCAAGGGTAAACGGGTTCGAATGTTGTTCGGAAGAAATATTTATTTCTATTCCCTCTCTAGTAATAAGACAAAGAGAAGAGTTGAATCTGAAAGGGGGAAAATGGGTAAAAAGGAAAAATTGATTTTTAGGTAAGTATATTATGGTAAAAAAACCATTACAAACTTACATTTGTAGTTAATTGCATACAAAATCAGAACATATACCAGCAATCTTAAGTTTATCACCTTTTATAAGTTGTACTTACTATTAACCTTTGAATAATCATGAAATTGGTACACACCCTCGGTGAAATTTTTAATATTAAATATTATAACAATCATTAATCTACCACAATAACCAAACATAAATCAAAATTAAAACAAGCAATTAAAAAAATGCACCACGAAAAGAAAAACTAGATCTCTCTTAATCATTATACAAACTAATTATATTTAAAGTAATCATTTAATTACTAAGAACGTAACAGCTCGTTTAAACTAAGATTAAGCTTAATGCATATTAAATATCCACATATTCACAGTAAAAAGTGTGTAATATGGTAATTTATTTACTATCCATATAATATAAGAATAAAAAACGTCAAGATAACAATTAACGTCGTTATAAAAAGTAAGATTTATATCTTAAAGTGCATAATGTATGCTGCAGAAGTATAGTTATCATCGCAAATTAGTTATTCTTCGCTTATTTCTGTCAACGTAAGAGGAAAAGTATATTCGGAGTTGATTGTCCAATAGATTGTGATACAGTGGCTGTGATTGATTGTGTTATAAGTAGATATTTATAACTTGCTAAGAGTAATAAGATACGGAGGATACCTAGGTTGACTTTGGAGAACACAGCGTTGATACTGGAAGGTACTGGGGGAAGTTTATGATAAAAGCATGGAGACCTCCTAGTGGGATTTATGAGGAGGTTATAATATGTCTCGAAAATTGAACGTAAAGCGGGAAACAGACTGTCTTAATCCTAATAAGTTCCATCTGGTTCTCCTGAAATATATAGGATACGACGTAAAGCTACAAAAAAAATAGATAAACCTGGGTAAGAGAACTCCTTCCATCATTTAATACACATTTCACTCAAAACACTCAAAACGTATACTACTTAATAAATTTAAAAATACTATAAAAGCAAAATATCATAATCTTACCTATAAATATTATTTAATAGAAGAAACAATTCTCAGCATTCATTGGACTCACTGTGGAAGTCCATCGCGCTGCAGGGAAAGGAGCTCAAAGAAGCGCCTGGATCTTACGATCCAAATGTAAAATGAAACAAGTAAAATCAAAGGAAATCGCTAGTTACATTTTAATTTATAAATGAATTGACTCATATTATGTATATTTACATACTTACAGTGTTGAATAGTAATCACGTACTTGATAGATCGCTGTCTGAATCATTCATTTCACATATGTACGAGTACATGTTGATTACATTAGCACTTAATTATAGTTTATTTATAAATTTAGTAGTAGGATTGACTGAAGATTGTGGATTCAAATTCTACTCGTGTTAATATAAGCCTGTTTATAGGCTAGTAGCGCTAAAAGAGGATTTGTGGAAATTCCTATGAGAAGGGAACATAGTGAGATTTTCCATCATTAGTCCATCGAGGCTGTCGCCGGCGTAAGAGGACGTTATGGCACAGTGGCACAAGTGTGTGACTACAACGGGACAATTGTGGGTTCGATTACCGCTCGGGGGAATTAATTGGTGATAATTTTATTAAGACACTCCGTCCCCTCTCCGCCGAATTTTTCGAGACAGACTAGATAAGTAATTCATAATATCATTCTTTCACTTCTAAGTTAAAAAAATAGTAGAAAAATCGAGATACCGCATCCATAAACCTCTAAATTCATGTTTTACATTACCAAGTGACGTCGGGCACTGTCACTATTGTACTGTAGTACGGCGATTGATGACCGCGGATTACTCTTTATCGCTTTTATTTAATTTTGAATCCACCCAAAGGGTGTGTGTGATATATCGAAACGTAATGACTGTTTAGAAGAAAAAAAAGAGAGTGTATTTAAATTATTTTCTTTTTCTTGCTCTTGTCTTTTTAGAGGGCGGCGTTGAGTTCCGTTAACAACACACAATGTCTTAAAAAATGTGAAAAGTATTTAGAATTTGTTTTAATATGGGTAACTTGCTCACGATAAAGTCCTCGTATTTCGTAGAAATGAAGAAAAGATGATATGTAAGATCAGCATAAACGGAAATATTAGAACAAGTGACTGAAGTAGTATATCTAAGAAGTACGTTTAGTATAGACAGACGATACGAAATGGATGTGGAAAGACGTATTGCCGCCGTTACCAGAGTGGACTGTGTGCCAACCCCAAAGACGCAACCATTTTAATGGTTGCCGCTAGAGACCACGGATAGAGGGCAACCGCCCTGGCACCGTTTCCCGACTCCCCTGCGTGAAGTCCGAAGAATGAATGTATCTGGACGGTGTCTTAGCTGTATTGATGAGAAAGCAGAACGTCATCATAGCTTCACGTCTGGCCGTACACAATGCAATGCTGGTATTAACGCTGTTATACGGCAGAGACGTGGGTATTTCAGAAGAAGAACTAAAGAAAGATAAAGCATTTAAGTGGAGTTGCAATCTCTTCACAAGTCGATTTATTTTTAATGAACATTTTTTTTAAATGATAAAAACAAAGTAATTTACTGCTAAATACGGGAGTCTACATAGAATAGAATAGAACATAATAAAATAGAATATACTTTATTGCACACATAATAGAAATATTATAGAAAGAACAACATAAATAAAAATGAAAGAAAAAACACGTATGCAAAGGCGGTCTTATTGCTTAAAGCAATCTCTACCAGACAACCTTTGAATCTTTAATTGTTATTTTTTTCATAATCTTAAGATTTACAAATCAAAATATATATATGCATACATACTCGTAGGTATATAGGTACTTAAACTTAACAAACATAAAAATATTATTAAAAATAAAGAATTCTACAGAAAAAATAATAATTCTCATATAGTATAATATTAAATAGGTGTAGACTTTTTTGTAAGTGTTTTTTTTAACTATATATTTATTACGTAAGAAAAATTAAATGGCTTATAACGGCTTATCTCGCTTCCGCCTCGGTACATGTACATTGAACAAGCATATATAAAAATAGTATTTAATTAAATAAATGATAAAAAAATCACTGCGTGCTCAAGCAAGTAGGTAGCAAGGCCTCATTACTTCATGTAACTATTTAAAACTAGAGAGCCACGCGTGGCTTTTCCCGCTTCAACTTATTATTATACTATAGCCTAATTTTACAAATTTTCTATATAAATTAGAGCCTATCGATTAGAATAGTTACTATGACGTATTAGCTATATTACTATTATTACAGAGCGAAGAAATAGAAATATAAACGTTAATAAATATTTCACTTCCTCAAGTTCGAGGGATCGAACCCACTCTCACTCGAAACTTTCGCCTTACAGTCACACCCTTGTACCACTGCGCCATGACTAGTCTCCTTTATTTATTTTATTAAAATTAAATATTATTTAAACCTAGTTATATAGTATTTTCAAGTATACTATATGGTTGTCTTCACATTACAACGTTAGCTTCCTCCTTTAGCTGTTTTCCTTTTCCGTTTCCTATTGACCTTAGACAGATGGACAGTCCTGATGTTGAGGTTTTTATGTTATTTAACTAAGTATTCGTAAGAATTATATTCATTTCCTCTCTTTTGGTACCAAGACAAAGCGCGGCGTTGAGTTCCCCTACATCCCTCTTATATAGCGGGGCAGGCAGAGAATAAATAAGTAGGTATATTATGATTATTCCACTTATGTTTAAAAGTAGTAAATAAATTATATATTTAAGTATTCATTCAATATGATTAAAAATATCGACATTTTCTTTTCTTGTGCTACTTTGCACTTTTGAGAAGTTATAGCAACAACCATCGTGTTTTGTCACCTTCGTCGTTACTGCGCCACAAAGTTGTCAATTTTTATTGAAAAAAAAAATCCTCAGAAACATCAAATCATCAAAGAAAAATACACAATAATAAATGATTTCTTTATAAGATAAAAATATATATTTTTAACAAACATAGTCAAAAGTGTATAATTTCAGTTTTTTTACATACAATTTTAATAAAAACCGTAAAACCGAGGTAACCAATCTTATCTGGTAGCTAATTACCGCAAGGACGGGACAGACAAAATATCAAATATACCTAACTACGTACAAACAATTATTTAAATACATATTTTCATACAAATCTATACTAATAATATAAAGCTGAAGAGTTTGTTTGGCTGAACGCGCTAATCTCAGTAACTACTGATTCGAATTGTTTTTTTTTTGTTTTAGATGGTCTATTTATGAAGTAAAAAAAATGAGCTTCACAGTACATCCCGCGCACAGCAGGATAGGTAGAGGGAACCTAGTGTTAAGACACTCCGTTCCCCACTTCCCGCTGAATTCTGGAGGGATGGCGTGTTGAGTGGCGGTACTCAACGCCGCGCTTTTGCCATCGAGGAAAAGTATATCTTATAGTCTATATTAGATCATATTGATACAAACTACTGTACCTGCAGTCACAGTTACCTCGGGCACTTAGAAAATGTTTTATGTCATACACAACTCTTAGTTATTTTCATTTCACAATACTGGCAACGCCGCGGGTAAAGCTAGTGTTTTGATAATCTTCTAGCCTCTAATATTTCTCACTGATCGTCACAGTATCATAGTAAGGTCATTACTACGTAAAACGTGTGAATAATTAATTGTGGAAACTAACATAGAAAAGAACAATAGCTCGATGTTAGTTTAGATATCACTTACGTCCATATATCAGTTGGATTCGTTTAAAATTATTGCCTAATTAAAATTATATTAGAAGAAAAAAATATATATATTCTTCTTGTTATATTCACTCGCACACTGTATGCTATTGTAATAATTTAATGACAATTAAATGTTAATTCTTTAGGTATAGCTATATAATGGTATAGAAAAGTTAGTATTATATTTACTCACAAAACAACAAAAATACTACCTAACGTCGCATATTGTCTAACCAGAACTGAGAACTAAATTTTTTTTTATATAAAATTTTTCCTATAGCCAAATACCCTAAAATTGCATAAAAAATAAACATATAATTATAATTTTAATATAAATGTATAATTATTTTTTTTAGCGTAACACAGCAGGGTAGGAAGAGAAAATCTAGTGTTTAGACAATCCGTTCTCCTATTTCCGCTGAATTCTGGAGGCATATCGTGATGAGTGGCTGAACCCCACGCCGCCCTTGCCTCGACAATAAAATTATTAAATATTTAATTTCCTTGAAAGGGAATCGAACCTACAACATGTCGCGTTTACAGTCACACTTTGAGCAATAACTGGCCTCAATTTTTTTTCTTAAAAATCTCACTAAAATAACTTAATTATAAAAATTATGTAAGAAAAATAACAATGTTTAATTTCCCACGGCATGGAATATGAGTACTATCGCCATCTAGATACAATTGACCTTCACCGATGACCTTTGCGTACACGCTCGCTTCCGAATGACAGGTGTTTAGGCACTTCCGCAATATCATGTATGAAATGATTTGATAATCTAATTTTTATAGATTTTTTTTTATAATTAAGAGGTCTTTGGTAAGATTATTAACATAACAGTTAAAACCATTGGAGATTGTAAATCAGGTGAATGTATTATCTTGTCCCCGCACTAGCAAGACAGCGGTGTTGAGTTCCAACACTCAACACGCAACGTCTCGAATTTGGGCAGAAAGTGGAGAACGGAGTGCCTAGATATCAAGTTCTCTTACCGACTCTCTTAC
Organism: Heliconius cydno galanthus; assembly: GCA_036379175.1. NCBI lineage: Eukaryota > Metazoa > Arthropoda > Insecta > Lepidoptera > Nymphalidae > Heliconius > Heliconius cydno. Next base: position 352,997 of record JAKRZM010000629.1, read on the forward strand.
CGGCTGTACTTCGTATGTAGGTAGTACATACGAAGTACAGGAGGAAACTGAAGTAAAATATACTAATATGTTTCTAGCTTCACGCTGTACTTAGCAAGGTAGACAAAAGGAAACTGAGAACCTAGTGTTAAGAAACTGCGTTACCATTAAGACACTTCCGTTTCCTAGATCAATATTTGATTCATCTATTCATAATAATCTTTCGAAACGCACACTTCAGCTTATAAGACCGATGTTAGCTCGAGAAGACGAAAACTCAGTTAGATCCGATTATATAAATGATAAGAACTAAGGTTGCTGTAGTATCGAACAGTCATCTCGTGACAATGCTCTGTAAACTNAAGGTCATTACTACGTAAAACGTGTGAATAATTAATTGTGGAAACTAACATAGAAAAGAACAATAGCTCGATGTTAGTTTAGATATCACTTACGTCCATATATCAGTTGGATTCGTTTAAAATTATTGCCTAATTAAAATTATATTAGAAGGAAAAAATATATATTTTTCTTGTAATATCCACTCGCACACTGTATGCTATTGTATAATGATTTAATGACAATTAAATGTTAATTCTTTAAGTATAGCTATGTAATGGTATAGAAAAGTTAAGGGGTAAGGCCACTGTAACGGTCCAAAATTGAAGGTATAGAAAAGTTAATACAATGTGTTCTTGACTAATACATTTACTCAAAAGCCACAAATCTACCAGAAGTGAGAACTAAGAGTTTTTTTTAATATAATTTCTTTTCTATAGCCAAATACCGTTATATCACAGAAAAATTACTTACTATGAATGTTATGTATAATTTAATTTTTTTTGCGTCCTGTTACATCTCTCACACAGCAGGGTAGGAAGAGGGGACCTAGTGATAAGACAAACCGTTCCTCATTTACCGCTGAGTTCTAGAGGTATTTCATGTTGAGTGGTTGAACTCAACGCAGGCTCGACACCAGAGCGAAGATATTAAATTATTAATTATTTAATATCCTCGAGTGCGAATCGAACCCGCAACCTCTCGCGTTTACAGTCACACTTTGAGCCACGACTGGCCTCAATTTTTTATTTAAACTCACTAAAATAACTTAATTATAAAAATTATGTAAGAAAAATAACAATGGTTTAATTTCCCACGGCATGGAATATGAGTACTATCGCCATCTAGATACAGTTGACCTTCACCGATGACCTTTGCGTACACGCTCGCTTCCGAATGACAGGTGTTTAGGCACTTCCGCATTATCATGTATGAAATGATTTGATAATCTAATTTTTATAGATTTTTTTTTATAATTAAGAGGTCTTTGGTAAGATTATTAACATAACAGTTAAAACCATTGGAGATTGTAAATCAGGTGAATGTATTATCTTGTCCCCGCACTAGCAAGACAGCGGTGTTGAGTTCCAACACTCAACACGCAACGTCTCGAATTTGGGCAGAAAGTGGAGAACGGAGTGCCTAGATATCAAGTTCTCTTACCGACTCTCTTACCGGCTGTACTTCGTATGTAGGTAGTACATACGAAGTACAGGAGGAAACTGAAGTAAAATATACTAATATGTTTCTAGCTTCACGCTGTACTTAGCAAGGTAGACAAAAGGAAACTGAGAACCTAGTGTTAAGATACTGCGTTCCCATTAAGACACTTCCGTTTCCTAGATCAATATTTGATTCATCTATTCATAATAATCTTTGGAAACGCACACTCTGGCTTATAAGACCGATGTTTGCTTGAGAAGACGAAAACTCAGTTAGATCCGATTATATAAATGATAAGAACTAAGGTTGCTGTAGTATCGAACAGTCATCTCGTGACAATGCTCTGTAAACTGTGCTGCGGGATTAGAGGTGAGAGGATTGACTCGTATCGACGACGGTGGATGTTGTAAATAGAATGGTGATGAACTGATGATAATCTATGTTTCCACATGTAGCGGAGTAGGGAGAGACATTGCATGGTGCATGGTGTAACTTTACGTCACTTTTTGTCTTGTTTCAGAAAGGAGAAATGAAAATAATTTCTATCTATTGAGTGAAAACCGTACTTACAGCTATCGCCTACTTACGTCTACTACGTCAGATGCTCTGACACTGTGCCAGGACGACCTCGAGTAGTTAATACTGTCTAAACTTGACTTTTTTTTACTAATTCTACTATGAATAATCCCAAAATTTATAAATATATAAAAGAATCAGATAGCATTATGCAATAGGCCTTGATGTTAACGTGAATTGCCTAAAACTGGATGATTAAGTAACATAATATATTTCTAAAATGTAAAAGATGTTCATCCTTGATATTTTCATAACGACTTCCACAATCACTTGTTTGTGAAATGTTCTTTTTTCATACAAAATAAACTAGTTTTAAAATATTTTAGAGAAAAAAAAACAGTAGTAGGTACATGGGTAGATTTTGTCAAGGTATGTAGTTTCTCTAACGCCTTCGTAGCAAAGATGGTGGTCCAAATGCGTATAACCGTTGTGGATTTGATTCCCACTCGGGGTATTTATTTATTTCATTCATTGAGACAAAGTGTTGCGCTGGGTTCCGTTCCATGAATTGTATTTTTTCTTAAATATATAAAAATAGAACAAAGCGTGTCTATATACTATACTGACTTTTTATCTTATTAAATAAGGTTATAGGAAGGTACTATTTTATATTAATGTATAAAAATATTCAAAGTAAAACAAAATTACAATTATTTTGTTAAACATAGCAATATATACTTTAACTATTAATGGTAGAAAATATTCGCAATTCTCAATTCTACAATCACACAGTAGCAGCTACCAGATTTGTATCGCAACTGACCGTGTACAACGTGTAGTCAACAAACATGCGCGCGCGGCGGGCACGTTTGTGTGGTGACAACCGAAATACACTTTATATAGGATGTCCTTATTTAGGAAAATTATACATAGGAAAATAAATAAGGAAGTCTGTGTATATGATTTACGTATATGATGATATATTATATGATGAGATATATTTTTTTACGTATATGATGATTGTGAGTTCAAATTCCTCCATTCCAGTGTATTTAAAACGTTGAGTATATCTTATAACGTAATCCTTAATGGTTTTTAGATATTCCTTAAGATTTAAAAAATCGCGAAGAAAGTCTTAGGACCTGATTTTTAGGCTCTTTGTGGATATTTTGGTTAGATAGAAAAAGAGATTGAATAGAGCAGAGAGCTCTTTGCATAGAAACCTTCCTCACAATTCTCTCTACTAATGGATTTCATATTTTCGTCGTTGTTTACATTAAAAATTGCACGCATACAACACTTGGAAGCAATTTCATTTTATATTATGTAATAAATAAAAATACATACAATCATCAATTTGAGCACATCTCAAAGTCCCTAATAGCCACAAAGTATAAATAATTCATATAAACGTAAAATATTAACAGCAATATAAATGCTACTTTGTGCACTGAACAACTTGCCAAACACCCTGTATCTATTTAATATGAATAGAAATAAAAAAAACATTATAATATGTTCGTTGGCTTTGTGCATCACGTACGATGTCCTTCCTATTGTCGTTTACCCTTGTAGCGTGTTGCGTTGCACTCCGGATAGACGGACGGAACTTTTTTAATCCCACCCTCTGATATGAGAATAAAAACTTAGTTTATAACAAACTTTTTTAAAATTTTTGACGTAATCTATTTATATAACTGTTTTTGACGATTATATAACTAAATTTAGGCGTAGACTGCTGTGAATTATCTCTTTTAAGAACCATAATGTGTAAAGATAAAAATCTAGGAAGATGTTGTCATGCGATTGCCATCCGGAGAAAATAATTATTTTCATTTCTTAGCAATGATAAGAAGACAAGGCAGGGCTTTAAATTCCACCACTTGACTATTGGAGCAACGACTCAAAAATTTTATAGCCTACCTTGCTTCAGCGTAAAGCAATAAAAAATAGTAATTTGGTTTACTTCATTCCGAATAGCTGGCCTAAGTAAAAATGGAAACATCAATATCAAGATACGGAAATGTAAACAAGAACATAATATTTAATTGTCATTTTTTATTGAAACAAAGCATAAAAACTCCTGCAATATGCAATTATCTTTTTTCATTTTATATGTTAATAATGTGTCTCAAATTTTTGAAATAGAAAACGAAATCTTTTGACATTATATTACCTGACGATTGATATTACCTCTCACTCAGATTATAAGGAAAGAAATATTTACAACACAAGCTAGTTTAAATACAGGATATTCTCGTAATAAGGAAGAACAAAACACAAAGGTCATAGAACAAGTCTATACTGACTTTGGATCGAAATGCATGTCACATACCTACAGTGAATTGTCCTCATAGTTGGAGGCACGTGACGTCACGGGTTGTCTATTCATATTAAATGACTACAGTTTTATAATTTAAATCTTTTTTTATAGTATGAAATTAATAATATAAAAACTGTTTTTTCGCTGAGGAATGTTTATTATACGAATCCCCATAATTGCAGTATCAGCACAGAAAACATGTCATTATATTTCCTTAATATAATTTTATTGTTTCTGTAGTAGAGGTCGATACGCTGGCCAAGTAAAATTTAAAAAGCACTTGTACTTTCCATTCAAACTCTTAACAGGATATCCACTAGACGACCTCAATACCACGATACGTTTCTATTCATTTCCTTTTCTTCACTAAAGGATTTAATTAAATTCTGTGATAAGTGATATTCTTTGTTGTTGTTGTTATGTTATTGTTGTCACTGAAAATGTTGCGTTGAATAGAAGAATGATGTTGTGACACGTGTTTTGTTTAAATCAAAGGTCCCCTAGAGAATTTCATTCAAAACATTTNTAACGCCTTCGTAGCAAAGATGGTGGTCCAAATGCGTATAACCGTTGTGGATTTGATTCCCACTCGGGGTATTTATTTATTTCATTCATTGAGACAAAGTGTTGCGCTGGGTTCCGTTCCATGAATTGTATTTTTTCTTAAATATATAAAAATAGAACAAAGCGTGTCTATATACTATACTGACTTTTTATCTTATTAAATAAGGTTATAGGAAGGTACTATTTTATATTAATGTATAAAAATATTCAAAGTAAAACAAAATTACAATTATTTTGTTAAACATAGCAATATATACTTTAACTATTAATGGTAGAAAATATTCGCAATTCTCAATTCTACAATCACATAGTAGCAGCTACCAGATTTGTATCGCAACTGACCGTGTACAACGTGTAGTCAGCAAACATGCGCGCGCGGCGGGCACGTTTGTGTGGTGACAACCGAAATACACTTTATATAGGCTGTACTTATTTAGGAAAATTATACATAGGAAAATAAATAAGGAAGTCTGGGTATTTACGTATATGATGATTGTGAGTTCAAATTCCTCCATTCCAGTGTATTTAAGACGTTGAGTATATCTTATAACATAAACCTTAATGGGTTGTTATAGATATTCCTTAAGATTTAAAAAATCGCGAAGGAAGTCTTAGAACTTGATTTTTAGACTCTTTGTGGATATTTTGGTTAGGTAGAGAATAGAGCACATCTCAAAGTCCCTAATAGCCGCAAAGTATAAATAATTCATATAAACGTAAAATATTTACAGTAACATAAATACTTCTTTGTGCACTGAACAACTTGCCAAACACCCTGTATCCATTTAATATGAATAGAAATAAAAAAAACATTATAATATGTTCGTCGGCTTTGTGCATCACGTACGATGTCCTTCCTATTGTCGTTTACCCTTGTAGCGTGTTGCGTTGCACTCCGGATAGACGGACGGAACTTTTTTAATCCCACCCTCTGATATGAGAATAAAAACTTTGTTTATATCAAGATTTTTTAAATTTTTTACGTAATCTATTCATATAACTGTTTTTGACGATTATATAACTAAATTTAGGCGTAGACCGCTGTGAATTATCTCTTTTAAGAACCATAATGTGTAAAGATAAAAATCTAGGAAGATATTGTCATGCGATTGCCATCCGGAGAAAATAATTATTTTCATTTCTTAGCAATGATAAGAAGACAAGGCAGGGCTTTAAATTCCACCACTTGACTATTGGAGCAACGACTCAAAAATTTTATAGCCTACCTTGCTTCAGCGTAAAGCAATAAAAAATAGTAATTTGGTTTACTTCATTCCGAATAGCTGGTCTAAGTAAAAATGGAAACATCAATATCAAGATACGGAAATGTAAACAAGAACATAATATTTAATTGTCATTTTTTATTGAAACAAAGCATAAAAACTCCTGCAATATGCAATTATCTTTTTTCATTTTATATGTTAATAATGTGTCTCAAATTTTTGAAATAGAAAACGAAATCTTTTGACATTATATTACCTGACGATTGATATTACCTCTCACTCAGATTATAAGGAAAGAAATATTTACAACACAAGCTAGTTTAAATACAGGATATTCTCGTAATAAGGAAGAACAAAACACAAAGGTCATAGAACAAGTCTATACTGACTTTGGATCGAAATGCATGTCACATACCTACAGTGAATTGTCCTCATAGTTGGAGGCACGTGACGTCACGGGTTGTCTATTCATATTAAATGACTACAGTTTTATAATTTAAATCTTTTTTTATAGTATGAAATTAATAATATAAAAACTGTTTTTTCGCTGAGGAATGTTTATTATACGAATCCCCATAATTGCAGTATCAGCACAGAAAACATGTCATTATATTTCCTTAATATAATTTTATTGTTTCTGTAGTAGAGTTCGATAGGCTGGCCAAGTAAAATTTAAAAAGTACCAACTTGTACTTTCCATACAAGCTCTTAACAGGATATCCACTAGACGACCTCAATGACACGATATGTTCTATTCATTTCCTTTTCTTCACTAAAGGATTTAATTAAATTCTGTGATAGGTGATATTCTTTGTTGTTGTTATGTTATTGTTGTCACTGAAAATGTTGCGTTGAATAGAAGAATGATGTTGTGACACGTGTTTTGTTTAAATCAAAGGTCCCCTAGAGAATTTCATTCAAAACATTTCAGTTTTTTTATACAATATTTGACGAATGATACCTGTTGTTTTGTATAATATCATCAAAGTAAAAAAAAGAGTGTAAAAACAATATTTTCTTATTCGAAACTATATTTTGTTCACGACTATGTTCAAGTACGATGTGAGTTTTAAATCAGCTTAACGCTGTATCCCGCACACAGCAGGGTAGACAAAGGAAACCTACCGTTAAGACACTCCGCTCGCCACTTTCTTTCTTCAAATGCTTTGTCTCGATTCTAGAGCAAGAAAATAAAAATATTAAACATTTCATTTCCTCGAGTGGGAATCGAACCCACGTTGTGATAATCTTTAGTACTACATTTCAAAATTGTGTAATAGTTATAAAATGAATACATAAGTTATCATAGCTAATGGTTCTGTATAAAAAATCCTAGCCATTGATAAGCTAATTGCTAATAGCAAATCTCAACAAACAAATAGATATAGAATCATCGGCTTCACACCCATTACGAGGCTTTTAGAAATCACGACTGACTCACGACTTTTACTGAGAATAGATATTGTTAAATAAAGTAGTGTGTTTGAAATAATAACAAAACATATTATAAAATGAATTAAATGATAATTAATTAATTAACTTATTTTTAACTCTGACAAAAATAATAAATTAAGCAGAAATATAATGGAGAAAATTATAAAAAACAACATGAAAAAGTTTAATCAAAGTTATGCCGACGTTTTTAACATTTTATCCAAATTACTGTGCCATTTTTAATAAAACATTACTTATAGCCTCGTTTGAATTCTAAACAATAGTACTGGAAAATAAAACGATCGTATCAAATGGAAATACTTTAACATAATGAACAACAAATAAACGGATACGTATCTAAGTATTGTTCGCTTGTAAGTTGTACGGCGTCGTGTCGTGGAATGAAAATATGAAGTGGCTAACGAGCGGTATCAGCGATCTATTCAAATAACGTATAAATATTAATATCGGCCATTGAGCTACATTACGTATTCACGAATTTGTTTAATGGAAACACTCGATTGTTGTCTTGTTTTTATTGTCAGCCGCCGCGCGTTTCGCCTCAGGCCATGTGAACAGTCTTATACGGTGTGTTGAACTATCAAAAATTACGTTAAACTCAAATCTTCAATTAAAATCTAAATCGTCACAACTGGAGATGCCAATAAACGTGCAAGTGACAATTGATATATCTATGCAAGAATGTAAATTTACGTAAAAACAAATATGAATAGCTGTCTAAAAGGATTCATGGTAACAATATAATATTTAAGTGAATTAAACACAGTAGAAGGTGTAAATGATTGCATAAGTATCTATATGGGCTAGATGTATTGTTCTACAGAGCAGCACGCAGATAGCAGATAGCGTGACGTAACGCGGGACGTGCGTGGGCGCGCCGACACGATCACCTTGAACATTTTATTAAATGCAATCGAAATGTCGACTTAAACACTCATACAATCAATTAATACCAATATTGAACACAAGGAAGAATACCGGCTCTAGAGGAACACCCTGTACTACTACGGCATACGAGTATTTGTTTTAGTAATGAACATTCAGAGTTTTAAATAATAAAATTTATTCATAAGCCGGCACTTGGTGAGTGCGGCGTCCATATGCATGAGCTAAGATATTCTTCCATACGGCTCTATGTCAAGGTCGCAGGCAAGTGAGGTATCAACACTTTGCATAATTTCATATTATTTATTCGCTTCGCGCTAAAACCGTCTGCTGTGTTCAATTTGTAATTCAAATACATTCCTCGCGTTATTATGACGTTCATAATTGTAACGTGTGAGATTTTTTACGGATTTGAATGGAGGACAATCGGTGTAGTGCCGCGTGCCCCGCTCGCTTCCGAAAACAATTGCATATCTGTATTATCATATTTTATATGTAGTGTACTATATTATTAATATTTAATCTAACTATCTACCACAGTTGTGGGTTCGATTCTTAGTTGATAAATATTTATATATATATAATGGTTCAATGTTGGGTTCCGATATAGTAAGGTACCTTTACCTACCAAACACTCGCAGTAAGGAAATATTTTTATTATATAATTTTTTTTATAATGAATAAATATCCTGTTCGAAATGAATTTACATATTATGTTACAAATTATCAGCAATATTTCTGTATCTCTTATCATTAATATTTTATCACAGAATTCGTGCAAAAAGTGACCTGCATTTTATTTTTGAATTGTATTTAAATATAATTGAAATATTATTCACTGATTTACTTAAAAATTATTTAAATGTATTTTTCTTCCTATGTTTTTGCAAACATACATATATATACACGATTTTTTATCAGAAAAAGTATTATAAAAAAGAACTAGCAAAACTTGCTTAGTTTTAGTGTGGTAAATAGAATTATCAATTTTTATATCTAAATTTGTAGTTATAAAAAACAGTTAAATAATAAAATTATATGGTTGACGTCAATAGTAAAAAAAGTGTAATATGTACTTTATTTAGTTTCAAGCTTCTTACAAACATAGGAGAGTAGGAAAAGTAAATCTAGTGTCTAAACACTTCGTTCTCGATTTTTCCGCCCGAATTCCAGATGTTGAAGTTTATTTGAATAAAGAATATTTTGAATTGAATTGAATTGAGTTGAGAAAGTAGACGCTGATGGGTGAAGAGCTGAAGGTTTCTTTATTCTTTATTCTATTATAAAAATATTAAAAAAAATGAATTTTTTAAATATTTTTATAATGTTATTTCAGATTTATGACAGAAATTGTTTTTTTAGAAAACGTATAAAAGTTTGAACGTAGCAGGATATGCACCTGCGGCTCTTGAAAACTTCTTGAAAATTATTTTTAAATCCGCGCTTTAGTCAAAACAAAAAGCGCGGCGTTGAGTTCTATCACTTAACACGAAATGTCTCAAAAGTGGGAAACAGTGTCTTATTGTTTCAATTTAAAACATTCCCAGTAACTAAACAAATTGTACTGTTATTTTTGTGTGGNTCACGCTTCTTACACACATAGGCGAGTAGGAAAAGTAAATCTAGTGTCTAAACACTTCGTTCTCGATTTTTCCGCCCGAATTCCAGATATTGAGAAAGTAGACGCTGATGGGTGAAGCTGAAGGTTTTTTTTTTTTCTCATTTTTTTTAACATTTTTATAATGTTATTTCAGATTTATGACAGAAATTGTTTTTTTAGAAAACGTATAAAAGTTTGAACGTAGCAGAATTTGCAACTGCGGCTCTTGAAAACTTCTTGAAAATTATTTTTAAATCCGCGCTTTAGTTAGAACAAAAAGCGCGGCGTTGAGTTTTATCACTTAACACGAAATGTCTCAAAAGTGGGAAACAGTGTCTTATTGTCTCAATTTAAAACATTCCCAGTAACTAAACAAATTGTACTGTTATTTTTGTGTGAAAAGTTGTCTAACTCAAAGTAAAATTAATTTTGTACCTCCAAGAAAAGAATCCACATAAAGTTTTATTGGATCAAAAATCAATAGTTTTGACTTTTGTTTAAGATTAATACTGAAAAAATTACAGATTTATAAACACACTACCTTCCTTTTACGTCGCGCAATCAGGTAAAACCAACTCTGTTTACTTTTATAACCGTCTCATACAACAAGTGTTTATGAAAGGGCAATAAAGGCATATTTTAGAAATACTGACATATCGTGAGAAGCGTAAAGGTCAAGAATCATTGGAGCGAAGTTCCTAGCAATTACGAGCGAGTAAAAACTTGGAATGTCCTAACCATCTTATAGTGACCTCTGGTATCTTCAATAGAATGTCAACTGCTAAGTTAGGGTTAAAATGGTTAGAAAAAAGTTAAGATTTTTTTATCCAGTTACAGTTATTTTTACGTTGTCAGTTATTTTATTGCTAAGCTGAAAGTATTTGGTATACCTATCTGAAAATATATTTTGTTATAATCTATCACTGTACCCTGCATTTAGCAATATAGACAGAGAGAATAGAGTGTCAAGGCACTATGATCTCCTCCTGAATTCGATGCGGCGTCGTGGAATTCATTGAACCTGATGAACCCACAACCATGGCGCCAAGGGATCTGACGCTGTCACAATGGCACATGGCCACTAAGCCGGATATAACAGTTTCGATTCCCGCTTAAAGCAAGTAGATATGCAACGCATCGCGCTATGACGTCCTCTTTATCTGGGCACGGTGAATACGTCGGTTTATCGCGTATCGTCATAAAAATGGGTTTTCATTGGGACCCGAGTTGTGTAATTATGTCGACGGTCGCTCGCCTGCTCTTTCATAATGTTAAAATGGTGACTTAGCGCAGACGGGCGGCTTACTTTTTTTTTTTATTTAAATGGATATTTAAATAACAAGGCAATTCAAGTTATTTTCTACTGAAATAAAGTTTTAAAGTATGAATTAGCTACATATTATTATGATAAAATATTTTTCTGGTATACAATGATATAGTAACACAGTTGGTTACGTATTTGGTTGTACGGTATGTTAAGAGGTTCAAGATTCGATTTAGAGGAATATTTATTTTATATTTCTTAAGTTAAACAAAATGCAATAGCTTAATTAGGTATTATGTATCGAAAACAGAGAACTGAATCCCTCTACTTTTTCCACAAAATGCAGAAAATATTTGTATCTAAATATGAACATAATATATAGAACTAAACGCAAATTTTGAGATATATCTATTAAATCTTATCTTCTATTAAATTATGAACGTTATATTATTATTTTTTTTTCTTGAAATGCGACATAAAAATATGTATAAATTGAAAAAAAAACGTCCCAAACGCTTGTCTGAACTGTATAGATACCGTTGCAGCGTAGAACCGTCAGCTGCGATACCCAGATATATTTATTGGCCTTCCATAAAGCCACATACAAGAATATACATACATATATACAGACAGACATTTCGAAAATACACATAAAAAGTAAGATCATGTTTCCATCTGATGATTTCGATAGGCCGTGAGAAGATATTTCTTGTTTTTTTACTTAGTTTCGTTCATAAACTTGTGATAATATGAAGACTTGAATGAGCTTTTACAGTTAAAAGGCTAAGGCGATTTTGATATTGTTTTAGTGAATGATAAGATTGTGATAATGTTGATAAGAACGAATCTTGAGTGATAAAATGCAATGATTGTGGGTTCAATTTCCGTTTGGAGATATGTTTATATTTATTAAACTAGCTTTTAAAAGCAGCTTCGCCCGTATGACCATATGGAAAAAAATAAAAATTGTGTATATTATATAATACATTCTAAGTGTTCAAGGAAAGTCTGACCGCAGGTACAGACGGTAATCTAAAGACAATTAATGTAATATAATAAACTATCCGACTTAAAAATATATTTTTCTACGAGGAAATATTTAATATTTCCATTTCCTCGCTCTGCCAATGAGATTAACCGCGGCGTTAAGTTCTGCTACTCAACAACATAATTCATCAAGAATTCGACGGAAGTGTCTTAACATTAGGTTCCCAGGCTCCCTCTACCTACTCCGCTATGGGCGGGATACAGCATACAGCTAAAAAATAAAGACCGTATCTCACATATATTTTAACTCAATAAAACTTGGTTGCATACATACACGCGAATCGGTATTTAATTATTCGTTGTAAGATCAGTAATTAATCTTAGAATGTATTCATAATAAATATGTCACGTGCTCGCTAATATCGTAGGTATCGGTTGTTTACGGCAAACCGACGGATAAACGCAACGGAATCGGTAAACATGTTTGGTGTAAGTTATGACTTTTATATAACAATATCTATACTAATATAATAAAGATGAAGAGTTCGTTCGGTTGAACGCGCCTATCTCAGGAACCACTGGTTGGAATTAAATTAATTGCTTGCGTTTGATAATCCATTTATTGAAATACCTACTATATTACAACACGTGAATCGTTTTGATGTAACCACAAATAGAAGCTAATATAAATATATTTATTATAAAGGAATAGGAGACAGATCACTGTAGCGAATATAATGTATATGCAATAGATTATACTTTTAAATTTTCTATGTTGTTGTTATACAAATTCTAAGAAAATTATTTGAATCTTTTACTCGTGGGAATAATTTATTTTTATTTCCTCACTCTGACTCTGTCGAGTTCCGCAATTCAATACGAACGGAGAACGAGAACAGAGAGAGAGAGAGTGTCTTAACACTTCCCTCTGCCCTATTCGATTCATTTAAAAATCGCTAAACTCCTATCGCTCACGCTCTGCCCAGTTGGCGTGACGTCGAGATTGTTTTTGTACGCTTATTACTGTACGATCGATATTTATTTATCGTGATTTGAAATTGTGGCTACAGTCTTTTACTTAGATAACTTATTATTTAATATCTAGAAATAAACAAGTCCAAACGGGTCTCATTTGCATGAGGAAAATGTATTTATTCATAGGTAAATAGTAAGCGCCGCTATGTATCTAATAGGTTGAAATGTGATTTTTCTGGGTAGGATAAGCTGAATGCGGCTCGGTTGGGACGATTATGAAGAAGAAAGTTATTCTCTCTGCCTGTTCTTGAAGTCTTGTTAATAGTTAAATAAAACATCTAAAGGCACATTACAATCAATGAGAAAATTGGCCAAGGACGATTAGAAACGGCAATTGATATTTCCACATTAGTACTGTCACATGATGAGGTAAATTCTTCAAAGGTAGGCTTTTTACCTTCTAGATTCTAAAATACATTTATTTGCGATTGCATACATCAGATTTCTCTTTACCTATGACTATTTTCCCATACCCGAGGCATCGTGGGCCGCGGTCGACCGGAACAAGCAAAAACATACCACACCACGGTCAAATGAAGATATGTAATTACCTTTTTTGCTTTCGCCGTTCCTTCTGCCGTAGCTACGACTGGCGGCGAGCCAACGTCCGTTTGCGTTGGCTTCTCTTCAAAATTATATTGAACCTGGAAAATTGAGGATTAAATTCTTTCCGACTACCTATGAATAAAAGTATTTTTTGTTAACGGCTTTGATTTTTTTTATTATTTGAGACGACGACGCCTAAAATCTCCCAAATCATAGCGCTTAGGAAACATCTCAGGAGTAATATCATTCCATAGCTTGCAAGAACGCGGGAAACACAGTCTTGATGCACGCTCATTAGACGCCCAAATTGGGATTTTATACAGTAGAAAAAGAATACGTCTGTTTGAACATAAATTGATAAAAGTGCTTACCAGATTGTAGGTATATTTTTATGTAATACATATAATTAAATCAAATTTAAAATATTCTTAATTCGAATAGACTTTTGCAAGTACTCTTGAATCATCACAAGCATAAAGCTACCACCGGCTCAGAAGACATTTCTACTGAGAACAGCCGGCAACAAACTAAACAGACACTTTTGTTGATTCAAACTCACGTCCATCGCATTCAGCCGGGTAAACTTCAAATATGTTAAAACCAAGTCAAAATATATATAGGTAATATTATATTTAGATCTTATATATAAAAATATTTTAAAAAGTAGAATTTTTATTATAAAGAACCTTGTGACGTTTAATGTATGACGCAAATTGCACTTCCTTCGTAATAATTTGTAAAATTCATCCTTTAATAACTCTTATTATTTGTATGATTAATTAGGCATTTAGAATTTTATTTGAGAATAATTATTTAATGTATATCTTTTGTATTTTATTTTAAGTTTCACACAGTATACTTAATCAGAGGGGCCTCGTGTTAAGATACTTTTCCTATAGAAAAAGCATGGCGTTGATTTTCGTCACTCCACCCGCAATGTCTCGAATTTGGGGTGAAATCGGAGAAATAAGTGTCTTATACAATGTGGAACCATGATTTATTTAAAAAAAAACAAATGTCTAAATACAAAGTACATAACTTTTAAAACCAAAGTATGTTTATTTTTGTTTAGTATCACAAGGAAGCAAAAAGGAACCTGTCGAGCAAACGTCAGATAAAACGTTAATCCTTATCACTCATGATTACAGCGTTTAAATCGCTTGTTCTAGGACACGTGTTAGAACAAGAAATTTTAACTTATTTATATTAAAATTAATTACACAGTGTAGTTAGGATTTTTTTATCTGCATTCGATAGTTGTAAATCTGATGGTCATGGCTATATCCCATAAATGACAGGGTTGGTAGATGGAATCCAGTGCTAAGACGAAGTCCAATTTACGAGACATTGTGTGTTAAGTAAGGGGCGAAACTTAACGCTGTGCTTTTTCTTGTAACCAGAGTGAAGAAATGAAAATAATTCATTTCCTCGAGTGGTAATCGTACCTACCCACAACCGCCGTGTTTACAGACACACGCTGCGCCGCTGCGCCCAAACGACTTTTTTAGTTTCCTCTGACCGGTAAAGCTTATTACAGCGTTGGATTTCGTCATCAAACACATAAATATTATGAGTGACACATAGATACGAAGTGTATTAACACTAAATATTCCACTTATCTTAATAAGTATACTTAATATGATGCGTAAGATCCAGTGGCAGCAATACGTATGGCATCAAGCTATGTAGACCTAGCTTCGATTCCTTCAGCTTTCAGCTTATTATTTACAGCATCTTTCACTTTTATTCCAAAATTATAATTGTCAAATGAAAAAAAACAAAGGAAAATCTACACAAAGGCTTAAAAAATTTCCTATACATCACTTACTCCGATATTTAAACCACCATATTACCATACCATACCTACCACATAAAACATAATAAAATGACGATGTAAGCCAAGAATGCGCTTCAACGCAACTAGTAACGTCAGCTAGGTAGATACCCACTACCTAACTATAAGAACATGGTTTACCGTGGATATAAATAAAACGGCCTGAGCTCAGTGGAAATTACTTGAAGTGGTCCCATTAGCTACGTAACGCGGGAGTCGCAAATTTGCATAGCCACTACTATCGGCTGCATGCCAATTGTCATATATTGTAGAGTTATTTTGTTTTTGAAGGAACATTTACCTGTTTCAGGCTGTCATGGCGCAGTGGCGCAGTGTCTGTAAGTGCGATGGACGTGGATTCGATTCCCACTCAGAGAAATTAATTATTTTTATTTAATCACTTTGGTAACAGGACAAAAATGTTATATTTGGACGAATAGTGGGCAACGGAGTGTCTTAAAACAACTAGTGCCCTTTTCAAGTGTGACAACCGTGACAACATTCAACAAGCTATTTTGTTATTTAAACTAGTATTTATAAAAATATCACATACATTCAAAATCCTAAATAAAAGGGGTTTATCGTCGACATAAAAAAAAAATAATAAATAAATATAGCAAAGCATACATTCAAAATAATCAAATTGATTGATTTGAATTAAATGAGGTAGGTACAGTTGATTATATCGGTATCGGTAATATATTTGTACAAATCGCGAATTAGGTACTAAATAACGCAATCAATCAATGCGCAAGCGCAGTGCGTGGGGCTGGAGGGATAATTTGTTTCTGCTTTAAATGGCTATTATATATAGTTATAGTCTACTACATCGTGATACTTCTGACCAGGAGGAAGAAATTGAATTTTCTAAATGAAGTTAATTTAATAAGTGAAACATAATATTTATTAGGATTAAAAGTATCCTAGATACTGAACATAATATGTATATTTTAAAGGTATTGATACGTACATAATTTTACTAAAATATATAAGAAAAAACTATATAAATATTTAGTATACAAAGGTGGATCTCAGCAATATAGCTAGGCTTCAAAAAAACTGTCAGCCAATATTCAATTAAAAGTTCATTCAATAAAAATTTTAAAGAAGTAATGTGTACGTTCGTTCATTGTACAAATTAACACATATAATATTTGTAAAATAATCTTGTAATATATACATATATAATTAGTCTACAGGTTCAATTTGTACATGCCTTCACGCCACTTCCCCCGCCGTATATTGGAGATGACATGCCAACATCCACGATCCATACATACTTTGCACTCTACTGACAGACGTATTATATATTACTGCATTTTTATTTGCACGCAGCACTAACTCCAATGAGGATAATATTTTTTAATTTCATATTCTATCCATAAGAAATTATCAGTAGTAAAATTAGCAATAACGATAAACTTGAGAAATATTAAATATTGAAAACATTGAATTTGAATTGACAACCACTGCACTAATAGCGCTTGTAACACAACAAAATGCTAAACTAATGCATGCAAATGCTTAACTTTAAACATATAATTCTCATATAAAAAGTAACCAACAACTGGTTGGGCGTGCGCGCTCAGCATTCAATTACGCACGTTTAACACTTATACACCGTCAAATTAACATATCGTGAATATTATTTAACTTTTTATCATTATCATATTAAAGTATTCGCAATGTTCTGTTAGCCCCGTGCTGTGGAAAGTGAGAGCAGATCTTCTTGTTATTTAAATTAGTATTATGTTATGTTGTATACTACTTTCTGTCTGTGATTTTGCTCGCTTTACTTAAAAAATCTTATACGTTAATAGAAGTAGCATTTTAGTAGTATTCACTAACATAACATTGTAATGTTGATATTATATGTCATAAGTAACCTAATGACATCTTATTCTGGCTAACGTCTAACGTCATGCACACAATGTAAAGTAAAATTTTACATACAGACCATCAAAGAAAAGCTGCGCGTGCGCAGTGTCAAGTGAAATTGGGGTGACAGAGTGACATGGTAATGAGGTGCATTTGAATCAAGTGATAGTTTACTCTACTAACGCTCTAACGAATACGCATTACATTACAGAAAGTTCACGTTTTCGTTTATAATTGACGTCAACATACCATGAAATATTTTTATTGTTGGCTGAATTTAAAAGGGTGTATGTTTTTTATATATAATTGGGTAATTACTTTTTGACTTTTATATTATTTTCTTTTTTAATAAGATATATCACTACGTACTTACACTACTTTCTATCCCTTTTAGAAAATATTCTCGAGTGCGTAATGGAAGATTTTATTTTGCCATTTAAATGTATTATAAATATAATAATTATTTCAAACTACATTTTTTAGCTTATTATAAGTATCAAGACATTCGTAATTTCCTTCTAACTTTGAGACATCGTACTTCGAGTGGCGAACTGAACGAAATCTGTCATAATAAAATGGAATAAAAAAAAAAAAATTGGGTCCCCATTCGAACGACATCGAAACTCTTCAAACACTTCATCAGACGACATAAAATTTTTAGCATTTCGATTTGCATATTACAGAGCTTGTTAACATTTAGAATATAAATATCACAATACAATCACGTTTTTACATATAAAATTGTATTTATTCAGTTAATTCAAACATAACGTGGTAATTTCGATAATATATTTTTTTCTTCATACGAGTAGGTATACATATATACCTACATATATATATATTTATTTTTAATCACCGCGGCCGCTATGTTCACGCTAAACCGGCTTTTGTTTATTGTCAACAGTTAGCACGTGCAAATATACTATGTGGAGATAAATTGCGGCATTCATATTGACATACTGTACTCAAAATATGCTTAATGTTGTTAAAAAAAATGTATAAAGATCTAGGTCATTTGAAACGTGTTTCGCAATTAAAGAACGATTACCAGTTCCAATCTTGGAAATAAATTCATCAGCTTCACACTGTACATCAGCAGGGTAGACAAAGAGAACCCAGTGTTACGACACTACGTTCCTCGCACCACGTAATTTGGGAGTCATTGCGTGCTAAGAGGTAAAATTCAGCCCCGTTCACCAGAAGGGAGAAGTAAAATAATGTAAATATTGACATTTGCACAAGTTAAAATTGAACTTATAATCATCATCAACATATCGCCGTCACCCTGAGCATCGGCAGCAAAAAAGTTATACAATCTATATCTTCTTATCTTCACGTAGTATTTCCAGACAGATTCGCCTATTCTACAAATAACTCTTCTGAAACCTTGTTTCCAGGTAGGAAATTTAAAAAAAAATTAGGTGGCGGAACTTAACGCCGAACTCTATTTAACAGTACTGGGAAAATAAAAATATTTTTAAATATCGATTGCATGTAAACTCGTTTTTGTTCATCCAATAATAATTTGTTACTTTAGTTAAGCGTACAAAGTAACTGAAATAAAAATAGGTACTAGAATTTTGTTCGCATCCCTTTATGTTTCATTAAAAACGTATAAAGCTGAAATTTATTACAATAACATGTTTAATACTAAGGTAAAGACATAATTATACGAAACGTATCAATGTACAAATCGTTACTGAATTAATGTACGTATAAAAATCATTATAATCGCAATTAACTAATATTAATGACATTAATTAGGATAATAACTGAATTTTATTATAGAAACAAAATGTAAACTTTATTATTACACATAAATGAAGCTTAAAGTTTAATATAACGTTATCTAAAGGGCGTCTAGAATAACGATACAGTTGTGAGTTCGATTCCCACTCGGAGGAATAAATTATTTTCATCACCTAGTTCTTGTAACAACACGAATCCCAGCTTTAAGTTCCACCACTCAGCACGCACTGCCACTAAAATTAGTAAAGCGAGGAACGTGTCTTAACACAAGGTACCCTCCACCTAGCCCACTATATGCGGGATAGTGCGTGAATCAAATAGCTTTTTTTATATCAATAAAACAAAACAAACGTTAAACAATGCGTATATTAAATAAGTAAGTACGGCCTGGCGCCGGCCGTCGTCGTTTCACATGCGAATACATTATTTACACTAATTAAATATTTACAACGCTTAATCACTACTGAATGATGCACGGGATGTAATCTCTGTATTTATTCTATAAGAGTTTTTGGTATTGTACCGGAAATCGTGTCCTTATATGGTCTTATGTGTATGTTGACTGTGAATGCGTGGTGGTGGGTTAGATTTTCTATTCTTCTTCTTCTCCTTCGTGTCAATGCTTGGAGAATTCATATCATATTTTGCCAGTATTTAGCCACGTCATGTGAGCAGGTGAATGGACATTTCGGGCAGGAGAGTAAGTGTGCCATCGTTTGTGGATTGGCGCCACAGTCATAGGATGACTTATCCCTCAGTTCGTACCCCCATCTCACGAGAAGCTCTTTGCATCGGCCAACCAGATTTTCTATTTAGGAGGTTTACTTCCTATATTTAAATTACTGTCATTTGCCACTCAACACGCAATGCCTTCTGAATTCGGCAGAAAATGGGGAAAGGAGTGTCTTAACACTAGGTTCCCTCTACCTACCCAACAACAGGCAAGGCAGACAAAGGTGTCAATATGTTGTTATTTTCACCAGTTTTTAAAACAAATTTTAAAATAAGCATGTGAGAAAAAAAATAGAAAATAGAGAATATGTACCTAATAAGTTAAATCAAAATTTTTTTCCTTATAAATCCTAACGAGACTAAGTACAGTTTATCGATTGAGTCAATATTAATAACACGGGAAGGACAGCAAATATAAACAAAAGTTATATATTGCAAATTACACTTCACGAGTTGACTCTACTATATAGTAGGTAGGGAAACTTGAAACATTATACGACTTAAATAATATTCATATAATTATAGTAAATATTATGTTTATAAATTATTATTTATTATTTTTATTACTTATTCTATGTTATTTTTATGGAAGATTCTTATTCATTTCCAATCGCCTGTTAGTTACTCATATCAGATTTAACACTTGCTATCTAGATTTAATTTTGTTATTATTAAATTTATATAAAAACAGATTGGATTATTAAATTATAATTGGGTTCTTACTGTATCCTGCATATAATAGAGTAAGCAAAGTATTTAAATACTAAGAAAACAGTGTTCTAACACTCCGTTCCACGCGCTCTCCTCAATTTCCGAAACAAATATTAATAAGATACTTTAAAGTCTATTAAAAGCTTTAGGAGCTTACGAAACACAGAACTAACAAAAAATATTAATTAGTGCACATAGAAAGTGTTGTTTAGACGATAATATAAATTCGTTCTGACATCGCAACGTGAGTGACAAAAGCTCAACGGCCGTGTCACTTCAACTTCCTCTACCAATTGATTGATTTTAATGGAACAGATGATAATAAACTAAATTATTTCCTCATATTACTTTGACATATGCTTCCTATAAATATTTTGTCTTTGAACTTATTTTATTTTTGACTATAGAACAATGTTATAAAACTTTTCCTTTTCACCCGAAGAAATTAAATATTTAATATTTTACATAACGAGGCGAGGCGCGCCGTAGAGTTTCGCCACTAAACACGAATCTCTATCATAGTGTAAAAAAAACAATTGTACAATTACACGAGAAAAAAATATCACAGACTGTATGAAATTCTAAGCTGAGAATCATTTCGAAACTGTGATAAAAGCACTATAAAGTTTAATACACAGATATTCAATTAAAAAGCTCCATTTCCTTTAAAACTCGGAAACAGTTAAAATAATTCGCTTTAACAGTTGTTGCTATAAAAACACTAGTTCGCGTCGATTAGTGCGAAACCTAAATACAACTAACGGGAATGTTAGTATTTAGAATCGACTCAATAAAAATATAAATTTATGACACGTGCTAACTTTTTATTGTTTTGGAAGTTTTATTTAATATGTCAAGTGAAAACGTTCCGTTCCGTAAGCGTTCCGTTTAAGTATTTACCATACTAGATAGGCAAGTTAAAACTTTTCATAATTTAAAGTATTTAAAATATAATTAGTTGTAGAGACGCGGTGATATCTCGACACGTATGAGGCAGTAGTTGAGTGCTTGCTCCAAAACGCTGTAATTAAAGCCGTCACGCCAATTAATTTTTCAAAGTCAAGAGATGTGTACATCACGTTTCGTCTCACTCTAGCGTCCACTTTTAGAGATAATTCTGGCCAAAATTCACTTGTTTTAACCAAATGAACTTTCTGTCCATCGAGGATGTACCTACTGGCGTAGTAGCACAGCGTGCTGACTGTACAACTGTCACGCGATGGTTATGGGTTCATTTTCCACTCAGTGGAATGAATTGTTCATATTCCCTTGCACTTTGACTTCAAAATTGAGTGGAAATTGGTGGATGGAGTGCCTTAACACTAGTTTCCTTCTGCCTATCTTGCTATATTCGGGATATAGCATGAAGATAATAAAAAACTTTCTGTTCTCATATGGTTTGAGCTTAACGACCCTGAGTTGTGACGCCCAATTAATTTTGACCAACTAACTATCAGATTTATATAGCAAGTGACTCGAGTAGGTTTTCACTGTTCCGCTGTTGCTGTTTAATTAGACTTGGTACCGCAATAGAACAGGTTGCGTAAGCATGGCAAGTTTTATAGATAACTTTGTTTTTTTATGTATGTAAGACTGTATGACCCTATAAAAGCTTTTAATTATATTTTTGTATTTTTTTAGCAGGATATACATGAGGAACCTAGTGTTAAGGCACTCCACCGTCAGACCTATTTTTACCTTCAATAACCTCATAGTTTTATTAACCCTTTGCTTAACAACTGTGTTAATATAATTAAAATATAACTAATAATCAATGTTATACAAACGATAAATATAATAACTTTAAGACATGCTTTAACAGCTAGTCGCTTCGCCACGGGCTCTACTATCGTGAAATATGTAGAGTCTACTTGCTCCTGTGCGTGATACTTCTAATTAATTTAGCTCGAGGCTAGCTTTAGCTCAGGCCTTCCTTTCAACCTTTCAACGGAGGTGGGTACCCAGTGTAACAGCGTGAGATCAGATCGAGATATGCTTACGTGTTTACCACTGTGATTCTAGTTGAACGAGTCTTAAGGGCTATTAATCTTTTTATTTCTTCATTTATTGGTGTACAAACGGAGAAAAATTTGTGGTTTTTAATTTTTTCCGCTTTGCTTTAGTTGCTAGCTATTTAGGGTATGTCGTTGTATGCAGTTATCTCTATATAAGGCACATGTAACTATGAAACTTAATATAATATACATTTTATAATGAGTCATTATTATCATAATTTTAAGTGTATCATAAACAATTTTGATTAAAATAAAAAAAAATCAGCTTCACGCTATATCCCGTACACAGCAGGGTAGGCAGAGGAAACCTAGTGTTAAGACACTCCGACAATATAATTATATAATTTCGCTAAGCTAAATCTTAGTTACGACGATAACTAGAAAATATCACGAACACCAATTTCTGGATTTCTCTAGCTCTTCACTTTTGTCAATCTGGTCTCAACAATTATTTACTTTTACAGGAGTTGTAACAGAAGGTCATCTTGCAGAAGCAAGGTCCATCATTGTTAGGGTAATCTCTTACCACCAGTATGTGATGTTATCGTAATTAAATCTCCATTGTCAATATATTTGAGGTCATCGTGTAGTCTATATTTAGTTTTATTTTTACCTTTGCACGTGCTTGAATATTGAGTATTTTAAAAGGTTAAAATTTAAAACGATAACTACTCGCCAATTTTTTTTTTATCAGAATTAGTTTTTTTAATGTTTTTTTCAGCTTCACGTCTTATCTCGCTTAAGCTAGGCTACGAGAAACTAGTGTCAAGAAACTATTTCGTTACCCTTGCATTTTATTAAATATAAATTAGAATAAGTTCATAAATATGTATACATGTATGACTGTGTGTCTTTATATATGTGTGTTTAAAGAAACCATGTAAGCATTCCACGATTAACATTGACGTTAAATAAACAAGTTGTTAGTGCTTCCTTCAATAGTTAACTCATTGTTTGCGTAGTGTACGCACCCACGTATTTCGTTTGAGTCTTCTTAAAATTATTATATGTGTATAATAATTATAATAGTTTGGCTATTTAGAGTCTCACGCACTTAATTAACACGGTTGTAGCAGTGTAGGCAGAGGGATAGTGCATCAAAATGGCTCAATGATCAGAGGAAAGTGGAAAGATTTCTATAGCTTACCTTGCCATATGGTCGATACAGAGTGAAGCTAAAACAATGTATAGATAATGAATAATAATTTTAAAAAAAATATTATACGTAACAAAATAATAATTATGTATTTGCATATAATTTTATAATGTACGTATTTATGCATAAATCCTTAGTGTACAACACGACTAGACCGCTACCTAACACACTTTCAAGCACACTTTCGAAGACTTTAGAAAGAGATCAAATATTAATTTCACCGTAAAATGGCCGAAATTTTTTTATTAAATAATAATACATTGTTCGGACATTAAGCAAGCCAGTGGCCGTGACTGCAAAATGTAATTAACTTTTGAGTTTTAAGTTCATGCGGCGCTGCGCAGGTGCGAGCGGGCACCGACCTCGCTGTATCACTGTCCTCACATGCTTACCACTACTACCACAGTGCTCTAACTCTAAAACATACGATTTTATTTTAAATCTTGGACTATTCAATAAATAATTACCTATATACATATATATGACAAATCTCATGATATTACAATGTTCTTGGAGCGTTGAGTTTCATAATTTAGGTCACGTAATCAGCGACGAAAGGAGTGCCTTGACACTAGATTCTTTCTCAATATGAAGAAGATAAAAAAAATGTATTTCATATATATTTCACATAGCTAGAAGAGATACTTGGTTTGTTTTAAAAAACGAAAATATTTGCATTAGTAATACATCTAAATATTTTTCTAAATAATAATTGAATCCACTACCACTGCGTTCAGTTAGATATTGAAAAGTAATATATTAAAATAATTAGAACAGTTTCATAGCTGATCAATCGTGTGTATAAGTTTTTTCCCTTCGCAGAAAGATAGAGCTACTTGTTTAGTGGAATATATTATTCGACCGTAACTAATTAGGACTTTTATTAAAATTAATCACTTTGCACCATATCGATATGTGGCAAAAACTTTATGATGTATGTAAATTTATAATGCTTTTTACATACTTATTTATTTATTTTTACAATGGTCTATTTTTATATGAAGTTAGGTTTTAACTGTTGCGCTCTCGTGGTCTGTTGAAAGGTTTAGACCTTAGGGGTTGTAGAGGACCTAACTCTTAGGAGTTGTGTATGATATATGACACCATCTAAATGTGAGATGTAACCCTTACGATATCATGACTATTTGGGTTTACCCCCCTACAGTGGGTTTACCCCCATATGTATATACATATGGGGGTAAACCCACTGGGATGATATCGAAATAATTAACATGATGTAAAGTAATTTTTTAGTTGAAACAATGAGTGCCTGAACTTACTAGAGAACTACAGAACAAATACTACAATTTATTACATTATCAAATTATTATGTATGTTCTAAATTAAGTATGGTACATAGGATACTCCTTTTTCACCTACTCTCAATTTTAGCGAATTTTGTGATAATTATAATACCGATAGGAGTTACATTGGATGATGACATAGAAAACATAGTGTCAAGACACTCTGCCCTTTCCGTCCAAATTCGAGACGTTGTGTTACGGATCTCAACGCTTAATATTTATAAAATTGGGCCAGTAAGATAAGTGACAATATGATTGAGTACATAGGTTCAGTGTTATAAGTAATATAATCTTCGCCCCAGGCCGCTGTCGTATTAACATATATTTTTTAGTTACTTAAAAAGTAATCAATAAGAGGCTTCCTATTTGTTAGTACAGTGACAATTTAATTACACGTAATGTCATTTTATGAGGTCGTGAGTGAAAAATTGAAAATATTCATTATTTCAATCCACCAAGTGGGAATCGAACCTAGAGCCGTCGCGTCTATAGTCACAGTTCTGTGCCACTGCGCCACCATGGCTTCTATTTCTTTGTTATAGCTAATATGGAAATCTAAACAGCTGATGCGTACAACAAGTAAGTATTACCATAATAAATAAACTCGTAAACCAACATGAACCCCTAATTAAATACAATTAAGTAAAAGCATTTTTAGTTAAAATTGAAATGTATAGCAGAAGATTATGCAAAAAGATTCTTACTAGTGCAAGTCGGAAATGAAAGTCGGGGCGGGTCAGGCCTATGGGCCGAAAACATGTTAAAAGTGCAGATAGCGTGACGTTTGTACCGCTCACTTAATTACTAATTTATCAAATCGTATCTCAAATGGCTTATAATAGTGTTAGGACATTCCGTTTTTCACGATACATTACATGTTTAGTTCATTTAAAAATATTTAAAGCCTTAGTGCAAATAACTAGTTGATATAATTTTAAGGTGTTTTTAGCGTCACGCTGTTGCCTAGCGAGGCAGAGTCAGAGGGAGCCTAAAGTTAAGACATTGCGTGTTGATTGGCAGAACTCAACACCGGAGTGAAGAAATTGAAATATTAAATGTTACATTTCCTCAAATGTCAATCGAACCCACAACTACAACTCACAGCGCCATAATTGGCCTAAAGTTAAAGTTTTTTACTAAAGAAATATTATATTAAATGTCAATACATACAAAAGTTACATTTGAGATTCAAATCTGCTACCCCCACAATACTTTAGACCATAATTCTCTTATTTAATAATAATTCTCTTTTAGGTATGACATTAAACTGTTATAAAATATCCAAAAAGTCTATAAGATGTCCAAAAAAACAACATTTTTTTACACAAGTTGTGGATTTCGTCATAGTGTCACCGCGGAAGGTATTACGCAAGAATATGCCAATAAAAATAAGAAAAAAAAATTATAGTATTTTTTAATCTCCTTGCATCTTTGATATTTAAGAGGCAGACAGAGAACCTGAACCTAGTGTCAAAAATTCTGTTCTCCCCACTTTCTGCCTGTTTTAGATATATTTTAAAGATTATAATTATAAAAAAATAGATGCCAATGGATGTCGAACCCACTACCATCGCATAATCTAACATTTCAATTGTATCTCTATAAAGTAAATATAATATTAGATTGACGTCAAACGTTTAAAATGATTCACGTGCCTTAGTTTACTAGTTTTTTATATATAAATAGAAAAAAATCAACGTGATCGGTAATTTTAAGATTAATTGCCTATAATGCAGCTGCATTTTTCTATAACATAAATAACTTAGAAGAATAGTTAGTTATATTCGTTCCATTACTACCATATTAAAATACTTAGAAAAACTTCTTTATACCGAGAATATATTGAAAATCATTGTTATTAAAAAAATGTTAATGTTTATATAATCAATTTTTAATATTAAAGAATTGTATTGCATTATTTTATGTTAAATGTACATATGTGTACTTTATAGTAAAATTATTACCTCGCTCTGTTAGGCATAATGCGGCGCTAAGTTCCGCTAGCCTATAATTCACTAATTCGGATGAAAAGAGAAAAATGTATAGGTATACGAGATAAAGAATGGAGCTAAAAAATATTATTGCAATTATATGAATAATAAACACGATAAGATAAAATAAATCGTTTTAATTACCATTTAGATAATACAAACATTCCACTTGATGCTTTACAGCCATTTATACATTATATTTAAATAATCCTTACAATTACATAATCTTTATGCTTTCATTTACAAAATACAAACCAAAATTTATACGGGAATATCGTTACGCCAGTTACGCCACTCGACACGCAATACCTCAAGAATCGGCAGTAAGCAGGGGACAGACGTGTCTGAATGGAAAACGGAGTGTCTTGACACTAAGTTCTCAGGTCCCCGCTGCCTACACGAAAACCAGCGGGATACAGGGTGAATTTACATATGTACACTGTTGCATAAGATGTTCCCAGCGCCTACGACAGTGCGACCTATTCGATGCCATATCAGCACACGCGTAGATCTCCCGTTAAATTACCTGTTTATACGCTATTTCATTATAACACATAAATATCACATTTGAGGCCATCTGCCTGCTAGCGCGACGGTTGCGGGTTCGATTCCTACTGGGGATTCTGTTTCAGTTTCAGTTTTCAAAAATAAATATATTTTAAAAAATCATTAGCCCGACCAGGGATCGAACTTACAGCCATTGGGCACTACCAGATTTAGATTATCAAAATACAAGTAATCTATCCACTAAAACTCTGTTATTTTTTTTTTATTTACAGACCTTTCTCTAACTATTTATTGCAATAAGTATGCATTCGATTCCTAGTGAGTATTTCCCAATTAAGTCACGATAGTGTCAATATTAGGTTATCAAATTATAAATAACAAGTTATTGTATACAATTACCTATCAATTCACCCACGATTTATTTAAAGCGGTAGCCATGTCGACGATTGCGCTGTCACCATAGAATACAGGACTTGAAGGCTCTAAGTAATAAACAGTTATTTTAATAAAATATCTTTATGTATATTTATAAATAGCTTTGACACAATCTGAGAACTCGAAGTTACTGATGTAGGTTATATAACCTTTCTCTATAAATAGACTATCCAAGATGAAAAATTTTTTTCAATTCGAACCTGTCGAATCCGTCAGATAAGAAAGTTCCACCAAACTCTTCAGCTTTATAATATTAAATATACATAAATATAATTATTAATGTAACGTCCACTTATAAAACATCTTCAGAAAACAGAAAAAATAAAAACTAAGAAAAGAAAAAGCTCTACATCCCACAGCTATTAACAATTTTTTAATAACAAATTTATAAGATAGAAAGCAAATTATTAATATCCAAGCAAAGTAACAGCAGGTAGCGAGTATAATATACACGTGAAACAACCATAAGTAGATCAAGACACACCTACGCGGGCAGGTGCCGGTACCGGCCCGACCAGTGTTTGTCAACAGCCGGGCTGCCAGCCTGCTGTGCTGGAAAATTACAACCTTAGCCGTATTTATTGACGAATCTTTATATTACTCTTGCAGGCAAATTTTGAATTGAATGTATCATTTATTAAAGGAAGTACNATTGTATACAATTACCTATCAATTCACTCACGATTTATTTAAAGCGGTAGCCATGTCGACGATTGCGCTGTCACCATAGAATACAGGACTTGAAGGCTGTAAGTAATAAATAGTTATTTTAATAAAATATCTTTATTTATATTTAGATAGCTATGACACAATCTGAGAATTCGAATAACCTTTCTCCATAAATAGACTATCCAAGATGAAAATATTTTTTCAATTCGAACCCGTAACCCCTAAGATAAGCGAGTTCCACCTAACTCTTCAGCTTTATAGTATTAAATATAAATAAATATGATTATTTAGTTTAGAATGCATTCTTTTATAATGTAACGTCCACTTATAAAACATTTTCAGATAACAGATGTATTCTAGTACTATACTACACAGAAAAAGTAAAAACGAAAAGAAAAAGCTCTACATCCCACAGGTATTTACAATTTTTTAATAACAAATTTATAAGAATAAAAAGCAAATTATTAATATCCAAGCAAAGTAACAGCAGGTAGCGAGTATAATATACACGTGAAACAACCATAAGTAGATCAAGACACACCTACGCGGGCAGGTGCCGGTACCGGCCCGACCAGTGTTTGTCAACAGCCGGGCTGCCAGCCTGCTGTGCTGGAAAATTACAACCTTAGCCGTATTTATTGACGAATCTTTATATTACTCTTGCAGGCAAAGTTTGAATTGAATGTATCGTTTATTAAAGGAAGTACACTACTTCATACATTTTCCCAAGGTAGGCACAGGAAAAATATCATAAATAATTACCCTGAGTAGGAAAAGAACCCATAACCGTCGTGTTTACCGTCAAACAATGTCCCACTACGCCAGGATGAAACTCATAAAATCTACTCTATAATTTAAGCCTTCGATAAGAAACGTCCTTATCAACTTAATTTGATAAATTATAACTTTTCGAAAGTATATAAATTTTTACACATAAACAGTTAATGTATTTAATTTACTCGTAAATAATTTCATACATTTCTATAAAATACAAATTTTCAACCTTGGTTTTAATATGAAGCTCATTTAAATCTCGTCATACAATTAAGATCCTGGATGGACGGCCACGTGACTACCAACACGGCCAAATATTTCTTAGAAAATCAAAAGTAATTTACGATGAGGATCTCATCGATAAGTATTCAATTACATTAGACAACTATAGATCCTGATTAACCTGTTTATTATAAAATTTGATAATTTGTCACACACAGATTATGTCACCCAAATAGATCCAATTACCAAGGCACTAAGGCTATAAAGATGAAAGATTTTATTTCTTTTTTTTTACTTCACACTGTATCCCGCACATAGCAGGGTAGGGGGAGGGAACTGGGAACATAGCATTAAAACACTTCGTTCTCTTTATAACACTTCCGATCCCCTTTCCGCCGAATTCTGGAGGCGTTGCGTGTGGAGTGGCAGAACTCAGCACCGTGCTTTGTCTCGTTACCAGAACGAGGAAATGTAAATATTAAAAATTTCATTTCCTCCAGTAAGAATCGAACCCACAACCTATGGCGTCAACAGTCAGACGCTTGTGCACCACTACTGACCTCAAATTTAATTTTCATTTATATAAATTTTAATATTCTGTTTATTGCTTGTCATTTACGATAGGTCCGCAAAGTGCTAGTTGTTTAAATATTTACCTTTTTTTCTTAGACTCTACACTTACCCACTATAATATCATATTGCGAAAAAAAAATCATGCCTTAAGTTAAGTGCAAGCGCCGCGGAAACGATAAAACTGTTTGAGTAACGCTTGACGCATCATTGCTTCGAGTAGGAGGTTAGAAGAAAAAGTTTCTAATAGTTCAATGTACCAATGTACCAATAAAGGCGACAGGCAAGGTGCTTCAAGCGTACTGTATTTACAAGGTATACAGAGAGAACAGAGTGTAGAATCACTCTGTTCTCTTTGTATTTCTTTTTTTTTTGTCAGCGTATTCCATGTTTTACCAGCTGGGCTTCTTAATATTATCTATACCAATATTAAAAGCGGAAGACTTTGTTTGGTTAAACGCACTAATCTTAGAAACTTTTGGATTAATCGATTAAAGCCTTAGGTTATTAAGATCACATTAATTATTTTGATGTATATCACTGTATCTGCGGTCAGAGTTACCTAGAGGACTTAGAAGTTGGCATTTGCCATTTCAGCTATTTCCATTTGACTACGCGAGTGAAGCCGTAGGCAAGAGTTAGTTTAGATGTTTTTTTTTAAGTAAGAATAGAAACCAGAACCATTGTGTGTGTACTGTATAGTCAAACACTTGCTAACTTAGCCACGATGGCGTCAAATGCAAATACTGGCGGGAGTGGCCAAGGCCGAGGACTGCGCACGCGCATGCCACTACACTACTCTGTCAATATATCCATCACTGTATATCATGTTCACAACTTCTGTCAATTAGTATACTAATTTAGATACATATTTTAATATTTTTGATATACCTACATACATTTTGTTATTTTATAATATTTTATAAGTACTTAGTTGCAAGTTAGGTAACTTTAAAGTGTTGAAATATATTAGAGTTATTGCATATTTAAGAGATATTGCGTGTTAGCGAAACTCAACGCCAATGATACTTATAATTTGTCATTAAAAGTTTATTTTATCAAATAAATTACTAATTAACTGATGATGAGGAGGTTAATGTAAGTGATATACAAATATTATTTTTCGAAAAATATATAAAAAAAATGTATATTATTATTACTACGAAGAAAGACGTCTTAATAAATTATTTTATACGACACATATAGGAATCGTATCTGCTTTAGCACTTTATAGTTTACTAAGTAATTTTACTTTTTAACAATATGCAAATTACTTGAGTAAAGTTTTAGATTTATTTGCGACTTGTATGCGCACTAATGTTTTTATCGTTTACATCCATTTGGCTCAGTCGCCAAGTGTTTGCCATAGGCAAGCTGAGTGTGTAAAGAAAGAAGCTACCTGTTGACTTCTTAAGGATCGTCAAGTCTTGTCAACGCCACTTTATTTCGTACATTCGTCTTATTCTATTTAAATACTTACTACTTAACTTGGCTGTTTTTTCTTTTTAATTTTCGAAATATTTCCATTTAAGTAGGCATATGAGCTTAGTCACGGCCTTAAAAGTCTTAGCTGGTATTGATTTACTGTTATGTCCAATGCCACATCGATGCCAATCCCAATTCGAGGTCAAATTTAAGTATGTGATTTTAGTATTAGGTAAATATTATATTTTTTTTTCATCTTTACTTATGTATTCATCTAGTTTTATGTGGCTTCGTTCTAACGTACGCATTTAGTAGTTACTTATATTGTTTAAAAACAGTTATTTGTTATGGATAATTCTTTGGATATTTTTTTAGCTTCACGCTGTATCCTGCACACACACAGGATAGGCAGAGGGAACCTAGTATTAAAATATTCTGTTTCCCATTATCTGCCGAATTCTGGAAGAATTGCATGCTAAGTGGAAGAAAACAACTCTGCATATTTGCTTTGATACCAAAAATGAAAATATGAATTATTTTATTTCCTCGAGTGGGAATCGAACCCATAACTTGGCACGCTCGTGCCCCTTCGTCACGTCCAGCGACAGTGGTAATTTTAGATGCACTTAATGTAAATTTATTAAGTGTACTTTTGATTATTTTAAACAATTGTTATGTGAATTTTACGTGTTTCAAATTATAGATCTTCTATCGCGCATCCCACATTTATTAAACTCCGTTTATACAATTTCATAAGCTAAACTCTAACGCTAGTTATGTATGGATAAAGCTTTTTTGTATGTTTTTTTACATTTCCGTTGCCCATTTTCCGCCGTATTCTGGAGGCAATCGTTGACAATCGGAACTCAACGCGGTTTTCCTCGTTCCTAGAACGAGAAAATGAAAATGTTAAATATTTGATTTCCTCGTGCGGGAATCAAACCCACAACCAGTCGCGTTTACAACCACTTTATATATTTAATATTATTTCCAATATATTCTATAAAGACTATTATCCATACTTATTTCACAGTATTATGATTGAAAGTCAGAAGCGATCAGATGAAATCTCGCCTCGAAGTTAAAGGCAAAAAGAGAACCCTCCGCCGCGAACTGATCTTGTCTCTTCAACACTTTAACAAGTTTCCTTTCTTTATCACTACATCTCTAGCATTTTACTAATGTTTTTATAGCGACTTATAAAACATATATTTTTCTCTCTGTTTTAGAGAAAAAACGGATCGAACCCACAATCATCTCGTTGGCATTTTGGCATTCGGTGTCCCACTATATCACCACGGCCTCTTCCAAATATTGTCCTGTCTTTCATTTCTATACATTATTTTAGTTTCAACACATCATAAAATAAAAGATCGTCAACTTAGATACAAGCGCTACTAAACACGAAAAGTAAAGTCAAAGTTTTAGGCGTATCCAAATATTGAAACATCATAAGATATAGGAGCTGTAGTGTTATTTTCGAGGCCAATAACGAATATTCTGTACAAACATAAGTTTTCATTCACAATTGGTTAACGTATCTTTCATGTAGCGCCCGATATCTCAAACAGTGTACGGCGCACCGCAAACACCTAACGCTTTTGACTTACCGGGGGACATAGATTATCAGCCACCGGCTTACTCCGTGCTAGAACTGATGGAATATCTTTAAAATAAATCTATTTGAATAAAACTTGTTAGATAATATGTGCATTTCTAAATAACAAAAGTTTTTATAATTAGTTAAAAGGAATACGCTCATTACTGTGGAAGATTAAGAAATAGGAACTTTTTTAGGTGGAGGTGGAACTCTTTATAAACATAACTGTACATTTTGTATATAAAATTTCATATTTTTCGTTAAGATATCCTAAGCTTATGATTGAAACGGAAAAAATTACTAAAACTACAAAATTCCATAGCGAAAAAGGTAAAAAAAAATATATGACCAAGGCAACTCTACACAACATAATCTATAAAGAAGTAAACAAGTAGAGCGTAGACAAAGCATGTTTAATTAGTCTTGTCTTATATGTACACTTGTACAGAGTCCACAGTGCACGCCGCCGCCGCTTCCCGGAACACTCGTCACCACCGTGCTACCTCACTCGCCTATTGCTATTGTTTTTTGTGTCTTTTGTTCCTTTAAAATATTCGGTCGATGTGAGGTTAAATAGTGTGAGTTACATTGTCATAGTTAAAGTTGACCCAATATCCGTAGATTGTGAGGTAAAGTAGTAGGTACCTGTTGACAAGATCATAAATAATTTGCGAAATCTAAAACTCTCATATAATCAGAATATATTTATGTTTTCAATATAAAAATATTTCCTCGGGCAAGGTTTCAACTCAACCAAGGAGCCAGTATAAGCGCCTCCTTGGCGTTTAAATAAAGATATTCCTCTCAAAGCGTATTACCATTTTAAATAGCTGTGACACTATCATTAAACACAAGAAATCTGACACCTGAGAGGATGGACATGAATCTCCTCCTAAGTCCGAGTCAACAGACATACTCGTACACTCGTATGTAATTCTGAGCTTAAAGCAACGTAATGCATTCGAAGTGTCCGCGAGCCGGAAACGGTGATATCCAAATCATTTATTACCTGTACCATTGATCAGTGCGTACATGCAAATAAATTTCCTAGCGCTCCTCGGTGCGTGCGTCCGAAGTATTTACGACTTCCTCGCGGCGACAAAACATCCGTAATTGAGCGATCAAACCGAGCCCATAACTTGCATAAACTATCAGATTTCAACCCTATACCCAACAAAGAGTTTTCGCTCCTTTCCCCCTCTTTTTCTCTAAACGTATCGAAACTGAGTAAGAACGAGAGGGTCCCGAGCAGGTGTCCTCCGTCCGCTTGACCACCGGTCACTGGGTGTCGAGTGTCACTATCGAGTGTCACACCGATGTGAAATTTATAGGTCTAATCGAACTTGTAAACGTAACGCAGTGAACGCGAGCTACGAGTGTGGACCGTTAGGTATGCCTCATGCCGGGCGGGGGAACTGTTGGGCACCGAGCTGGTCGTCGTGTGAATCGTGCTCATTTGAATTGTATATAGAATAAGTAAGGGTCAGTGCTAAGGGCACCTATTGTTTAATTATTTTTTCAAGGTGTTGGATCAAAATGGACAGAACAAATAACGTATTTGTATTGAAATGAACAATGTATTTGATTGTATGAGACTTGTGAGCCAATTTTTCGTATATGCAAATAAAATATGTAAATTTTAACTTTATTTAGCCTAATTTTTCACCAATAAATCTTTCGTTCATCAAAACAACAAGACAAGCAGATATCGCAAAAGCAATTCTTATCATATCCTATTAAGAAGTCCTATCGAATAACTATTGTGAGTTATAAACTATACGAACAAATATATGGTCAGTCGCAATCGGGAACCATTTTGTAAGGAATATCGTGTTTAAACACAATCTAGGCTGTTGAGAAACTACGTCTTCGCCGTAAATCGGGGCTCGCCGCTCTCTGCGTGACGCCGGCCGCCGCTCTCATAGCCCTACTCGTACATATTAATTGATTGCTCGGACTGCCCCTAAGAAATATCGCCATTGATTAGATTATCATCGGAGACCATATTATAATTTCTCATTTGTGTTTACAAATCATTAACCTTACGGTTAGGCTTACTTCTAATTTAACTGTTATTTGGCTTTCTCTAAGATATATCTTTTAATACTCTTATGGGGATTATTCCATAATATTATTATTTATTTTAACATATATATTGTAAAAACATTTGTTTATAGACAAAGTGCAGTATTGAATACTGCCTCTCAAGAAATAATGTTTCAGAAAATTGTGCGGAAAATGGAAAACGGAGTGTCTTTACGCTAGTTTCTCCTTTCTTTGTCCATAATACACAAGCCTAAACTAGCTTCATTTTCCTTTATTACATAATATTACGAATTTAATACATGAAGATATTTCTTCACATTTAATATTTATTTATAACCAAAATTACGTCTATTTGTTGAGGTGCGTGTGGTCGGATCGATAGATACGTATATATCTGTATCGAGACGCGATCGCTGTCTCATTATTCGAATATAAGTGACGTATTTACGCAAATCACATTCAAATACGTAGTTTTGTATCGCTTAATAAAGTCCAGCCGGAGCGGGCTGGGCCCGGTGCGCGTAACTACCCATATATTAGGATCAACGGTAACAGTAGCTAAATAACTAAGAGTAATCCGTGTCAAATCGGTGGATGTGTTGTAGAGATTTTTTTCAATAAAACCACTCGTTCCATAATGAGAATAGTTGGTAAAGATGAGGCCAAGATACCTTTTTGGAGCATTTAGTTTTTCAATCACGGCCCAACTTTTTGTACTTGCTGGGCGTAGGAGCGAGGCGATAAAAATCGAAACTTATGGCCGCGGTTCGCTTTGATGCACTTTATCCCGATTGCTACAAAATTTTTGGGGATCCTACACTCGGCCAGCGCCAGCGCATCTTATCGCGTCGACGGCTATCGGACTTATTTATACAGTTAACAGTAAAGATATTTTCACACATGACATTAGGTTGTACTTTACACCTTTCGAACGTGTGAGCGTTGCATAACCGATCTTAGATGCTTTCGATAAAGAATAAAAAATGACGGCGTTTATCTCAAACTCGATATACAATGGCTCAAAGGTAGTGTCTTGACTCTGACAAGTTCTCTCTGCCCACCGTGCTAAAGCACAACAGAGCGTGAACGTAGCAATTTTTTTTCTTGAGCTCTACGCCGTATTCCTTAGGGTAGGCAGAGGGAGCCTAGTGTTAAAGCCATCCCGCCCCCAAAACGATAGCGAAATTACAACTGAATTCTAAAATTTAAATTGCTTATCCAAGATCTGAAGTCGTAATCTCATTTAAAAGTATTCTATCTAGTAAAAGATAAGAAAGTTATATATATAACTATTTCGAAGAACTAAAATTTACGAGATATTTTATTTTCTCAATCCCTTAGACGTTAAGTATCTACTTATCTTAAAAAATATAATATATATCTATATATTAATTTAATTAGAATATATTCGAAATGGAATTAAATGGTTTTAGCGTATTTTAAGCGAACTATAAAAAAAATATGAATATTTATTTAATGCTATTAAACAAAATCAACAAGTCCCACCAATAGTCTGCCATTTAATTAATTAGGCGGTATACATAATATATTTATGAAATTGGTAAAGTAATTCTATGTCAAGGATATGAATAAGAGAAGATGGAGCAATGTGACTTATTGGTTTCTTACTGTATTGTAATATTATATGAATTTTACACAGCGTATTGAGAGACCCTCGTGGTGTAGTGGGGCAGCATCTTAGTCTAAAAGCGATAGTAGTGGATTCGATTTCCAATCGGGGAAATGAATGGTTATAATTTGATTAATCTCATTTCACCGCTCTGGGAGAGACAGTGCAGTGTTGTGTGTAACACACATGGATTGAAAATTAGATGAATTATTTGGCTAAATTCTACATTCATGCCTTTTCCCGAATAGCAGGGTACCTAAAGAGAGAGAACTTAGTGCTAAAATATTCCCTTCTCCGCTTTAGTTTACAGTGTTATGACGAAACTCAACGCCGTTCTGAGTCAACCAGAGCGAGGAAATTATAACTATTTAAATATAATAATTTCCCAAAGTGATCATCACATCGATCGATTGTGTGATCAGATCATCACATCGCATCAAACATAAACCGATGATACCACGATAGCGTTAAATAAAATTATAATCCAGCAATATAAAATAAGTATTATGTTATTTTTCATTATTACGGTACAAATGCCATTTTTGCTGTTTCATACTAAGTACGTATAATTATACGTTTCACAGATTATCCACGACAGAGACAAATAGGCGACGTATCGATTGTAATACGAGTAATTTTGGTTACATCACATCGTAGCAAAAAATATTAAGTACTTATAGATGTTATGAAAAAAAACTTATAGCTATCAACATATTATCTACTTTCATTTGTTAAAGAAATAAATAAATAAATGGGGTGGTTGTGGTTGTGGGTTAGACTCCCACTCTAGGGAATGAAATATTTAATATTTCATTACCTGGCTCTGGTAACGAGGCAAAGCGCGGCGTTGAATTCCACCACTCAACATGCAATGCCTCAAGAATTCGACAGAAAGTGGAGAAAGTGTCTTAATGAGGAACGGAGTGCCTTAACAGTAGGTAGGTTTATGTGCGGAATACAATGTGAAGATAAAATGATATACGAGTATACCTACAGCCTTACCATGAATGCGTATTTATAAAAATTATAAATATATCTCATTCGTAAATCCATTCAACTGGTGGAGCGTTGCGCGGGCGCAACACGCGCCTCCACAAGACACTCGGGTGACTTTTGACTTTGGTTAAGCTTCATAATATAATTGAGCCCGAACAAAATCCGGTCGAATATTAACATACAATAGGCGAGTCAGTTCCGTTGCGCCCGCCAGGTCGTTGAGGGCAAAAAAAACACAAGTCGTTGTGATATACGGCGTCGCAACGTGATATCTTAACGTCCTCGCTACCGATATACAACCCTATTTGGACTTCATAAAATCTATTTTTCCTGGCTTCTTTTAGTATATACGATGTTATAGGTTTGAGGTAAGGCTGTGGCACCCGTCCATCGCAAGCATCGCCCATCATGAACCACGAGCTTGACGGTTGACAAGCGTCAGTAAAAACACTGAAGCGTCTATCTCACATACGAGTACCTACATATATAACCTACCATAATATAGGTATGCGAGATATACGGAGTTTTGAATTATTGCATCCATTCGCGCTTTTTGCTTTACCTTGTTTCGTATCACCTTCTTCTTATTGGTCTTTTGTTTAGTTGTCACGAGGTATTTTTACGTTTTTAGCAGTTTCTTTTTTTACCTTTTAATATAATTAATAATGTCACTCTCAAAATTTAAAGCGTTAAGTTTCAGACATAGATAGAAAATCCCATTTTTTCCCTTTTCCGTAAGTAACCTAGTGGCTAACCTCCCTAAAAACTATTTTTTTCCCTTCTAAGTAACGTAAGTACTCTCAGTAACGGAAGAGTTTTTTTAAACACGTATAATATTTACCCGATTTGTAAGACAGTTAAGTAGAACTAGCTGAGTTATGAATGGAATTGTCCTTACCATTTGTATCACGTATCCTGTGCATTACCTAAGACTCGTTGCTCGTGTACAAAATGTATTTTTCATTTTATATATATAAAGAAACTCGTTAACACAACATTACAAAGGCCGCGCCATTAACAACCATAAGACTGTTTAAGAGCTTATAAACAACAGTGTTAAACTCTTGAACATAACAATTATTTATTACAGTAATATCTATATTATAAAAAACTCATTCGTTATTGAATGACTCACAGATAACGAAACTATAGGACTAAGACTTTAAAATATACGTACATAGATTAGGGGAGTCTAGGGGAGCTTTAAAAAGGGATTTCTAGAAATTCCTGCAGGAATACACTTCTAAAAGTCCACGCAAACAAAGTTGTGGATGAAGCTTAGTAAAAGTACACTCATAGGTTTAGATAGTAATTTTCTCCAATCTAGAAATCGTATAATTAGGTATTCGGCGACATCGGCCACGTCTCACAATGGTAATATATAGCGACAGACCGACGCGACGCGACGTCAGGTACGCATCGTGATACACTTTACACTTTCAGTTCGACTGGTTTATTGTACCTTACTTTGTATATAATATATAGTAAATATATAATATCGTTTGGTAAAAAGTATAATTATTTAAAATTTATTTAATAGTATTTTTAAAATTCTCTATCTAAAGTCGTCACATAATATTCTTAGTTACTATAAAAAACAATCGTGCAGTAAGTTGTAAGTGGACGTCACGACACTTTCTACACGTACCTACTTACACGTGATGTTTATGTGTATGTATGTACGTCTGTTTGTTTTCACTGACCGTAGGACATTTTCACTAGGGGACCACGTTTCGTTTGCCAATAGATGCTTCAAGCATTGTATTTCTAAAGGCGTTTAAAAGGCGGTAAATTTGATATTTATAGACTGTAGTATATAATGCGTTTTTTTTTTTTATTTAGTGAGAGAATTGTTAAGACACTCTAGGCACTGTCCAGTTTTTCAAATTTTACATAACTCAAAAACAAATATTCACTAAAATATTTAAAATTTCAAATATTTTTAAATTTTAATTTTGAATATTTCAAATATCAAGGTAAGTGGAAAGAACCTAATGCCTTGAAAAAACACTTAGAATTCGAGACATTTCATTGACGTAACTCAACGCCTCGCTTTACCAGGACACAGCTATACGGAACGGTCAATATTTTNTTTCCAAATTTCACATAACTCAAAAACAAATATTCACTAAAATATTTAAAAGTTCAAATATTTCAGTGACGTAACTCAACGCCTCGCTTTACCAGGACACGGAAAACTCTGGAATGCTAAGAATAGTCAAGCTCTACGGAACGGTCAATATTTTCTCAAATACCTAAATTATATATACTCATAATATATCCTGCAATAGCAGTAGCCCCGGTAGCTAGATATACCAGTGATTACTTACGCGGCGCGACGTGACCGCAATACTAACGACGTCGCTGGCGTTACGAAAAATCATATTATTTTGACCATCTATTAATGTCGATATAATATTGGTATGCCTATTTTATAATATTTTTAAATATAAATATTTTATTTAGAAATTAGAGACTAGAGGCCAGTCGTGGTGCAGAGGCAGAAAGTGTCACTGTAAACACGACAGATTGTGGGTTCGATTCCTGCTAAAGGAAATGAAATATTTATTAATATCATGTCTTCGTTTTGGTGTCGAGGCAAAAGCGTGGCGTTAAGTTCCGCCATTCAACACGCAATGCTTCGAAAATTTGGTGGAAGGTGGCAGACGAAGTATCTTAACACTATGTTTCCTTTGTGTACCCTGCTATATGCGGAAAAGAGCGTGAAGCTGGAAAAAAATATATTTCGCAAGCGTTGATAAAACCGTACTTTAAAATAATTTATACAATTTTCTCAACCAACAAGCTCATGGCGGAAAAAGAAAAAAAATGTTTAGAACTCTTTCCTTTTTTGGAGTGATAAATATCAAACTATTGCCATAGTAGTTCGTTTTTAGATCTGAGTCTGTCGTCGTGGCACAGCGTTATAAGAGTCTCACTGTAAGCGCGACAGTTGTGGGTCCGATTCCAACTTGGGGTAACGTTTTTTAACGGACATAGCGCGGTGTTCAGCTCCGCCACTTTACATGCAATGTCGAATGAAGTGGTAAGTGGGGAACAAAGTATCTTGACACTAGGATCCCTCTGCCTGTATCAACTAACACGAAGGTTATAAGTAAATTTTTGGTTTTAGCTGATATATTATAATAGGTATCTATAGTAAAACACTCTGTTCTCCATTTATAGACCAATTTCAGGACATTAGAAACCCAACGCCGCCTTATTTATTTTAAGCCCAAGTTAGGATCAAACCCATAATTATAGCTTTTACAGTTACATGCTGTCCCACTGCACAATGACGGTCTTAACTAATCCAAATTAATATTAATACTTAACTATTTTAGTAGCGTTTTTAAAAACTATCTTTAATAAGTAATTGATTTCATAAATGCCCTAACTTAAACAGCATTCCTATGTTTTTTGACCAAACATCTATTAAGTACTGTCACCGTAGAGTTAACTTACAAGGCAATATAAATAATGCAAGTGTTTTATCTTAATCTTTTAATAAATTTTTAGATGGCGTCTGTCTGACTTCATTTGCTAGAGTTCTTAGTGACATATGAGTAAATATTTTTACAAAATAAATTCTGTTATAAGACAGAATCATTAATTTTGGCTTAGTTAATATTAAATTTGTACGCTAGAGGTCATCGTAGAGCATTGGGACGTCTATATATGCGACCGGTTGTGGTTTACCTATACGATAAATAAATACAATTTCACATCGCGACTATATTTAATGATAAGATTAGATCAGGAATTTGTATATGTCAATTTCTTCAATAAAATCCTTTTTCTATAAAAAGAAAATCATAATTGAAGACAACATTATTTTTTCATATTTTATCCTGAGTTTGGTACCCAATCGGAATAATTAATATTTTTTTAAGTAGAGCGAACCTAGTGTTAAGACACTCTGTAGTCCACGCACCACTCAATTCGCGTGTTGAGTGAGGAAACTCAATGCTGCGCATTGTCTTGTTATCAAAATGAAGATAAAGAATAATTCATTCCCTCAAATGGGACTCACACCCACAACCGTCGTGTTTATAGTAAGACCCTGTCGCTGCAGCATGACGACCTCAAACTAAATACTAAATAATCTTGACGAATAATAAATTTAATAACAAAATTATCTCCACTTTTCTATAAATAACATTAGTTTTTCTTTCTATGTCAATTTCGATTCATAATTAAATAAGACCCATTAGCAAAAATAAAACAATTTTAATTTCTTTAAGATTTATGTTAATTGCAAATTATGCAAAATATTGATTCCGCATACATTAAATAAATATCTAAAATGATAAAACTAATGTTGTACAAAAATTGTTTAGATCTTATCGTTTCTCGTTCTCCTATAAAAGTGAATCGAGACCAATATATTATGTGTAATATGAATATTCAAATGTTTCAAATATTTTTGTCTAAGACAATTGAAAAATTAACTTGTATTCTCAAATATGAGATGATCGTGGGTACATTCTCACTTAGAGAAATTATTATATTTGAAATATATATTTTTTGGTTATTTCAGAATGATTAGTCTCTATAATTGGACAGAAATACATAATTGTTTCTCGATAAATAAAAATATTAAAAATTTTTTTTTGCTTCCTAAAGCACACATATATTGTTGTTAATTAAATGAAAAGGACTATAAATAATACGATTTTAATCATTTTATTTTCTCCTAATT
This sequence comes from Heliconius cydno galanthus, assembly GCA_036379175.1. Classification (NCBI taxonomy): domain Eukaryota; kingdom Metazoa; phylum Arthropoda; class Insecta; order Lepidoptera; family Nymphalidae; genus Heliconius; species Heliconius cydno. The sequence goes on from JAKRZM010000629.1 coordinate 395,823, forward strand.
GAATATTTATTTTATTGACTGAGTTCTACTTTGTTATATGTAAATGTTACATTTATTAGTGAAATCGATATGTATGTTAAAATCTATACAAATATTATAACGCTCAAGAGTTTATTTGGTCGAACACACTAATCTCAAGAACAAGTGATTCGAAATAAAAGTCAGAGACTTCTCGGGCACTTAAAATATGTCATACACAGGTCTTAGCTATTTTCATTCGGCCAAGGGGATGAAGCCGCATGTAAAAGCTATAGCAACTAGCTTTAAAATACACTATAACAAGTTTATAAATACACTATATTTATGTATTGTTAACACTTGTGCTACTATTGACATAAATACAGAAAAAACTGTTGAAATTATTACACAAAATGAAATCTTAAGCGCATTCTAATGCCTATTCGTAAATATTATTCTTTATGTAGATCTAACAGTAATATCATTGAACCTTTTAATCCCACTCTATTCATAATTTAACCAAAACCGAAACAGAAAATAGCTGCTTATATTTTAAAACAGCCCCAAAACTTTGCGAGGATTTCTTTGATATCGATTCAAGTGTTTAGTATTCTGTACACACATGCAATGCTCCCGTACCGCAGTATGCTCTATTTGGAGTTTCCTTATAAAGACGCCGGACGTCTGCTGACGCTATACGTGCATCCCGCGGCTGTGTCATTCGGCCAATTTGGTCATCTTTGTGACTGACTGATGGAAATTTGGATGTGGGCGATGGTCGTAGGTTTGATTAGCAAAGGAATGTTAATATATGGAAAAAGTGTCACACTTTTTCCCGGCATTGTCATAGAATTAAATAAATAAAATTAGGAAATAAATAAATGAAAGAGTAAATATAGTAAGAAAAATGATTAAGTATATAGACGTTAAGTAAGCAGACGTTCTCTCATTTAACAATAAAAAAAAATTGAGAAAAAATATTTTTTTCCCATTTTTTTCCATAGTAGAGTTCCGTGCACCTCGAGGGTCTTATAAATAGAAGGAAAGCATTTCCCTGACACGGTTTCCCCGCAAGGTCGACGGCCGCGCCACGGCCGCTGTCTGATCAAAATACTCACTCACTAGCTATCTTAGTGATATATTGAATACTATTTACCAATCGTTAGGTACTAGGAAATTATAGAGACAGTAGAGTCATTTCCTTCCCGCATTTACCATTTAGTAAATTTGGCAGGCATTACCTAGTGTTAAGACTTATATTCTGTATTTTCTTTTAATTTTAAGAGACATTACATGTTATGACGCAGAATCTTACGCTGCGTTTTGCCTCATTACGTCGTGAAGCCAAGACATTTCTTAGTAAATTAAAATATTCTTTATTGAACACCGAATGACGTTTACGAGTAACATTACAAGTCTTTTTACAGTTATAAATATCTTAGATGCATTTGGTAAGTCGAAATCAAACCCACTTCCATTACCTACAGTCTAAAGTGAGCCTCGATTGTGCCGCTAGCCTAGTGATAATAATGGTAAATGGAATACTATTTGACAATTTTTGCTGAAATCCAAAGTGGTTCTTTCCATTTCAGACATTCATATATTGTTTTGTTCATTATTATGATTTAAAAATTATATATAACTAATAACAATATTATGCATTTCTTCAGAGCTTTTGAATATTTTGATGATAAATAATATTTGGGTCTATTTTCATAGAGCAACACAATATTAACACTCTTTCTCTCTGTCGAAAACCTTAAAGAAAAGATTTCTTTATATTCCTACAGGAACGGAAAATTAAAAATTATTTTCCATTTCCCGTTTTTGAAGCTGTTTGCAATGATTAATAATAAATATTCGCAAACAGCCGTAAGCCATCTCATATATCGTTCACATTACTTAAAAACACGATATTTGTAAATGACCATCTCATTTGACAATCTGTCCTTGATCAAATTAAATTATTTTTTACATAAAATATTATATTTATCGAGTGGTGAATCTTTAAATGTGAGAATTATCTATTAATTATGTAAACTGTATAGATAAATAACATGTAATGTTAAAACATTAAAGACAATTAAGAGTTCCGATATGGCGCTTTATTTATCGTGATTCTTATGTGACCGGCCTTTAGAGACCTATTATTTAAATTAGTTGTTCAAACATTATGAAATAGCCGAAAATATGTTACTCTACTCATATAAAAATGTGTGGAATGAGAAATTCTTCTGTAATGTAATTTATACTTAGCTTTTTTGTTAATGATATATACATAGGTACAGGTAGGTTAGTTGGTGCAGTGGGACAGCATTTGACTGAAAAGACGATGGTTGTCAGTTCGATTACCATTCGGGGGTATTTTCATTTCTTCGCTTTGATAGACTAATAACAATTGAATCACTTTGAATTCCGCTACTCAACAAAATATATAAAAATATATAAGCAAAGTCATAGTCTTTCCTATATATATAAATAAACAACAAATCATATTCTATTACACAATCGCCAGGCTAGTTGTACAATATAACATATTACCGGCACAGAGGAATTTTTGAAGTACGTATGTACTCGTATACACCTACATACGGGTGACTACGACACCGCATAGCTTTGTGCACATGCATGCAATTACTATGCATTTTGTTCATATAATTGGTTATTATGTAAGCAAACTATCGATATCCTGTGACGACACTTGTATTATTATTTTTTTCACATTTTTGCAAGTTTAGCTTCTAGGCCGAGCTTCTTGACCGAACTTCCCAACAGAATTGTCTTTCAAGCCGGTGGTAGCTTGTTCGCACTGATATATACTAACTTTTTATACTTTATTTCCTTATCTTCCCTACCTACTTTTCATTATAAAGATATTTCTCTTATTAAAGCAAGGTGCAGCACAGGGACCATCGTGGCTCAGCAGCACAGCGTTTCATTGCAAAACTTGATGGTTGTGGGTTCAATATCCCCTCCAGGGAACGAATTATTTTCATTTGCCGCTCGCTCGCTCGCTCAGGTAACAATATAAAGCGTGGCGTTAAGTTCCGCCACTACTACTACTATTACTACTGCTACTACTACGACTAAAAAACTACTCGAAAATTGGACGGTAGGTGGAAGTCAACCAAACTAAAATACCCTACGATTACTTTTAGTTTTAACTTTTAGTTTTAATAAGTAAATAAGTAAAGACCAATCTTAATTGAAGTAATTTGAATTCAAGTCTATACTAATGCAAGGATCACAAGTCTATAAATAGTGATTGGACTGAAACGTCTGATAGCTGCGGCCTTGCGACTGACATCTATCACGACTATACTATATGGCTATACTATATGTTGCTTAAAAAAACCGATATTCTATATAGTATAGATATTGTAGAATAGATTTTTTAAGGGTTGTCATGGGTTCAATTCCCATTTGGCGAAAAGATTATATTTAAATATTTTTATTTTTCCTGTGTAGTAGGTAGATAAAACGCAGCGTTATCTGCCACTCAATTACCCGTAAGATAAGCGAAAAGCAGGCAAGTGAGTGTCTGTTTAGTACTAGTGTTTACTAGTTTTCCTGTCTATTTGCACTGCTATGCGTGAAAAAGGTTTTTATAATAATTATAATACTTATATTTATAGTATAATTAGTTTGGTATTTATGTCCTAAGTCTCGTTCCCAAGTTCAACTCTAACTACCAAATCTATCCTTTACTAATAACTAAGGCTTACAATCTAGAACGGAGTACTTGTCACTAAGCTACTTGTGTTAATCCCTTAAACCCCATATATATATAATTTCATACAGAAGACTTATAGAACAAATATAATATAATTATATATAAATAACGTTTTCCAGTATAAATAGGTAGTTGCTTGTAATATAATGGTCTCGCAAAGCCTGGTTCACCGCGACACTCCTACGCGGCGTCACTTTAATTCCTCCAACATGTTATCTTTAATTTGGACTGGTTTAAGTTTTTTATTAGAATAGTTTCGCCTCGATACCGGTCCGGCTCCTAGCAAGGTTGTTTATAGATAACAGTAAAAAGCATATTTATTGAACGTCGCGATACTACGCAACCGTTGTCGTATAGCAACGACTCTCGTAGCAACGATTTAACGTTCGAAATATCATAGTTTTGTATTTCATAATGAGTGGAACACGTTTTTGTGGGCCAAAGTGGAATGGAGTAGCTTTGTGACAAGTAGTTAGTAAGTCTTTGCGGGGCGGTACTTGCTGGTTAAGCAGCAAAAGTAATGGCCGCGACCGCCGGTGCGGAACGTGCCGCTTCATTGCCCGTGCCTGATGATATTTTGCGCTAGCAATTCCTTTTTCGTCTACGTTTCTAAGTTTTTTCTTGGGAAAACTGCTATGAAATATGGCTAGATACTTTAGTCAAGCGAATCTCAATGGTAACGGTGTTCAACCCCGGTAAGAACGCTATGTCCATATATGGGTAGTTGTAAATATCTAACTTTGTTACATTTATTATGTTGAATTGAAAAAGCAAATGCTTTTTGTATACGTTAAAGAAAAAAGTAATTAGTTCAAAGAATTTTTACAATCCTCATCGCTAGCTAATATTTTAACTTTAGGAGTTAAAAATATATTTAACTAAACTATATTTAATAAAAATACAGAAAATCGACATTTTCTACTAAAAATTAAATTCCTCAAAATGAACATCGAACTCACTATAACATATTACATAAACAGTAATTTACAACTCCTAAATATTATAAATAAATAATTATAATAAAAAAAAATACCAAATAACGACTCTAAATATTTACTGTGAACATTTTAAAGTGCTATACGCGATACGTCCAAAACGCGGAACACTGTGATATACTGATATAGCTTTTTTACTGCGCTCGTTAGCCCAATGCCAAAATCTCTAACACTATCAATATTAAAATTTATAGTGACAATATAGAACCGGTACCGCTCTATCGTATTTTTGTGCGGAATCGACTTGATTTATGGTAGAGCGCTTGAAATTCGATAATTTCGTGTTTCTATATTATGTTTTAATATCAAAATTAGACGTAGAACGTTGAGAATGGAGTGTCTTAACACTAGGATAACTCAGTTTATGGGAAATACATTAAGACAATTTATAGAAATATTAAAAAAATAAAATAAAACACTAATGTCCACGAACTTTGACCTAAATGGTCCAAGTCATAATTCACGACAACGAGATAAGGTGTTCGAATCTAAATGGCGATCTAATTAGGAAAAGACCTTGTGATCATCTCATAAGTGGATTACGCAAAGTTTAAATGTCATATAAAAACACGATCATTGGTTTAGTAGTTTCCTTTTTATATTAGAATCATTTTCTTCACAAACGCTATGAATGTGGTGCACGGTAGTGTGGTGATTGGGTATATTGAAATTATTTTCATTTTCTTGTCCTGATAGACAAAGATTCTTCTTTCTTTCTTCTTCTGCCACTCAACACGGTGACTCAAAAATTTGACATAAAGTGGGAAACGGGGTGTCTTATCATGCCCTAGTAAAACTTTAATAGACCAATGATTACATTATATTAGGGTATTTGAATAAAATTGGTTTAATAATGCACAGTGGCACAAAATATGACTGTAAACGCGAAAAGTTGTGGGTTCGATTCCCATATTCAATATTTTCATGTCTTCACCCTGGTGTCGAGGAAAATGCTTCCAGAATTCGGCGGAAAATGGGGAAAGGGGTGTTAAGGAATTGTTGTTATCAAGAATTACATTAAAATTCCTTGCATACTGTTGCATGTGGTAGTTAAAATCCACAAAAAATAATTAAGTACCTTTTATATTAATAAAAATTAGAATTAGCTTTCTTTCTTTTTCATTCGCTTTTCGCTCGTTTTTGCCCTCTCCAGAAATTTAGATAATATTACAAATATCAATCAATAGCATTATATTGCGGTAAAACGAAGAAACATGGCGACTCGCGATCGTAAATACATATTAGAGGCCTCGCATCGATTTGTGGCACATCAAATATTGAATCTACGGCCCGCTAGGGATGCATAACTCGGAATATGTTTTACGATTCGTCTCGCCCGTTTCATAAACTATGAATTTTGCCCAATCGCAGTCAGGTGCGATTGCTTGCTTGCGATTTATTATCGATGTTTGTGGATATTCGTACGATTTCCCCTTACTTTTGGCGATTATTGAATTATTAAACGATATCGATTTTTGATGTTACTGGCTTAATTTGTGACAACTATCGAATCGAAACAGTACGTTTGAGATTGAGACATTGTGTATTTGATGGCGTAACTCAACGCCGCCCTTTATATTGTTACCACAACAAGGAAATCGAAATTGATCATACCCCCGAGTAGAAATCAAACCGGTTGTACCGTCGCATATATAGTAAATCCTTATCCATCTACCCTAAACTATGAAAGGTATTATTAGAATATTAAACAAAAATAGAAACTTTTTTTTCATAAATATAAATACCTAATTAGATTATTTTACGACCGCATCGTGAAATCACTTTTATATGTGCATAAGTTATTTATTTGAATTTAAGTGACATTCTATAAATGAAACTCAAAATAAAAACAGTTAACTAAACAAATTATACATAATTTAGAAATTTTTCGAAATTTTTACTATCATTTTAACTTTTTGAAATTGAATAAGTTAATTAGTATGCATTTTTTTAATTATCGAAATGTCAATAATTATGTTAATGAAAAAATAAATTCAAAAACGCTATAAATTTAAAGAAATAACGGAATTAAAATGTTTAAAAAGTATAATACAGTTTTTGCATATTATATTAATCGATTTTTTTTCTTCATTATAATTATTAAAATGGTCCTATAAAGGAACAGACATACAGACAGACAATAAAGTCCTATAAGGGACTAGATTTCAATTTTTTCAACCAATGAACAAAATGAGACCAAATCATTAGTATTGAAATTAATTAAGTATTAATAAGTATAAAAAGGACCATTTTGTACGTATTAATAATAAAAATTGTGATTTACAATGTATAGAAGTAATGAAGTTATAAACGATATACAGGTTATTTAAATTACTAACTTTAACGTGTTAATTGTTAATTTCTAGTTGTATTTCTAATAGTGATATTTGTGTGTCATAAAGGTATCGGGTGGAACGATTGCTAGGCCTGTGATTATACTGTCAATACACTGCCAATATATGGAAATAAAATTTTGTAGATCGAAAATTACTATATTATTAATTTTAATGCATTTTTCTAGCTTCACGCTGTATCACGCATACGTATAACAAAGTAGGGAAAGGAAACTTAGCGTAAAGGCACTCCCTTCCCCACTTTCCTTTTTTCGAAACGATTCCGTTCCGTTTCCGTTTTTTAGAATGGCGAAACTCATAATCGTTCTTTGTCTTGTTACCAGAGTGAGGAAATTAATGCATAACTATACATAGTTTCGATTTCGGGATTTGAACCTACACCAGGATTAATTATTCTGTAAATGCGATCGAACTCAAGAAGTTTTCGTTCTGTCCCGCATATAGCGGAGTAAGCAGTAGGTACTCAACGCCGTGCCGTATGGCGTAAATGTGGTATACAAAAATATATATTATACTTATAAGAATTTGACATAGTAAACGACAGTGTTGCTACACGATGTTAGCAGTATTAGAGATAATAAAGCAATAAATATTTCTAAGTCGTAGTCCAAATTACAGTTAGGTGTGGAATGTATCACCTCAATGGGAACTTAAGGTACTAAGTTCCCATAGAAATTGACTTTCAATTGCACTCTTACTTGTCAGTTTATAATAGTAATCTTTACATTTAATTTATTGAGGGTTTCTCTCTTATTACTGTTTTAATATTAATAGATTTAATGAGTATCCTTGATTAAAATCCGAGAAACGATAATATACAAAAGGTTTAATGTACCTAGCCTAGGTATTTTTTTAGCTTCTCACTGTATCCGGCACATAGCAGGATAGGCAGAGGGCACTGCCAAATTTTCTAAACATTGCGTGTTAAGTGGTGCAAATGCCTCGACACCAGAGTGAAGAAATGGAAATTTAAATTAATATTTCATTGCCTCGAATGGGAATCGAACCCACAACCAGTCACGCTTACAGTCCCCTGCGCCACTTAATAGTTTAAATTACTCAGAAGCTCATTTTAAATAAAATAAAATATTTAAGAAGGTCACGTAAAAATCATAAAGATCCCCCAGAGAGAAGGGCCCTCTCATATATGAAGAGGTTGATGACGGTGGACGAGGTCAAAGAGGTATACACAAGAGGACCACGGTGTTCGGCGCTCCGCTCTCCCTGGCTACCCCGCTAAGGATGTGGCGTGAATCTTAAAAAAACTAAAAATATATATTTTTAAATATCATTATTCCCCTCAATACAGTGTACATAGTAGGCACAAGGTGGTACAGCTGTCGTCAACATTTTCAAATAGGACTAAGAAGTAATTCATTAGACCCGCCCGTAATAAGCCCGTCGTAAATTGTTCTTAACAGCAGATTCCGAATTACCGACCGGTTATAACTTTTTATATTTCACTTTCCACTTTTTCCGTGACTTTCTGTTGAAGAGTTGCAACTATGAATTGATTTAAATAAGAATTTCACATAATTTTCTTTTTGTTCCTATATAAACCCCTTGTACTTGAATGTAACTCTAACCTCAGGTACGAGGGGATTCTATATAGAAATGTTATCAATCATTATCGTTATCATTAATATATATATGTGATATTAGGGAAGCAGCAATTACAAGTTATTATCAAAATCTGTGTCGAGAATCTTAAATAAATTTAATTAAATTAATAAATCTTACATAGAATCTGTTATATTATTTATGATAAAATATATAAAAAAATATAACGAAATATCTTGTAAATATAGTCGATCTGTCTTTAGTATGAATTTTTAATAACATTTTATTTTATCTTATTTAACTACTTTAATTTAACTTTAACTCGATTAAAAATATTACTTTTCAATAAAAATAATTTATATAAAAGATAAAGAATAAATATTTTAGTTAATTAATGAACTGAGATATCAAACAAATGACTGACTCAAGTAATGTCTGCCACATTTGTAATTCTATAACAACCCTTTCGAGTTACGCCAATAATGAAATCTGGGGTGTGAAATAAAACGAAAAAAGTGTCTTAATTAAATTTTCTTTTGGAGATTTAATAAAGAGCAATGCGCTGGGCCGCTGCTGCTGCTTGCACTCTTATATTTTTATTTATTACCACTGTTAGTTTAGTAGATTACTTGACAGAGATATTTGACAACCCTGCTAACCCTTAAGACACTCCGCTCCCTACTTTCCGCCGAATTCTGGAGGCACTGCGTGTTGAGGGACGGAGCTCAACGCCGCGCTTTGCCTCGACACCAGGGCGAAGAAATAAAACATTCAATCAAAACAGCTTTAACGTAATAAGACTTTGTTCTCCACTTTCTGCCCAGTTTTCAGGATATTGTGTGAATGGTAGAGTTCCACGCTGCAATTTTTCTTGATACCAGCGACGAAAATAATTCATTATCCAGAAGGGGAACTGAACCTACAACCATTACGCTGTCCATTTACGCCACACCATCCATCTTTCAAATTAATAAAAAGTGGATAGCCTAACATATATCACAATTTTCCTTATCTAATATCTCGAAAACATAAATTAATATGCAGAAGATATTGTAAACTATTGCGAAATTATATTATTAATAGATGAATGTCAGGTGTCATCTGATTGGCAGCTTTTGTAATATATAGTCTTAATTTAATATTGATTATCTAAATTGTATAAAATTCAACAATATAGAGACAAAACAGCGATCAGTTTGCCTTCACCTAGTTCCTGTAACCTATATCTGTCAAAGGTCATACTAATCACCTAATAGTGTTAATCGTGTTTCTAGATTATTATATTTCAGTGAGGATGTCCGTAAAATCTTAACAGTAGGTTTTCTCTGCTTCTAAGAGCTGGAGTGCTATATGGGGGATATAGCGTGAAACTGTAACGAATACAATAATGATAATATAGTCCATATAGCTAACGCGATATGTACTAATACTAATGCCTTAAAATATAAGCAATATTATCATTAACTTAGGCTTGGAGAACCTAGCGTCACGCTATGCTTTCCACTTGTCCAATTGTCCGCGCCGCGTCGAGCGCCGAATATTAAATTTTAATTTAAAAGTTAATTTCTTAAAGCAATCCCATTCAAAAATGTAAAGAATTTATATAAAAACAAAAAAATAATGTTATAAATTAGTATAAGTTATAAATAACATTTTAATGGTCGATGTCAAAAGATGGATTTATTTAATTAAATACATATCATTTATTTTTATGTTCTATATTTTAAATGCATATATTGTGTTTGTCTAGGTTATATAGAGTCAGCATTTATTAGTTATTAGCAAAATTTATAGATTTATATGAGGCCACAGGCCCACAGCGTCTTACTGTAAATACTACAATTGTGGATTTGATTCCCACTTGGATGATTGAATTCGTTTTATTTATACCAGGAAACCTCTGCCAACCGTACTATGTATGAATAATATGTAAAACCAAAATAAATAGTTTCATAGAAAAGTTCTCCTCCGTTCTCCATTTTATCTTATTTTACGGCAAATTAAATGGCTGAAATCGTACGGCTTGTGGACTAAATCTCTCGGGGGAATGGTTACGTACATTAATTCTTTTTTTTGACTCTTCAAAAATAGAACTCGATATTGGTCTTCGCCCCATAGTAGCTCAAAATAATAAAACAATAGAGTAGCATAAATTAAATTAATATCTAACAGCTCCACCGTTTTCTGATCTGACCCTAACCTAGTCTTATCGAAGGCATGAAACGAACGGTAATAAACAAAATTACTTGAATAAAAGGCAGATTTACCGATTAGTGAGCGCATGCAATATTTACATTCAGTTTATATATTTGACAGTAAGTACTTGTGTTAAGGGCGATGATACTGGTTGCTAGGAGAGGGAACCTAGAATTAAAACACTCCGTTGTTCAGTATTAGTCTAATCTTAGAGAGATTGCAGAAAATTTTCATTCTTGTCATTAGAGATGCGTTTCTTCACCCTAAAACGTCGGTATTAGCTTCTCTTAGTTTCGCCAATGTTTTATAAGCCGCACACAAAAAACAAATATATATAAAATAAATCAGTGGAATAAAAAACAAATTAGCGTCTGAATATAGACACGACGATTGTGCGTTCGATTTAAACCCGAGGGTATGAATTATTTTCAATTCCTCACCCTGACAACACAACGTTGGTTACTGCCATTCTACATGGAATATCTCAAAAATTGTGCTATTCAGAGGAAACAGAGAGTACAGACACTATGTTTTCTTCTTATAACTTACTATGCGAACAAAACTGTGATTCCACTTTTTTATTAAAATGTTAATAATGCTATCAATTATATGACATGCACCTATGAAAAAGCACCTAAGCCAATTATATTTTCTAAATATAAATACTAGAAACAATAAAAGAAACTAAATATTTCATAATTACTACAATAGAGAAATATTTTCTATTATTTTTTCACAAAATATTTATATACTTTAGAACAAAATTCCGGATGTTCTTGAAGCAATTATCTACTGTTAATGCATCAACCACGTTAATGGCGAACGAATACTTAGGTAATTACACTTTTATTATTTGTTAAAAACTTTACGTTTTTTATCCATATAGCATGATAGGCAGAGGGAACCTAGTGTTAAGTTACTCCGTTCTTCACTTTCTGTAAGGAAGGAGACTGAGTGGGAAACGAACCGAGCTTCATATATCTATTAGAGATGAACTGAAAATAAATAGATCATTGGCTCGATTAAGGATCGAGCCAACAAATGTTGCGTTTCGGACACACGCTGTCCCACTGTGAAGAATAGAAAACAATTGTTTTGCCTTCAAAAAATGTATTTATTACATTTAGGAAAAAAATGGTTTTATTTACGATGATTTTGAAAGTAGCAATATTATTGACAACAGTATTAGTATACTTTACCTGTAACTCATATTAACTATTAATTAATAACATAATTAACAACTTCAGAACATTTTTGAACGAATTTAATAATAATTAAATTATTTCGTGAACATTTTGAAATTATCATTCCCCTGAAGGCAAATCGAACCTACAACGATTTCGTTTGACGTCAGACACTGCTCGACTGCGTCACGGTGACGTCAAAATTTTTGTTATACATACACACATATATATATATAAAACGTTTTATTTAACCATTAAGCGTGACAGACCAAAAATCCTGCCGTTACGTAGCATACCTGTGCGCGCAAGTGTATGTACGTACCTCACTGAGTATATCTCATGAATAATTTATCGCGCTCCAAATAATACACGATTGCTGTGGAAAATGCACTTTCTTTGTCTTGCTATGGTCAAACCGAATCCGGGTAATGACCTCTAGTTTTTTTTGTCAAAAGATATCTTCCTTATATGATCAGGTAAGCAGAGAGCACCTAGTCTTAAGGAAGATTTATGTAGAGGGACTCGTGTTATAGTACAAATTTATTAACGTTCTTATACATCTTTCGTCTTTTCTTATGTAAACGCAACGGTTGCGGTTTCGATACTTAGATATTGGGGAAATTATACTTTAAGTTCATAAAACCGGTCATTTAATTAAATTACATTAAAATTATAATTAGCGTTTTACATTGAAAATAAAATAACATGGGATTGTTGTCTTTGCCCGCTTTACGTCTCAGGGCGCAAGTTTTCAAGGGATAGCTGAAAAGCAATCGGTGCATGTGATTCGAGCCTTAAGCATTATTATCTGAGTTAGACATTAGGCCATTATTTAACTTAATTAATAACAAATGTATTATACCTACTGTATTTTTTATAGCAATAAATGTTCTATATATTTTTATTCATGAAGGCTCATCACGCTGGTAGGTGGTGGTAGGTACAGTACTTAGGCTCGGTTTAGAAACCGACGATGTCGGTTATTAGCGCAGTATCTGCTAATTGCACAATTATCTGAGTGAAGGCTGACCCGCCACGCCACGCGCACAGACAGATAAATACAGTGGAACATTCAATTTTTTGGTTGATAAATTATTAGTAAAACTGTGTTTTTCTTCTTAAAGTTACGTTTTTTTTATTTTTATTGGGGTGAATGGAACATAAAACAGAAATATCTTATTAATGTTAAGTAATTTTATTGATATCAGAAATTTCTTATAACTCGGGTGTATTCATTTAACTTAAATAAAATTAGGTTGGGGACCTCGAAATATCCTTAAAGGAAGCCTTGTCCATATAAGACACTTCTTGTAAAACCTAGTGCAATTGTATTTATATCTACATACTATATTACTAGTAGTTCTACAGACTCTTGACAGTAGCGAACTATGGTATCTCTTCAACAATTTACTCTGTGACAGCAAATTCGCGTGAAGCGGCAAGGACGAGGCGTGCGACTACGAATCTCTACCGTACTACGCCCTCATTATAACAATGTCATTTGAAATAACAAGTAGCAAAAACTGATGCAAAAACCTCGTGAGAACACCCGACTGTTGCGTGCCTTCTAAGCGATCCATCAATGCCTTTAAAATGTCACTTTATTTCATTTTATCTTAATAATTGATAGAAATTATTGACTTAGATACTTATTACATTAAAACAATAAATTTTACTATTCATTAGATGTTAATTCAACTAAATACAAGTTCTTAATTAGTTAAAGTTATATTATGATTAATGGAAAGGCGTCAATGTGACATATTTAGGACAAAGAGTCATAATGACACCACGATGGCTGTAGATTCAAATTTATTTTTAGGGAAAAATAATCGGAATAGATACGTGTGAAGATTGAAAATTATTAAGATTTCTTACATTAGTAACGTTTATCATTTTGTTTTATTATGATGATTGTTTACAGTTCGTTTCTGCAAGAACCAAATCCAAATTTTATGACACTGTTGGATGGATTCCTTGTTCATCTTAAAGCGGCGTTAAGTTACACTATGGAGCACGAAATGTCTCTAAAAGGGTCAACGGAGTGATTTCCAATTAAAACATATCAATATAGGAAAAAGTCGAGGGCAAACACTAGCAAGTAGCGTTTATTCTTACCGGTCATTACCTTACCCAGTTGCCGTACAATAAACAAATAAATGTAAGTATGTTTGTATGCACATAGTACATATACATGTCATGAGTATTTCAGTCACGTGCGCTTCTCGCCTCGCCGTCGCCGTCAGAGGGGGGACTTATATTCGTCACCTTACTTACTACTTCTGTCTATTTTAAAAGATCTGTACTTGTTTAAAGCCTTCGTGGTGCAGTTGAAGGGTTATTTAATTTTACGATGGTAGCGGGTTCCATCAGTGTTCGAGAGTATGCTAATGTTTAAGACATTTATTCCGTTTCTCCGATGTGATTACACAAAGCACGGCGTTACGTTCTGCTATTTAACACGCGGTGGTTCTTAAATGAATCAATAATAGAGAAAAAAGTGTCATGTACTACCTGTCACTAACATCCTTCCCCCAAGTTGGAATCGAACCCACAACTGTCCCCTTTACAGTCAGACGCTGTGCCGACGATCTCTATACTGTTATCTATACATACATAATTAATTGTAAATATGTAGTAAAGTTAAATACTGTAACAATTTATTCCAACTAATTGAGTCGTTAAAAATAATTAATTTTCGTGAAAGCTTAGATCTTGTGTTACATCCGTCATAAAAACTGAGTACTAAGAATAATCATTTTTTGAAAGTAAAAACATTGTTGTCTACTATTAAGTGTTTTAAACAATCTAAACTTTATATCGGATACTTTCAAATATTTTTATTTGTTATTTTCCTTGTTATAAATGATTTTCTTGATATTTTATGATAATATACATTTATGAATACATTATTATAATATACATTCATGAATGATGAAGTCTCGCTCTGGTATCAAGAGCGGCGTTGAGTTGAGTTCCGCTACTCAATACGTAAGGAATCAAAACTTGGGAACGGAATGTCTTAATTAAATGTCCCCTCTGCCTACCCAAGCTAAAAAATATATAAGCATATTATGTAAACATCATAGTATATACGCAACGTCGCTAGCTCTGCCCATCGATTGTGGGTTCTAATACCACCCAAAAAAATATATATTTAAATACTTTTAAATGTAAGTAAAACTCTTTTTGAAGAAATATATTGTATTATATTACTATAGAAATAAATAATATCTTCTATATATGATATAGAAGCAATATATCCAAAGGATTTATCCCACAAAACAATAATTGGTTAATCAGTAGTGTGTTCGAGGCGCGGAGCACGTCGCCGCGGGATAATGAATACAAATACGCATCCATTTGACTTCCTTCCCGCGAGATCGCCTGAATATTAATATAATTCACACTTTGCGTCGTTTTTGAGATTGCCTACCTTACTTTGTAAAAGGTCTTAGTGGTTTTTACTTATTAAAGTTTTACATATATGTAATTCTTAAAAAAAGTGCATGTTTTTTATAAAATTATACATATTATTATTTCTGTTTTTTAGCTTTTCACTATATCTCGAATATAGTAGGTTTTAGCTTCGAATATAGTAGGGAACCTAGTGTTAAGACATTTCGTTCCCCACACACCGTTTAACGAGACATTGAGAATTTAGTGGTGGAAATCAACGCCGAACCTTATTATCAGAACGAGAAAAAAAACCCAATGGGCATCGAACCCACAACTATCGCGTGTTAGCTGCTGTGACGCTCGCCTCACTTGTTCCTTATAGAAAAATCCTATAATATATAAAACTACGACCAAATCCAAAAGCGGCAGCTCGTTAATTTTTCACACACTCATATATCTTACAAGTAAAAGTTTTGTACCAGTGTTATTGTCATTAGTCCGCATTAGACACGCGGCCCGCTGATACGTGCCCCTTTGTGGAGACGACCTCAGCGAGACAAAAGATCGCTATATTACATACTCTAGGTGTTTTAGAAACTAACTTAGCTACACGAGTAATACTTTATATAACATTTCTGTGCATTATAATGAAGAATATTTAGATAAATTGGTTTAATTTTGTTATAATTTTTTTTGTTTATAATCTTTTTTAATCGTATATTTATAGAATCCTAAACGAATGGCCCAGTAGTAACTAAAAAGTAAAAACTGACATTTAAATTCCTTATTGAATTGGCTATCTATAATTTAATTTTATTTAAGCAACTCAAATAAAAGGAGATTCAGATTTTTTCCTGCTTAGCAAGTTAGATAGAAACCTAGTGTCAAGACGAGTTAATTTCCGACTTGCCTTGAAATATCTATTTTAAGGGGTGAAATTCAACGGCGACATTTTGTCTACCAGAGCAGCGAATGGAAAATAATTAAAAATACTGATTAAACCAAGTGCAAATCGAACTCAGAACCTTCGCGCTTAAAGTTAAACGCTGTTCCATTGCACCAGGATGGTCTTATCTAACAACTCAAATATAGTTGCCAAAATCAAAACAGTAATCAGTCCACGTCATTTCGTGATTCGGTCAGTCTGTCTTTCATGCTGCTATCTCCTAAAATATTACCTCATACAAAAATACTTAATCCTCAACAAACTAAATAGATGTACTTAATCAATGGCCGCTTCGAGTATTAAATCCCCCACGCTCAGTACGTATCGAATCGGAATGACGTCTCATTCGTTCGATTTATTACATTTAT
The DNA here is from genome assembly GCA_036379175.1 of Heliconius cydno galanthus. Classification (NCBI taxonomy): domain Eukaryota; kingdom Metazoa; phylum Arthropoda; class Insecta; order Lepidoptera; family Nymphalidae; genus Heliconius; species Heliconius cydno. The sequence goes on from JAKRZM010000629.1 coordinate 412,516, forward strand.
GCCGTGACTATTTCTTATTTTTGGACCACAGCCTAGTTCAAGTGCATACTAAAATTAAGTGAAACTACCAGTATGACAGACAATTTATAGGTTTTATAAATGGCATGTGGTGGTAGTGTAGGGCGGTGACGCAACATTTTGCATGCGGTTCGACTCTATCATAAATCAAGGTCCGACAGGCGGACAAAGCCGCGTAACGCGCCGTGTCTATGTGGATTTTAAGAGATTTCGGTTTATAATCATTTTTCACGACCACGAACCGGAATTTTACGCTTACTTTTAGATAAAATCATTTGTTACTTTGTGTACTAATCGATCTTTTATTATTGGTTCTATAATATTTGAGGGCATGCTTATTGAGTATATTATTTGTTTTTAGCTCCACGTTGTATTCTGCGTATAGCAGGGTAGGCAAGGAGAAATTAGTGTTAAGAAACTCTGTTCTCTATTTTCCGACCAATTTTCAAGTGGGAATCGAACCCATAACCGTCGTGCTTTCAGTTATACACTGTGCCGTTGCGCCACAATCTAATCCAAAATTATTCATTTTAATAATAAAAGACAGACAGCAAGTTAAATAACGAAATTCAACATCAAATTTAATTTAAATAAACCAAAAATCATATTATATTGGGTACGTAACACAAAAATACAAATTGACTTAATATAAAATTACTTATACTACTTTAACTTAAAATAATAATAAAATTACTTAAAAAGTAGAAATACGCTATAAGATTAACTTTCTTTTAGCTTCGCGCTACATCCCGCATTTAGCGGAATAGCAGAACTCTAAAATAGTACCAAGCGAAAAACGAAGTGTCTAAACACTATATTCTCTCTGACTACAGTTCTATGTGCAATTTATAACACAAAAAACTGTATAACAATTGATAACGTTTATTAACGCTGTTATCAGTCCCCGCCTAGCGTGACGCCTGTAGAATAGATCCTTGACTGAGGCAATTTACGTTTTCGCGTGATCTAGCAGCCAAGGTTTGTAGTAGAGAGTCACCTACTTATATGTTATATGCTTATATAAAATATAGTATTGTTAAAAAAAATCTATAATATATACTTATTTGGATTAGTTTGTTGTCCGTCTGTCTATCATTTTTGTTTCGAGATCACGGCTACTACGGTCCCTTGGAGCACAGAAAAATCAAAAGATACGACCGTTTATGCATTGTTTTTTGATGCATTTTATATGAAATTCGCCATAATCAAAACCTATGGGCTCTTCTCATGGACCTACAAGTAAAAAAAATGTAAGGGTGAGAACTTACAATACCAAGAAAAGAAAAAAAAATTGTGAGTCACCTTCGCGTTGACCTACAATCACAAAAATGATACGGAACACCAAGTGAGTAAAACCAATTCACACTTGACCGGTTTTATATAATTTTAAAAAATACTGAAATTGTATTAAAGAATATTTTATATTTTAGCTTCTCACCGTATTCCTTATATAGAAGGATAGGCAGAGGGAACCTAGTGTTAAGGCACTTCGTTTCCCACAGATCTTCAAATTTTAGATACATTGCATGTTGAGTGCGCGTTTTGTTTTATTCTATTCTATAATTAATTCCCTCGAATGGGAGTAAAAGCCACCAGTAGTTCCTGAGAATAATGACTTGAACCAAACAAGCTCTTTAACGATATATAATAGATAGTAGGATATCCCAACTTATGCACTATTCCTCTGCAAGGTTTCATCTTATTCGTTCAAGCATTTCTGAGTTATTGGATAATTAGTCTTAATTAGACAGATTATATCTTGAACGTGATTTAAATATTGAAATCATTTTATACTTTACAATTATTAATTGCTATGTATTGTATAAATTAAAATGTGTTTACATATTTATTATGATACGCTAGTACGTCACAATTAATAATTAGGTTTTGAGGTTCCAATTTCAATAGAGCACACGGATATTAAGATAAAATGCGATGGTTAGTTTCGCCATAAAAGTATAAACACGAAAAACAGAAACGAATAAGTTCACGCTATATCCCGCACGTAGCAGAGTAGGCAAGGAGCCTAGTGTTAAGACACTCCATTTTCCACATGCCCCCCAATTTTCGAGACATACGTGTTGAGTGACATGTAGCATGAGCTCATTGCCGCGCTTTGTCTTGTTGTTTGTTACCAGAACGAAGAGATGAAAATAATTTATTCCCGTGGAAATTGAATCCATCTATACGAAGATGGCCTCTAAATAATTATTGAAGTTAAAGTGATTTTTTTACGTTAATAAAACGTAAAAAAATCACTTTTCTAAATATTCAATTAGTCAATATTTAAAAATGCATTTTGTCCTTTTAACTATAACACGTAACCGAAATCGACAAAACGAGTTCTATCATTCATACAATGCCCCTTCTAAATAATATCTTTTATTATTACATACAGCGTGTGGCCGAACAAAATTATTATTATTTGCACTTTTCAAACATCATGTATAAATAGGCCAGTATGAGGAAAAAAATGGAAAAGAACCTTTTATTTTAAATTGTATTTGATTAATCATATTAATTATGACAGTTTAGATATATATTTTACTGAGAGACTTGTCAACGACTTGGTGCAGTTAAAAAGCCTATTTAAAACTACGTGATAAGAGGATGTGAGTTCGATTTTCAACCACCACAAAAACAATCGAAAAGGAGAGGACGAAGTGATGAACCTCTAGATAAAACTCACACCAAAATGTATCAAAAATATTCTTGCAATCGTAGAAAAACTGCTATTTATTCTTTCAAATACAGTTTTTTGTACCGATTTAGGACTTAAGGCTATTTAACTAAAATGTTTATTATAGTTTATTACTTTTATAGTAAGACTTATGACTATTTCCATATACAGTACGTACATTTACTATCGCTCAACAACTTTTACTTAGCAGCATTTCATTATTTACGAGTATTATAGTTCAGCTGGACAATGGTTCTACAATAATTGTGTCCACATCTATTATAGCCTAGATCTTGCCCAGCCCTAAAAATCATTACAATTTGTCCATTAGTCCCCAAAGATGTGCTTAACAGACATGTTTTTGTAATCACAATTTCCATATTCTTCTAGTACTTTTAGGCTTCCCTTTACATTTTTCTCGCAAATATGTTTAATATAGACACAATAATATACAATGTTCAACTTTTTTACTGTTTTATTATACTATTTTTATAAATTAAACAGCAATGGGAATATCACACGTTTTTTTTTATATTTTAATATATCATCAAAAAAGTTTATTTTATTTTATAAACCAGTTTTTTTTTGTTAATTGCTGTAAAAAATGTATTTCTTTCTTAATTAAATTTCGAGTGACAAAAAAATATTGATAATAATAATAATGTAATTAAAGTATGAATAATTTACAAGCAAAATTTACTCCATTGTTTTTATTTTTTTCTTATTTATTTTTCCTAGCCTAGTGCTAAAACACTTTGCTCCCCACTTCCCGCCGAATTCTGGAGGCATTGCGTGTTGAATGTCAGATCTCAACACCGCGCTTTACCTCATTATGCGGAATACACCGGGTATTATTAGAAAAAAAAACATAATTCATCCACCTGGTACATGGGAATTATTTAAATTAGAGAACTTTTAAAAAAAATAAACCTGTTTCCCCCTAGGGCTGCACCCCAACGGTCAGCATCAACATCTCTATAGAAAGAACGATATTCGACACAATCGCTAAGAAATCAAAGTAATTGTACATTTACAGTGTCAATGTCAATCTTGGTGAATAGTGATGTACCGTGAGGAAGTTTTCAAAATTATCTTAAAAATTGTGTAATATTATTATTTGAGTAAAAATATAATGTCAGTTATAATTTTTGATATTATATTTAGATTTCAAAAATCGTTTACAATAGTAACAATTATTTTGATATTGAATTTTAAATTCGATGATTTTTTTTAGACACTGCGCTTTCTCCCAAGTAGTCAATTTATTCTCCCGAGTAGGAATTTAGCCCACAAATGTGTCCTCTTAGTATCTATAATCATAACTTTAATAATTACTTAAGAATATTTAATTATATTTATTTACAGATACATATATAAAAATTTGTTATTTCCACAAAGAGGCTTACTGTAGTTATCCATTCAAGACATAAATTGAGACAAGAGACTTGTAATTTCATGAAAAAAGATATATTTACAAAATAAATAAAAAAAATTTATTTTCTCTCAAATGAAATAGTTTCCATAGATATAGAAATAGTACAATTTAACATGTAATACATATTTCCAAACGCCATTGTCCACGGCATACCACAAGGCCCTCATTGTAGACCAAGACCCAAATCTGGCAAGCTGCCTGCATATGTAGAGTTCGGCACTTCGAAAATGCCTGTACTCTTACATTGAAGCTGAATTAAACTAATTTATGTGCATGTATTTGTATTCCTTTCCTTCCTTCTTAAAATTATAAATAACAATTTAGTGAGTTCATCCCCCATATATGAGTCCAGAAGTTACCGGAAAGTGGAGAGTGGAGTACCTTAACTCTAAGTTCCCTGCTACATGAAAAAAAATAATCCCATATATATAGCAGTGTAGGATACTCCCTTCTCCGTCTCCCGTAAAATAATAAAATATTTTGGGTTAAAAACAGAATTTAATGATATGCTTGATATGAACAGGAAAATTATAATAATTTAAGTAAGTTCATCCCCTCTAGTGGGAATCAAACTTACAATGATCGCTTTTACAACAACGCTGCCTAGTGGGCACATGATATCTTATAATAATATTATACTATTGTTTTAGTTTTTTAGTTTCCGTCAAAACCGCAGTCTGTGGACATAATTTATACATTATACATACGTAATATTATCTCATAAGACGAGTTTTGTTAAAAATAACGCAATAAAATGTATATTTTATCTACAAATTTTGGCATAAATCGACTATTTTTCAATGATATCTTGTAAAACTGTTTGATTTTTATTATTTAGTTATCCACTTAGCGATATTTGAGAGTTTTTAGTAGATAATATTATAATATATAGGTAATATGATACGAATATTATACATATAGGAACCTTTAAATAGTTTCAATTTAATAAATTGGTGAATTGGTGAACAAGTGTATGAAGTGGTTTATTTGGGTTATAATTATGTTCAATAGAGATGAAAGATGCAAGATGGATGAAGAAAAGCGTATTGCTGCCGGTAACAGGGTTAATGTTGCTTTAGCTGCATTGATGAGACGGCGAAACATCAGCACAGCAACACGTTTGGCCGTACACAATGCAGTGTTGGTACCGACGTTGTTATCGATGGAGATGCGATCTCTTTGTAGGATATGTGGCGTTAGCTTCACTGATCGAATCCGCAATGAAGAGGTACACAGAATAGCAGGTACTAGCGAGGATGTCACAGTGAGAATAAAGGAGAACGTGCTCCGCTGGTTTGGGCACGTCGGACGAATGAGTGATGAAAGAATGGCAAAAAAGATTTATGATGGAAAAGTGAGTGGTGAGAGATGTAGGGAGAGACCTCGGTTGACTTGCAAAAACACAGTATCAAAGATACTGGAGGAAGGTCACGTAAAAAGCGTGAGGACTCCCCGGAGGGCATGTATGAAGAAGATGATGACAGTGGACGACGCGAAAGTGGTATGCAGACCACAGCAGTCCGCTCTCTCTGACTATCTCTATAGGGATACAGCGTGAAGCTAGATTGAATTAGATTAAATAAATTAAATATTTTACATATACTGTGTAAACTAAATAATAATGACAAAGTGAAGTTATTAATCAATTATTAATAAAGAGAAAAAATAAAATATAATAATATATATTATTATATAAAATAGAGAATACACAATTTAAAACAAAGTGGAACAGCGTGAAAACTTTAAAATATTATTTTTTTCTCTCACAGTTATAATACAAATTAATCGTTTTATCAGTTGTAATAAATCATTGTTATAAAATTAAACGACAAAACGACAAAAGAATCGAATGAGCTTTCGACATAATAAATACATTACAACATATCGTAAAAGCTTAAGCAAAATAAATATAAAAAAACAATATTAAGTATTCGTTCACAATAATGGTTATGCAAAATTCGTCCTTGCGTCCGCGTCGGCAGTATGCTAGCGCCGTTAATTAATTCTAATATATTCTCGGGTTCACGAAATCGAAGTGACTATTCAAATTATTTTTTACAAAACCATACAAGCGGAAATGAAACTGTACTTAATAAAACGACCGCGTCCACACTTACCTATGCCGCTAATAAGACAATGATTGATTGTAATTTTAATTAATTTGCATGGAGTGTCGTAGTGATATTTTCACTATTACTTTTAGTGTTGAATAGTGTTTTTGTAATAATTCGTTTGAATGACAAAAATCTTTTAGACTTCTGCGAACAATTTAGAGCCAACTCTATTGATACTTAATTTGAGAACTTCTTTCCATTGCTTTAGTTTTTCATGTAGATACATACTATTTTACATACAATATTCCTTTTTTTTACATCACTAAGAAGCACTGAGTTCTCCATTTTTCTAGTTCCTATGAATGTCACCGATTGTAGGAACGGAACAACTATATTTTTTTCAAATAAGATAAGTAAGACAAAAATATTTTAAGCTTCAATCTTCACCCATATGAGAATACAACCTGGAACCATACACATTTAATCTATAGTAATAATAATAATAATAAAAAGTTTAATATTATACAGGAGATAAGACAGTCGTAAAATCCTCAACACACTCTGACTGCGGCCTTACGATTCGGCAGGTGTAGTGCAGCTTTTGTTTCACCTCACTGCACCCTTCAATGGAGACCTAATTTATGTAACCTCAAGTCATTAGCTGTTACGCTGTTTAGTGCTAACAGACGGACACACGCAACGCCACTTAAATATTTAGTAATATATATTATATTTTATTCTTTTTTTGTTGCAAACCATAAAAGTGTAAATGTCGAATGAACTTTTTTTGTTGATTGTAGATAACAAGTTTTTTTTTGTAATTTAAAATTCCTATGGTAGTATAAAAATAATCGAAGAATTTAGACTAATTATCATCTACTAATAAAAAAATATAAGGTTCTACGAATTATTTCCAGTAACGTTCATTAATTTCAAAATTTATTTATTAAAATATTTAATTTAGTGCAAAAATATCAATGATAAAGGAAATACGAAAAATACAGCAACTTTACTCTTACATGCCCTACATATAAATATAAACCACTGTATCCAAACTTTAAAAGCTTTCTTGTAAAAGCTTATTAAGTCTTATAAAAAAAATACAACATTCCTAATAACATTCACACATTTCAAGCCCAAAATACAATAAAAACCACCTGTTTCACCTAATTCATACAGAAATTCCGTAAATCAATAAATATTTAACGGCCTCGTTTGGTTTTTAACGTCAATCATAATTATACCCGAGAGTTCCACCCACGGCGGCGCACGCGCATTCAAATGTTAATCTGGCCCGGTTGCACTTAACACATGCAAATCGCTTATTGATATACAAATAATGGTATTATAATTTTATTACTTATTGTACTGACCGCTCTTTTGGTGATGCACATTTAAATTTATAATCTAAGGCTAGTGACACCAGTTATGTCACAATTAAGTGACAAAGTTGCGGATGTTATGGAATGTAAGAGGGAAAATTTGATGTTTATTAAATACTTTCCTCGAGTGGGGATCGAACCCACATCCATCGCGTTACAGTCACACACTTGTGCCGCTGCGTCACAGCGGCCTCATCGCTTTTCTTTGTTCTAGTGTCGAGGTAAAGCGCGGTGTTGAGTTCTGTCACTCAACACGTAATACCTTCAGAATTCGTCCGTCTTAACAGTAGGTTCCCTCTGCCTACCCTGCTGTGTGCGGGATACAGCGTGAAGCTGATTTAATTTTTTTTATTTATTTATTGACACTAATAGAGTACCATAAAGAAAGAGAGACGTGTTACTAAATTATGTCTATATTTTTTTCGAATAAAATAATTAATCGAATAAACAGCTTCAAAGCTTAACAAAGGAGTAAAATTTGTGGAACCCTATACAAATACATTAGTCTAGTGTTTGGTTGGTAGTTAGCAAGTGCCAATGATAATTTTATCGCCGGTGACGAAAACTCAAGGCGACCCGCGCCTAGCATTAAACGAGCCACTGACAACCGACAACCGACTGACATTTACACAACTGCGCCTAAATTCCACGCCTGTTAACACAATTAAGTCTTATTCGTTCCATTTTATATATCAATCTAGCTGATACTGAAATTTTGAAAATAATATTTTTCTTTGTGTTTGTTTACAGAAACGAAACGTCATTATGTGTCGATGAATGTTGAAAGAAGTAGAAGTATAGCGTCCATATAAGTTATAATTAATAATTAATTTATTTTAGATCAAATACACGACTATCTTAAATAAGTAAAAAAATACACCTTTTATTTTTGTTAAATCCTTTGTTTATCAGTTTGAAATGTTTATATATTTTGTAAGATAGAAAGAAAGACATGGTAAATTCACGTTTTTCATAAAATCAATTAATTCTATAAGAACAAATATACTTTTAACATTCTTAAGTGTTATTCCACACAAAAGATAAACTTTCCAACTTCGGCGGTTTCTAAAAGACGCGAATTCGAGTCCCGTTATGTTCAAAGTTTTATACATTGTTTTAAAATTATATTTCTACCTTTATTCTCTCTCTCTCTTTCCCTATCTTCTATGTATATATAATTTAATAACACTAACACTAAACATTTACATCGCCACACCCTGAGTGTGTCCCTTAAAGAATGGTTCATCAACGCTCAACGGATTTGTGGGACGTAATGTTATTAGTTTAACTAGATTTCGTTGAGGTCGAAGGGTGGCTTTTTTAACCGCTATTGTTTCGAAGTTACAGTGTTTATATATATGTCTATAATATTCAAGTTTAATTTAGTTTATTTTTGTCAATAATTTCCGAGTTTTTTAATGATTTGTGCAAAGAATTCAGAATGTATGGATGGTTATTATAGTTAGATACTAAATAATTTTTATGTTTTTTTTATTATGCATAATGAAATCCGATTCTTGCATATAGGTCCATGTAATAATATAGTATATTTAATTTGTTTGTCGTGAAATATTGATAAATGGATCTAATATTCAGAGCTTTTCTTCTTCTTTAATCACAATACTGACAGCAGGTACAGTAGAATATATCGAGAAGTTTAACATCATGTTATATAGTCCTAATACATTACACGAGAAATGGACTATCCTACATAAAAATTTTTTTTCAATTCGAACCAGGAATTTTTGAGATTAGAGCGTCCAACCATACANTTTCATAAAATCAATTAATTCTATAAGATCCTTTTGTTTCCACACAAAAGATTAACTTTCCAACTTCGGCGGTTTCTAAAAGACGCGAATTCCCGTTATGTTCAAAGTTTTATACATTTTTTTATATATATTACCAAATAATCCACTACTTAGTGGTCTATCTTTATTTTCTCTCTCTCTCTCTCCCTATCTTCTATGTATATATAATTTAATAACACTAACACTAAACATTTACATCGCCGCACCCTGAGTGTGTCCCTTAAAGAATGGTTCATCAACGCTCTACGGATTTGTGGGACGTAATGTTATTAGTTTAACTAGATTTTGTTGAGGTCGAAGGGTGGCTTTTTTAACCGCTATTGTTTCGAAGTTACAGTGTTTATATGTATGTATAATATTCAAGTTTAATTTAGTTTATTTTAGGCAATAATTTTTGAGTTTTTTAATGATTTGTGCAAAGAATTCAGAATGTATGGATGGTTATTATAGTTAGATACTAAATAATTTTTATGTTTTTTTTATTATACATAATGAAATCCGATTCTTTCATATAGGTCCATGTAATAATACAGTATATTTAATATTTTTCTCGTCGAAATATTGATAAATGGATCTAATATTCGGCGTTTTTCTTCTTTTTCTTTAATCACAGCACTCACAGCAGGTACAGTAGAATATATCGAGAAGATTAACATCATGTTATATAGTCCTAATACATTACACGAGAAATGGACTACATAAAAAAAATTTTTCAATTCGAACTAGTAATTTTTGAGATTTGGGCGTCCAAACATACAAACTCTTAAATTTTATAATATTAGTATAAAAAGATTAATGTTATCTGTACATTTTCTGCCAGCAAGTGCTCAAGCGTGGGTCCACTATAGATGATTTGATTATAACCCCGCAGTCCACTGGTCTCGAGGATGTAATATTGTATTATAACGAGTACGTCCTCAGATTTATCCATTTAGCATCTTTATTAGAGAGCATTAAAGATGGTAGTGTTGTTAAGTAGATAGAAAGAAACTAGTGGGATATGCCTTTATTTTCATTTTTCTCATGAACTGCAGCTCCTAAATTAGACTCAATAATAAAAATATTCGGATAATTTTCTTTAAACAGCAATAACATTTATTACTTAGAATGCATGTCACATATATCTAAATTATTATTAAAATATATGGTAAAAAAAACTATAAAATAATAAAAACAATAAAATAGCAAAACGGTGGCAAAAAAGAAATCTTTTCGTTGTAGTTATTTAGAAAATTTTATAATTTGAAACGATAAAACTATATTTATGATAAAATAAAATTCAAACATTAAAATTGTTAAAATATCTGCATCAACGATTATTCTAATGTATATTAATATATTTTTTTAGTCCCGCGAGTGGAGCGAACCTAGTGTTAATACATTTCGAGACATTGTATTGTAGACATTGCAAAATTAATTCTATCATTCAACATGCAATTGTATTGCGTTTTTTCTTGTTACTAGAGCAAGGAAATGAAAGTAATTCATTTCCTCGATTGAGAATCGAACCCACAACCGCCGGGTTTACAGTCAGTCGCTGTGCCGCTATGCACAACGGCCATTAACATAAATAATTATAATTATTGGAGCAAAAACATAAACAAGCTATATGAAATTGAATCTTTTTGGATATATGAATATTAATAAAATATACTAATACGAATATATATTAATGAACGCCATTTTAAAACTAATTTATTATTAAAAAGAAATTTAAATTACATAGGTAATACGATATTAATACAAATTTTTAGAAATAACTCTACTAATATTAAAAATATGCTTCATTTATTTTGGAGTTGTAATTTAAAATTTGTTTGATAATGTTTATAATTTATTTTAGAAGCGACTGAGAACTCTCTTTTTCGGTTTTAACAAACGCAGAATAAAGAAAAGTAAGTAAATGTATAAAAATCATGAAAATAAATGGAATTCGAATCCACACTTCTATAAAATTTGACCACTGCATCCACTACAATAACATATATATCGACAACTCATGATTGATCTATAGGCTCGTCTAAATACGAGTTAAATTTCTAAAACATGATTAATTACCTCCTAAACTGAATTTTATTTTGAAAGTGAACTATAAGTAATTAATGTGACGATCGATCAGTTATATTAGAAACATCGTATTTGTCATACGACGACTGACGGACACGTAGATAACGTAATGTATGGTTGTATGCAGAAGACATAGGATTTTTATGTTATTATGATTTAAAGTTAAGTTAAGTTATACACATTAATTATAAACTAATTTATGAAATAAACTGAACTAATTTTTAACAATTTCAGCCTACTTATTATAATATGAAGTATACGAGTAGAAAATAGACATTATTATTTGAAAGTAGGTTTTATCTGCGGCTTCGCCCGCGTGACCATATAGGAATAACCTAGAATTGCTTATGACATCCTAACATAAACATCCTAAGTATCTGCGGTGACTCTGACCGCAGTAAGTACATATGAAATTAAATAGAAGTACATATGAAAGTAAATAGAAATTACATATGAAAGTAAATAGAAATTTGATATGTATCTCACATATACCCTTGGAAAGTATAAGAGAGCGTTATAAATAGCATTTTCCAAAATTACCCTACAGGAACGAGACAAAACGGATTATTCCATTTTAAAGAACGAAGTTGCACAATAAACTAGTAATTATAAATAGATATCTTAACTTAAATTCATAGATAATACAAACTTACACACAAATATTTATATTGTTATTAGAAGTCACACCGCACTATACGTCACTGCTGTCAATGACATGCGCTTCAATAATATGAGTTTTATTAAACTTTACCACTACGATTTCGGTTTTGTAAAACTACCCACACAATCGAGCAGACCTCGCAGCTTAGATATGTACAAATTACATATATCTTAAAAGTACTAAGAGACATTTGTGTATCATTTAAAATAAGACTCTATTTTCCAATTGTAGAGTTGCAAATCGATTGTATTGATAAAAATATGTGTGTTCTACACGAATTTCGGCAATATTTTGGTGTGCGGTAACATCTGCCTTTATTTACGTTTTAGCTCGAAACTACAGTACAATAGGCGCGGTGAATCGGACACACTTTACAATGGCGGCTGCCCCAGGCCGGCTTTTTATGTATAAAATATAAATGACCTTTAGCTTTTACTGTATCAAAGAATATTGCGATTTACGAAACGCCGAATGTAAGTTGGCAACTATTTTATGGCGGTCGGCAACTGTCCTTTTATGTTTTATACGCGATGGACTGAAACAGCGAATGGGCTGAATTGTTCTATTCGTAGCAGTAGGAGGTCCAAATTATATATGGAGAGTTTAAATTACAGAAGTTTCTCTTATTCTAATTCGATAAATTTCTTCTTTAAATTAAAACAAATATAATTAGTAAAGGAAATAGTATATTTAGGTCTATCGTGACAAACTGTTACAACTAGCCAGACCTTACTAAAATTTTAGTAAGATTAAAAGGCAGTGACAATGCAAATGGCCAGAATTAGAAAAAGAGCAGTGGTGGCGTCGTCGCAGGGGTACAAGCAAGCTTCTGTAAATACGACAGGTTATTCGCTCGATTTGGCTGGATTCCCAATTGCGGAAATGAAATATTTAATATTTTCATTTTCGCTCTGACAACAAGGCCATCGCAAAAAATTGTGGAAAGGAAGTGTTTCAATGGGAACGGAGTGTCTTAACCCAAGGTTTCCAGATTTCCTCTGCCCACTCCTTAACTCCTTAACACCGAAAATTAAGTATAATAATATAACTTGAATACTTATTAGCAAACTAATAGTAACACATGCATTATATAACTAAACATTATTAACCATATTTAGTGGTACTTTCAATACATTTAACTGCCAGCAATGGCAATACCACATTAATCAAACGTAACAGTTCCACCAACATATTGACGTATCACCGCAGATTTGAACCCCCGTCCCAACATAATAGAACAATTAAAATACCCTCTCGAGTCAAATCCGCAAGTCGACATATATGGCGGCGCCCTTACAAATTAGTGTTTAAAAGATTGCATCTAACAAACTGTCCAATACATTACGGACAAATGGTGTAATTTATCTAAAGTATTTACGATATTTAATAATTAAATTATTATCTGTCCTTAAGTTATCGCTTGTTTCGTTTTTTTTAATCAAGAAAAAATATAGTAGTCGATTGTGGAAGATCTCTCCTTTTTCCTCATCTACTCCTTTTTTAAATCGTTTAAAAAGAATTTAGTGTCAGAATACTCCTTTCTGCACTTTTCGCCCATTTTTCATATACCTATTGCATGTTGTTTAATGTGTTTTTTGTCAACGTGGACCAACTTTTTAAAGTGTATTATATTATTGTAAATTATATTATTTTTTTAAATAAATATACACTCCACGTGGGAATCGAACCCACGGCCTCCGTTACAGCCAGACTTAGTTCTGCTGCGCCAGGATGGTGTAACACAGCGGCGCGCGGCGAATAAACGGACTTGCAACGGTGAAACGATCGTTATCATCATTTAGAAACTTTATGATACTTTTATTGAAATGTAAGATTTTTGTTCGCTTCCAACAAAACATAAAGCTTAAAACTCTTTTCGGTTATAATGAAAGTTACAACTCAATGTGATGGTTATGATAGAATGTACCAACTGAATACCTACAGATTTTAATAAGAGATTAAATGTTTTTTAAAGATTTCACAAAAAAGTACAATTAGGTAATCCTTGAATGATTAATGTCTCTTCGTACTCTCTATTCTACGTACCAATGAATGCAAGATATCCGTAAAAAATCTTAGTTTATTTTTATCGTAATTTAATCAAAACATATTTTTCCTAATTTCTATTATGCCAGCATAAAACAGTAAATAGGTTAAAACCCTCGATGGGTACTTAATTAAGCTGCCTCGAGTGCCTTGACACTTGACGTGACACGACGAGTGTGACACAAACTTTACTTCGCTTCGCTTAGCCTTGCCTCGCCAATGTAATTCACAAATATTTATCAACAACTCTTATCAGTGTAATAGCTGGAGGCTGGTAAGTGGTAGTCGGTGACTCGAGACGAATCGAGATGAATCGAGATCGTTGCGCGATCGATGATTTACGATTACGAGTGGGCAATCGTTAGTGCCAGCGACAGACGCTAATTGAAGATTATTATCAGCGAGTCGAATGAAGAGCCCGATTAAAAACCATTTAGCCCCTCACTGCCGCCACCGTACGCTAAACATCTTCACAGATTCATTTCACTACCAGTAATATATTACTGACGTAAAACGTTTTACGGACGATCAAATTATTATTCAAAGTTGTATTGAAATGGGAAAATTATTCGTCTCTCCTCAAATAATTATATTCATATTGTAAACACATCGTTACAATGTGTATCGATAAAGGCGATAAACTATAAAGACATTCATAAATCACGGAGTTAAAAGATTTTTTGGAAGTGTCAAATAAATAATACAACTTCATAACAATCTGTGACAATGACACAAAAAGATTGGCCGATTTGTAGTGGATTGAGGATCCGAATGAATGCACTCTGTTTTTTGTGCGTCACCTTAGAGCTGCGACGAGATAGAGCACAAACCTACATTTTGAGATAAGGGCAAACAATCGAGCAACCCTTCCGTGCCGCGCCCGCCCCCGACGTCTTGAATTAACATAATTCGATATCGACGGCAGATGCGTCGCGACTTTTACTTTTCGCCTTCAACTTTCACCTCGCCTCGCCTCGCTTTGACTACAATCCACCACACGGCCGGGGCGCACACGTGTCTACGTGCCAGATCGATCTTCCTGCGCGATTGTGCCCGCGATGCGCGACAAAGGCGGCGTGGGCGCATTGTAGGCTTTTGTCCATTGTGTAGAGGGTGGCGCTGTGACACAATTATTTTACCCACTTTTTATGCCCATTGTGTTCAAAATTAGACAGCGCTGAGTTCACGTAATGCGATACGATCATCCTCCTTCGATTTTAGTTCTGTACCCAAGAAAGCATGTTTTAAAGATTTATTATTGAAAACAGGTTAGATTTCTATTTCTAAAAAGCGTTAGACGCGGGAAGGGTTGTTTCCATAATTGATCTACGAGGGACCGTTAGATACCGCGGATCAGCTGATAGACATTCCTTTCATCTCGCGTGATGAATGAGATGTATTTGAAAGGGTGGTCACTCCTAGTCACAAAACACGTCTCGCGGCCAGTTTTATAGCGTTTGTGACCGTTTTATCGATGGCCCGGAGACGCAGCATCCGGTTCTGCACATTTATCTCGACAATGTGCCTCTATGAGATCGGCCGTTTGGAAGCAAACTAGTTTGGACAACGTTTCCCTCGCCGTCCACAATAACTAACGCCGATGCATAGTAATCGAATCACTTTATAACGACAATCGCCTTTACTGAACGGATACTTTTCAGATAACGGTATTTCGATAATGCGACAAGATATATTATTTTTTCCCATGCATGGGAACATGTGCGGGTCAGACATCTTCTTAAGCAAACATTTGTAAAAAATATAACTTTTTTTATGAATACATAAATTGTTAATTTGATTTCATATTTAAAATATCGATATTATTAAAATTCATTCATGGTTTTGCATGGAGTTGTAACCATGACACCAGCGACCCCCTCACGGATTCGCCCGCTTAAACTACACAATTATTCATTTATTCATCTGAAATACGTGCGTGGTCTAATAACGTCATCACTTTTTGTCATCTATTGTTTCTAAAAATAATGACGTTATTGGAACACGATATTGTCTATACATTAAAAACGAAAGCTTAAGCCAATTTAATAAAACAATTATTTCGTAATAATTTTGTCGAATAAAATAGTTACAGTTTTTATTCTACGAGTATTATATCTTTAACGAATCATCTAATACTCGTAAAATATGATTATATCTGTGTTTTTTCTTTCATTTTTATATTGAAATACTTCTACTTTATAATAAAAAAATATATATTTCAAAACAACACTTTGTACCTACACGGTGCAGTTAAGCCTGTACAAGAAAGACAAACGCTCGTGTCGATGCACCTTACGCTCT
The DNA here is from genome assembly GCA_036379175.1 of Heliconius cydno galanthus. NCBI lineage: Eukaryota > Metazoa > Arthropoda > Insecta > Lepidoptera > Nymphalidae > Heliconius > Heliconius cydno. The sequence goes on from JAKRZM010000629.1 coordinate 428,971, forward strand.
TCCCATATCCGTCAATAGACAAATTATGTTTTATAGAAATTCCTTCCATAATCCATGATATACGACACTTTCTACGATTTAATACGTTACCTTATCATGGTCACACGCAGTCGCATCTCGCGGCGAACTTTTTTTCTAAGCCATTCGAATGTAAACTAGGAGCTGCCATAAACTAAATAATTTACATAAACCCACTAACGGATCTCACGAAAACCAGTCTTGAGCATATTAATGTTTGTGATCTATTAGAAAATCGCCAAGACACCGAATGGACGGTGTCGGTAGACCGTAGTACAGCCGGTCGTATAGCGATGCTTTGTAACATTCCTTTTTTATGATAATTTCTTTTTTCTCATCAAATCGAATCGAAAAAACATAGTTGACAACGGCGAATACGACGCTCATTTGCATAACATATTGAGGAATAAAAATTTACATCTGCTTTTAAATGTTATCGACGATGGGTTTCAACTTAACACTAATGTTATTAAATCACATCTTAAGTATTATTTAATATTACGAAATAAAAGAGATACCAACTAAGAGAAATGAAAAAGAAAGAAATATGGATAATAAAGACACTTAATATATTTTAGTTAGTAAATTTGTGTAATGCCTATCGCGTTACCATTATACAATGCCATTGAAGGAGTACTCAGTATTATTTGTATGGGAGATACGTTTCCCAGGATTCCGTTAGTTCACATGACAGGGCAGCATCCCTTTCGCTCGAGTCAAGTGATGAGCTCAGACAATGTGACCCAGCTGCCCGAGCGGCCAGGTGACGAACAAGCATTCACTCTATACCTATTTGTACAAGGCAAAATTAATTTTATCCCCTTCTATTTAGATTTAAAATACTACCTCTGATCTGACTCAAAAATTAGTTCTAAATATCTTGCGCTCCCAAAAATTGAACTCAATCCGGTGGCTCTAAGATTTACTTTGATGTTAGCGTTTAATAATACTAATTTAGCAGATCATAAAGTGTTTAGTGGTCCATGAGAGCTTCGAAATATTTAATTAATAGTTTATATGTTTAATATGAAGTGGAATTTTCGGAAAGCTTCCAATGAGCAGTTGCGGCGTCGGGCCCAAGACCAAATAACATGAGGACTGTAACCACACTGGTTACAGTTGCAAAAATGCTAATGTATGCAAAGGGGAAGTGGAAGCAAAAAATATAAATAAAGATTATACACCTGAGCGACGCATGCCGGCTTGTTTGCAATAGAAACGGACAGGTATCTTACTGTCACTCGCACGAATTAATTATACAAGCATCGCAAGCGGCCCGAGCACGCGGCCCGAGCACGCGTCAGCACTAAAGGGACCACGAGAGCTGCAATTTTTTTGCATATTTTACACCACCATTTAAATTTTATATGTACATCTTGCCTTTTTGGACGAGTCACTGAGTAGCTCGTAGCCAATTATCGATCATGACTAGAGACGAAAGATGCGACACGTAAGTGTTAAGGGTGACACGGTGGTGGTAGTGGGATTTTTTAATCTGTAATTAGTGCTCATCGAAACGTAAACACAAGTTGCCTGTTTTGCAACTGAATGGCAGCTCAGAGGCGATTCAAAAAATAATGCACCTGAATAAAGATAATTATACTTTCATAAAGGAACTGCAACAATGGCTGGCAATTTTGCCACTGCGGGGCGTTCGAGCAGACGTGCTAATTAGACGATTTTCTCACCTTTGGCAAACATTGCGTTTTTGCTGAGTGGCGCTGACTTTTTTGTCAATACGTTTTTTTAACCATCCCCAATTTTGTTTTTTTATAGATTTATGTATTCTTTAGAATCCGCTGACTAAGACTGGTTTGGACAAAAACTTCTAACGGTCACTACTTAAAATGTTTGTGGTATTTGACAATAGAGGTCTGATGCTACTGCTGCACAAACTGTTATAACAAAAATAACATTTGGTTCAGTAAAGTTATTTTATTTATTTTGTAATCACAGTCTTTTAAGATTTTGACATAAGCAAATTTTTAACAATTTATAGAATTTTATATATACTATGTACATGGTACTTACTTATTAGAACTTTGATAGTATGTACTCTTCCCTAATAAATAGATAAGTAGTATATAAACAACATGCTTGCTTTTTTAAAAAAATTAAAAAAATCATTCCAAAAAATTTAGGCTAACCTTCTACAGCTTAATTGCTTTTTTTATAAAAAAAATCTTAAAGTATTATTTCACCAAACCACAAATAACTTAATATAAAATTAACATTTTCTTGTTATATTGATATTTAAGTGTAACTAACAGAAGGTATCGATGAGAATGCATTTTCGCTTCGTCAGTGGTAACAATGGCGGTGACGTCCTCCACCACCTCTGACCTGACGGCGTACACAAGGGAATGTAGGGAACAAAAAATAACAAATATTTATTTACCTACAGGTATTTATCGGTTTATATTTCGTTTTTACTTACAATTTTGTTTTCTTATTGCTATAAGCATTTCTATATTTGCATACATATAATTTATGCGTTTAATTTTTTCTTAATAATTCTTAAAACATGTTATAACATGTAATTTTTATTTAAAATATTAATCATCCATTCTATGCGTTACTTTAGTATGAAATTTAAATAGAATTAAAGCGAACTAGATAATGATCCCATATGTTTTGTTAATCACACACAAAATGACATACCAATAGGATGTCAGCTGCATTGAATCAAAGGTGCACTTTTACTTGCATTCTAAGAAGGCTTTAAGTAGCTGCCGTACGTTTTTTACTATTCCTACATGTTTGTCCCTGGTGACGCTCTGACAATGGCCGCGGCGGAGGCGGCTCGGGAAAACAAAAATCAAAAACCGGATTTCCAAAATCCCGTTCGGTCGCATTCGGAACGCAGTGTTTTCGATTTCTATTTCGATTGTTTGTTTTTTCGTTCCATTGTTAAGTGTATCGGGGCGACATGCGTACCATTTTTGCAAAGACTCTATTGTATTCGTGGATGGAATGACACGTGACGGACGAGACGTCGCAGGCAGCCCCCGGCGCTGATGCCACTCTGAGGTCACATCTATTGAACACTAAATACATATTGAATATACAATAATATTTTAATATATATGGAATTTCTCGAAGAAAAAAATAATAAAAAATCTATGTACGGGTATGTAATTATTCTTTTAAAACACATTTATAAATAAAATATATTTAAAATATTATTTCTCAATATAACGCAATATATAGATAGGCCAATCGCAGGGGCACAAGCGTGTGATTGTAAAACGCGACAGGCTGTGGTTTGATTCAAGTGCGAAGCGGAGTGTCTTATCACTATGTTCCCTCTGCCCACCCCCCTACATACGGTATACACACTATAAAAAAATTACATCGCTATTCAAATTTCAACAACATGAGTAAGTAATCAAGAGCAAGATAGAGTTAAGGCGAACCTTAGAATTTTAAAACGTTTCATACTAAAAACGTCTTGGAATAGGAGGCTTGTTTAGAAGCGATGATATCGTGATTCCGTTTTTTGCACGGAGATATTCGTCCCGAGGCAACGCAACGGGATTCCAGATATCATACAGGGTCCCGTCGCGTCGTCTAAATTAGTTTTTGTGCAGCGCGGAGCGAGACGCGTCGGCGGTCAACCGTCGCTCCGAGCAACACTTGACCGACTCTTTTTAGGGCGTCGTACCCTTTTCACTACCTGGATCTGACTTATTAAATGATATTTTAAATTGCTACACCCTTTACATGTTTATCTTAATAGCGATCTGTATTGTTTAATGTTGATCAAATTAAATTATTTTAATTGTTAATAATGTGTGTTAGTATTTGCCAACTAGAGGTGTTTTTTTATCGAATGTAAGTCAAGAAAGGTATCTATTTTACAAACTAGTTCCATAGCCTAGTATCAGGTAAGGATTCAAATCCGTTATATAAGTAATGGCAACGGCGCACCGGCAAGAAGCGCGCGCTCCTGCTCGTCCGGCGCGCCAATTATGCGCAGCGCACGCGCCGCCAAAAAAACGATCATCCCATCACTAACATTTTTTAAAGGCCCTAACTTAAATAATAATGCAGTAACACGCGAGAATATTTGCAAAATGCGATCCGCGAATTTCGTTTTCAAATTCCTTCGGGCTCGCTTTCGATTTCATTTTTTGCCACCACTATTGTCTGTATTGTCTGCTTAATTCAGATTTGTGTTTCTGGTCAACGCCGCGCGCCGGTCGTTCGTTGCCTCGCAGCGTTTTGTTTTCCTTTTCAGTCGATTTAATACCTCGTATGGCAATTCGAAGGTCCTTAATTTGTGGGGAGACGTCAACGCCGTTATCGTTTCGTCAGCGGCGGCAGCCACAGTCTGGCCTTGGTCTGATCACTGCAAAGGTATGCCAAATCAGCTGTCTCGACCAAACGGATTTTGATAATGAACGCATGCATACGAGTATAATGAAGCGGCTGCAGTTTTTGTGACGGCCGAGATGAGCCCTCTCGGCGATGCGAGGTCGCGTAGCCCCAACCCTATTATTACTAAAACGATCCTAATTTTATAATGATCCTGTCACAGCCCTTCGAATGAAAAACTTACTAAAGGACAATTTTGCGACGAAATGTGGCAGTCGTTTGGAGATACGCTCCGATACTGCGGCAATTACATTCTTTCTTTATTATAGACGCATTTAGTTATTTTCGAGTTGATTGCTAGGTACCTGTTTTGTTATTTTTTACGCTTTAACAGCGGAAGTTTAAATCGTACTTAATAAACTCGCCTCGGGCGGTCGCCGTAGAATGTATGTAGCCTGTATAATTTCCTTAGGAGTATAAAATTTCATTCTTTAATTTAAAGGTATCTAAATACCCCTGAAGTCAGTTTCTGCAGATAACACTAACAGATATGCAGTTTAAAAATTAATTCTAGTATTTAGTTGTCCTATGTTGGAAATAAAAGACGTATTATTTATGTGCAAGAAATTAATTCAAAAATATCGATTTTAAGCTTTCATTAAGGAAAAATGTATTTTATGAGGTAACGATCAAAAAGTCGTTAAAAAACTTGTATATACAAATATCACGCAGCGCGAGACACTCTTGCGGCCGTGTAGTGGCGAGGATGGGCAGGCACGGTGGACGAAGGTCGGGGACTCAAATGGCACATTTGTATTGTTCATTACGGAGAGAGGTGAGAGATGTTGGCGCAGTCGCCGCGACGGGGGTCCAGGGCTAGTGCTCGATACAACCGACAATTATAAATCCTTTTAAATTTTTCATAAGACAACGATGAGGCAATAACTTTCTAAGGTTATAATTGAATCGACTCTATTTTTACTTGCTTTTAAGCTTGCTTTACTAAATTATGTCAAACGATATGCTGTTGGATATTTCTGTAAATTTATTACTAACAACGCAACTTAAACTATCTAAACTATCACTGTAATTTAAATTGGAATAACATTAGAAATGTTTGTAATATTATTTAAGTACTCTACTGACTCTACAGTCATCCATAGCCGACATGAACCAAACAAAGGTCATATACAATTTTCCAAGCTTATTTATCTAGCACTGGGTAAATTTCGTATTATTGATAAAGTACCGCGGCGTTCAGCCCTGTGCTCTCGCTGGGGGTCCAGCAGGCACGTCGCTAAGCGTTGATTTGTGCGCGGCACCCCGCCGGCAGTATTTGTAGTCGCCCACGCCACGCGACGTTGCTCTCGACCGACCTGAAGATCCTGTCAATCTTCACACTCATGCTGTTCAGGTCCATCTGGTACATCAATTGGATATACTGGAAACCCAAAAATATGTATTAATATAGTATTCATAAGATACTCCTAAATTCTAGCAATACGAAATTTATTCAACTATCCATAACGGAGGAATATATTCACTGTTTTAAAAACACAATTTGTTAATAGTTTACTATTAAAAGTTGACCACAGTTTGAATATTATAATAGGTTTATTTACATCTGCGAATTAACAACAATCGAAAAACTATTCGTAATATTCAAGTTATCACTCCATTAACGTGATTAATATTATAAACATAATTATTGTAAAATTAAAAATGCAGACTACAGTTACATTATAGATATGTAATGAAGAAAATTAAATTAATACAATAATTCACGTTAATGCGAGTGAGAGTTGCCATTAATTAATGACTGGCGCGAGCATATCTCACGTCGACGGTGAAAAGGCTATCACCTGGCGCAATTTCGATATGAACACCACGTATTTTCCAAATCTAAACGAGCCGAAATTAGAAGGCTAAGACAAGTTAGAAACCGGTCAACATAAAATTGGAAACGAACAGTTTGGTTGCGCAAGAGTAGATCGACCAGTTTAAAGCTCGCGTGGGATCTATGGCTCTACAACGGAACGTGTGCCCGCTTCTGTAATACGTACTCGCTAGCTATGCGACATACCTAGCTATTACTGGCTTAACAAGCCACCATATTTACTTATTAATTAATTGTTGTCCGTCTACTACCTTTGTTTGGAGAAAGATATAGCTTTCAACGTCAATTCCTGCTTCAATATACGAAACGTTATATTATAAGTTTGGTGTGATAATTACAAGGACGACGAGAATCGATTTGGAATGTATATTTGTCCTTTCATCATTATCTTGCTAGCTTTAGTGTAATAGGTTATGGATAATTATGTTAAAATATAATAAAGTTGAGGCCGTCGTGCCAAAGTTGTAAACGTAGTATCATGGGTTTGATTCCCACTCGAGCGAAAGCGTTATTTTCATTTCCTCGCCAGAGCAAGGTTACCAGATCACTTTTAGCATTTTAATTTAAATTAATTTATTGTAGATTGTGTTTGTGTGTAGGGTTATATTCGTATAATTAAATTATTTGTAAAAATATACTGATAACGGAAATAAAAAATGTATTTGCATATCATGGCTAGACGTCTAGGAATCCTATCATCACTATTTATCTATTTAAAATAGAAAACATTTACAGTTTCTTTTATAATGATTTTATTTTAATATTAATATTGTTTTAATTATCTATTATATATGATCCGGTACTGTCCACTAAATTCGTACATAAATTAAACGAACTCTACAGTTTCTTTTTATTTGTATTTATAAAACGTAGCACTATTTTACATTTACATAGTTATTTTGCATGAAAGCTATAAAAAATCTGCTCTACCGATATTAAAACGGTAGACACTGTGAATTATGTCGCCAATAACGCTATCTAAACATAGAGAAATCTAAAGATTTTTTGATAATTAACACTTAAGCGATGCAATTCGCTAAGTCATTTGGAATAATAATATATGTAGAGTATTAAGTTGCGGGGATATCTACACGTCCATTAAGACGTCGTCCGCGAGTGCCATAACTGTCATCTAACTCAGCATTATTAGCCTTTGGATAACATTTTTCGTAACCTTTCATTTCATTGCTGGCACTTGGCTGTGTTCATAAAAATCGTCATTTAAATACCGTTCTCGGCCTCCGCCATGACAACCACCTAGCATTAAGATCGCTCTAATAAAATGATAAGACTTTTTAACGATATGTTAAAAATATATGTGAAAGTTTTACTCAAAAGTTATTGTTTATATATGTGGATTCATTTTAAAGAGATTTTACATGTTTTGATATGACTTTTTAGTATACGTAGACTTTAGTGTTAGTGTTAATGATTAAGAAACTAAGAAAAACATCATCTCAGTTGCAAACTCGAAATCTGTTCAGCTTTTTGGGTAATTGATCTCAAGTATCGAAATATTTTTTAGACATATCAATAGTATTACCGAAAGTTCATCTACAGTAGGTACACACTGTAAAATATTTTTTATAAATAATCATTTGTCAATATCTCTCTTGTTTTAAGTTCCCGCCAAAACAATACCTTTTTCGTATTCGTCCTAGAAATTGACAAAGAAACAGACTTTACCATCATGTTTAAATTAATATCAGCATGTCCCAATATCAGGATATATGTCGTTAGTAATTCCAAAAAAAAACCACAATTCCACAAATATATAAAAAAACAGTAAACTTAACTAAGCATATCGTAGTAACAGTACAAAGTGGCCCGAATAGCGCTCCAAGACCACAATTACTTACGTTTCATATTAACCCGTAAAGGGGTGGCCGACTGCGTCTCCACCATATTGATGGTATATATTTATCACAAACTATTTGGGAACACCTGCTGTTACCTCGGATGAGCAGTATCTGTCAAATTAATACTATACCCTGGTAATAGTCCTAATGTTTTATTTGCTCTTGAAGCCCTTTTAAAATATTCTCACTGAATACTCATGTTGACTTTGTTTGATTGAGATTAGGACAGAGACCATCGAAGACGTTTAATGGTTGTTTAATGCTTCCTTTTATTGCTTTGTCTACAAATATCTGGCTGTTGTGATTTTGGGGCTACCTTTTCTTTTCCGTGAAATACCGTTATGTATTTAAGAAAATATTTAGGTTAATTTAATAGTTGATAGTTATCTTATTATTTTATATCAAAATATTTATTTAATGTAATATATTAAAACATTATATATTAAATGATCTATTTATTAATGAAATTATCCAATAAATGAAATGATGAAATGATATCCAATAGATGAAATAGTTTTACCCTGCTATATACAGCGTGAATCTGAAAAAACAACTCATTTCACAATTTTATTTATGCATAACTGCCATATTTAGTAAAATACAAGAAACTACAAAACCTTTATCTTTTAGTAAAGCAATACAATATAAGATCAGTATGTAACTCTCATTTTCTTCCCCAGATCTCAGCTTCCGATACGTACATACATCTAATTGTAGCTGCGGTCGGTTTGAAGCGATTGGCGGTTAAAAATAGCAGAACGTCGCGACGACGCCCGCGCCTCTGCCGTCTACACCCAAAACATCCAGGAGGGGCTAAATGTACTATATATATTATAAAGTACTATATATTGTGAATGTTTTTTTGGTCGTGATGAAAATATTAATAACTTATCACCTAAAAAATCTAAATAATGTCCAAAACTTCAGTAGATTTTTCAATGAGTGTCAGTTCTACTTTTGCAAATTAAATTTCTTTAGTAGTCTCAAGAGATTGCAGGTTTAGTAAAGTAGCTACATATTATTATATAAAATTTCAGGCAGTTCGGTTCGAATTTTATTGAGAATAATTATTATTATACATTTTTTTTTAGTTTTGTGTAGTAAAAACATCTTAATTAAGCTTACGTATTGAATGGTGGAACTCAACGCCGCTTCTACCATAGCGGACAAATAAAATTAAATAAAATATTCCTAAGTGGAGAACTGTCCTACTGCACGATGACTTCTCTTCACGTCTTCGTTCACGTCTTCGTTCAGGTCTTATTTCACGTTTTAAAGCAATTAAAAAAATTATATTGCAGGTAAAAAGAAAATTATCAGTATAAAGCATATTATTTTACAAGACAAAAGTATACAACTAAATTATGATATTATATTTAACTCTAAGGTGTAAATAAAAATTGCGTGCGTGTAATCGACTTAAACTTAAGTTTAATAGTGCTATACGTCATTGGTGCGATGCCTGTGGGTGATGCTTCAATGGCAAATTGCAAGGTAATTTATATAATATAAAACGTTTGAGCAAAATCGCTGACATTTCTAAGAGCTCATCAGTTTTAGTACATTTCACTTTAGAGATTTTAGCTATACAACTAGTTTCGTAATTTTTTTTTAGAAAATAGAATTACATAAATGACAATCATGGTTTTGGATTCCATCGGACTTGTAAAGTGAAAACTTACGAGATGTTACTACTTAAAAATACTTGGAAAATCGAGCGTTAACAGTTTTCTTAACATACTTAAAATTGTAAAAATTTTCTTTTTAGCGCTGCACTGTATCCCGTTCCCGCACTGTATGAGGCAGAGTAGGCAGAGGAAATCGATAGAGGTAAAAACCGTCTATTCCTCACGAACCGCCCAAAATTCGAGATATTGCATATTCAATGGTGAAACTCAACACCGTGCTTTGTGTTGTTGCCAGAGCAAGGAAATTAAAGTGATCCATTTCACCCAGCGAGAGTCGAACCCACAACCATCACGCTTATAGTCAAAGGCTGCATCATGACGGCCTCAATACATAAAAAAACTTTGTTAGTACTTTTTTTAATTACATGTCCCCGTGTAGTATGTTAACCAAGAAAGAATCCATTGATAACATTCCTTCTATTCCTTCAGTCCATCTACAGAGATACAACAAGGAACTTCTCTACATATTTGGTAGAGCAAGTCAATAGAGATTTTTTTCGTAACTTACTGGATTACTTTACTTATAATGGTTAAAGTCACAACCTTAATTAAATATAATGTTATTTGTACTCTATGTTTCAAAAAATATTTCTAAAAATATGCTAAATGTAGACAATTATTTAAAATTAAAATTAAATCACTTACATACTGCAACCGAATAATGTAAAATATCGTGACGCTTCGGTGTCCAATTTAGCACCAAAATTGAAAAATAAATCAACAAAGCTCTTAATTTGTTCTAAATATCCAGAAAAATTCAACAGAAATTAAATAGCATTAATTAAATACCTAAAGGTTACCTTTAGGTTGTATTCCCTACAGTGCTTGTGAGCTAACAATATATCGAAAATTAGCAAATTCGCCAGAAATTTAATATCATTAAAATACCCCATAGTGCCTGTAGAGTAGCCGCGGGTAGCGCCATCTGTGCCTCGGACTCGTTACCGAGAGCCGCGGGCGCATTCACGATTTATTACCTATATTAACTACAGTACTTGCTCACGTGAATATTTCACTATATCATAAATATTAAAAATAGCTTTTTTAAGAATAATTGCCAATTGAGAAGAATTTGCGATTATAACTGGTTATCAAGTGTGTAAGTTAACGCTACACTTTCCTTATCTCGCATATAGCAGGGTAAGCAGAGGAAACTTATTGCTAAGATATTCCGTTTCCCAATTTTCATGACATGCTTGTCAGGTGGTGGAACTTAAGACCACGGATTATGTTGTTACTAAAGCGAGAAAAAGGAAATAATTCATTTCTTCGGGAATCAAACGCACAACCGTCGAGTTTACAGTTAAACGCTTGTCGCTGCCCTTTTATTTAACACATTAATTTTAAAATAAATAAGACAAAATGAGAATTAATCAAAGAAATAAACATATTTTCTTCGATTTTGATTTAAGTACACTTACGAGAAGACGAGTAATGTACTTAAACTAAAACAACTATCAGTATTCAATTACATCTAAACATCCACTAATAATAAGGTTTATTTATTTGTGGGCTTTGTTCGATTGATACTTTCTATGAGTCACACTTACGTTCAAGAATGCTAGAGTCGTTACATCATCACTGTTAGAACGAAGTACCGATAATTGTGTATAAATGTTACTATAATAACTTATTTTTTTAGCTTCGCGTTGTATCTCACATATAGCAGGGTATACAGACTGAACCTAGCATTAAGACATTTCTTTTCACCCAATTTTTGAGACATTAAGTAGCCAATGATTCGCTTTTTCGTGTTACTAGAGCGAAACAATGAAAATAACTTATTGTCCACAGTGGGAATCGAACTTAAAACCGTCGCGTTTACAGTCAGACTCTGAACCGCTGCCACACGACGGCTCCTAACTTAATAAGTTTATTAATTTAAATATATGTAAAGCTCAGTTTAAGAATGTAGGTGAAACTGTAATTTTTTTATGTAACTAATCAAATTTGTGATCCACACTGAACCACGTCGTTTTCTTTAACAAAAAACTATTTTAAAAAATACAATTTCACTTAATTTTGCAATATAAATAATATTTTTTTTACGACTTAAAAATAAAACACATGTTACATATTAATATATTTATTTACTATTATATCAATTTACGTTTTATATATATTGTATATAAAATTACCATAAAATAATATTAAAATAAATTGTATTGTAGGATTTTCGTGCAACAATATCCGGTTAAAGGGCATAAGGCGAGTGTACAAAGGTGAACAGGAAACATAAGTCAATACTGCGACACTCGGCGACTGTTGGTTATTTACAGCTTAGGTGTTAGCGCTTCCTTTGTTGATTTATATCGATCGAATATTGCTTTTCTTTTTTTTTTTGTTCAAATAAAATATATAAAAATAAGGAATTCTCTTCTTTTTCTATATTTACGCCTGGCTCACATTTATTAAAGTAACAAGAGAGGACGTAGTGTGATCAAAGGACTTTAGTTCCATTAATATGATATTTTTAAATAAACAATAATTAAAATGCAATATTATATTTTAACTAAAAATTTATTTAGACTACAATAAAAAGAATGGACAATTTTAAACATCCAAATATTGTTTCTATTATCAGTAACAAAAAAGGCAGGAAGTAGGTAGTTTAGGTGTCGTCAGGTGATAAAGTCACCGTGGAAAGGACACGCGTCAAAGAAATTAGATGCCATGAAGTGTTATCTTACGATCGACGTCGGAACGCTGCGGTCGTTACGGTATGTGTGCACCTGCCCTTGGTATCATCAGCTCATTTGATATAAGTCAAAATTTGTTATTAAATTGGTATTTTTTACTCTAAGAATCATGAAGCCCTTGAATTATACACACTACTAATAAAAAACTAAAAGTTTTACGTTTGAAAAAAAATGATAGGTGATTGCAGATTCCAGGGTACAAATTAAAAAAATCTTATCACATTAATACAAGGGTTACTGGTTCAATTGTTATTTCTATATATTTGTTACATAAATGCCTTATATTAAAAATAAATATTTAAAAAAATCTAAAAGAATTTTTTTAAAGTAATTTGCGAGCAACGTACCCAGTATGTAAAGCTCTATAATAAATCAAAGTAGTTCGTGTACAGTAATAATGCCTCACATTTCTGCCCAACTGCTGCATTTAGCTTGAATATACCTATCGTAGTAAATTATAAAAAACATTTATTTCTTTTGCTGTAGGTATAATTGTAATTATAAAGGTAATTTGCACGTGAAAATCAGTAGAAATACTTATTATTTTTAATTATTTGACTGTAGGTACATTAGTCTCATTAAACTTTTGCTTTTCAATAATACCGAATTCTGGAGGCATTGCGTGACACCAGAGCGGAGAAATGAAAATATACATTTAAATAAATATTTCATTTCTTCGACTGGGGATCGAACCCACAACCAGTAGCGTATACAATACTGCAAGTATTTAAAGTGATATCAAATATTTTTTAAAGTCTAAGAATACCACTAACAATATAGCACAGCTTAGTCGCTTATAACACATTTAATAAATACACAAGCTCATTTGCAAGTAATTTAGTTACAATATACCTTAATGTTCCAGCAAAGTGACCTCGAAGAAAGTGTGGTTATAAATCAAGGTGTACCCGCGAGTTCAGCCGCGGTGTCGTACTAAACGTTTTATTACAGCCACTACTGTACAATTTAAAGTATTTTTGCATTAAATTTTATAGTCTTCTTTTTCTTTCTTCTTTTATTTTCAGTATTATTTTTAATATTTTTTTGTTAACTTCACGTTTTTTCCGCGTATATCAGTTTATACAGAGAACTTAGTGTTAAGATACTGTGTTCCGGTATTTCCGCCAAATTTACCATTTACCATAATCATCACGAAATTTTCGCATTTTATAAAGCAGATAAATAAAGTCTGGTCGTATGGCATGGTGGGTGTAAAAAATAAGCCATACATTTTCTCTATGTCTATCTAACTCAAGAAACACTTATATTCTAAATATTGCTAATTTCTAGTGAGATTTGAACTCACAGCCATTAACTCTCGCACAAATGAATACTTTACATTTTTCTTGTTATATAAAATGGATGAAAAGAAAAAGATAATATGGATGAAAACATTTGATTTTTCTTACCCGTTCTTAAAGTATATTTTTTGGCTTAACACTTTATACTTTGTTCCATACATACCAGGACACGCAGAATAAACTTAGTGTTAAGATATTCCGTTTCGCAAGTTGAGTAGTGTAACTCAACAACACTTCTTTGCCTTGTTACCAGTGCGAGGAAATGAAAACATTAAATAATTGTAAATTGTATGTAAATAAAATAAAATTAAAACTAATATACTTACTTACATTACCTCATGTTTCTCTCTACTCTCCTTCCACTCTCGTCTCGTCGAGCAACAAACGCCAAACTGCAGTACATTTCAACCAACTTTCACCAAAACTAGATTAATTTAAGAAATTTCAATAAGTTTCCATATAACACATGTTAATAGTATGCAAAATGCAAGAATGCGCTTTTTATTTTTATTTTTTTTTTTAATTTGCAAACTATAGCTGTAATGTACCGTTCATTATTAGTGTCGTTAATATATTTAGATATCTTTTAATAGTCTCTAATATATTAAAATTCACATATTTGCATTTGGAAACTGTATAAAAATGCATTTAAGTTTTATAGTTTTTGTTTATATTATGTTAATTTTAAATAAAATAATAAGATAAGAGCTTACTGTTATATGTTTATAATTTATTACGAATAATGTTGCTTTCATCGTGTTGACTGAAATCTATGGT
>JAKRZM010000629.1:445566-460230 GCA_036379175.1 Heliconius cydno galanthus
CATTACGTCTGGGTGTTATTTTACCAAATTATATATTCATTTAAAATTATATATACGTATTACATACTTTACCTAATTTGGGAATAAATATGCATACCTGACAATAGTATTGTTATATCTGAAATGTCATTGAGACAATAATTACAAAAGTAACTTAATAATTAAAACGACATTTTATAGACAGACTTACAAGCTAATATAATTTAAATGACTCTATCAAAAACTCTTTAAATAGCTTTATGTTATAATAATATGTACAAATTGGGAACGTTCCTAAGAAAAAACCCTTTTTTTCAACAAATATATTTGTCAGGAGATGCAGAGAGGTGAATTTTAAGTAACTATTTTGAAATACACCTGCTCTTTTCATATTTAAAGTACTTTAAAGAACGTTAAAAACGTTCGTTTTGTATTTAAAGACATTAAGAGTTCGCGATATCATTTTCTTTATAACATTCTTGTATAGAGTCTATCGCAGTGTGAACAAAACAAGACATTTGCTGGTTCGAGTTAATGCGAATTAAATGCTAGCTCTAACCTTCAATAAGTATTTTTATCGTCTACAAGTAAAAAGTCGCGCAGCTTATTTTTTTTAATTCTTTTAATTTTAAATAACACTTCAAAATTGAGTTTACTATTATATCCATTACTATAAATAACACAGTATATTACGGTTAAGAAATTTTGTTGGCCTCCGCTATTAATTATTGAAAATATTATGTACTTCTGAGGCCAGTCGTGGCACAGGAGCATAATCGTGCGATTGTATACGTCACAGATCATGGGTTCGATTCCCACTTGAGGAAATTAAATATTTAATATTTTCATATATCTCGATCTGGTTACAACGCAAAGCGCGGTGTTGAGTTCCGCCACTCAACGCACTCAATTCAGAATCGTATTCGGAATTCCTACTAAAGCGAAAATCACTTCCACGAGTGGGGATAGAACCCACAACAATGACGTTTACAATCAAACTATTTTCGACTGCGAGACGGTAACATTAATTGAAAATTATAGCTATTTAAAATACTTTAGCTAATTGTTTAGCTGCTTAACTTCTCTATAAATAATAAAATATAATATCTCAATATATCTTTAGATGTACAAATATTCTATTTATAATACTACTAAAATAGAGTCTCGTACTAGCCCCAGCATTGTCATGACTGCCCAAGTCGCAAGCTAAATCTATTCACAATCATCTACAGATCAGACACTCGAGTAATTTTCTAAGCCACTTAACGTCCAATGCATTGTCTAGACAAATCGCAGGAAGCCTGGCATCGCCTATCAATCATAATACTCTCTGGCCGAACCAGGGCAGGAAATCGTCGAATATAATATTTATAAGGCTTTGGAATATCCTGTTTATAATAGAAAATAGTAAAATAGATTCTATGAGTCATATTAATATGTTTAATCAAAAAGAAAAAATATTTGTCTAATCTATCGATAGCCTTTTCTTTTCATAATCCTAACAAAATAAATATATAAATACTTTTTGAAAGTAGCGTGGACAAAACAACAGCGAATAAGCTTCTATCTCCAGGGAACTCTAACAAAGTCTCTCCAGCAGTACGTAGTGACATCTAGCGGACGACAGGGACAAAGAATTTCAGCTTTTTACATACATTTCAATGGAAATGTAGAATTTAGGATTGAATAATGGAATTGAATTGAATGCAATATTATTTAATATTTTAATTATATTTTTTTATACGATGGGATTCACATTTGCTATCCAACTTGAGGGAAAGATTAATTCTACGACTTAACACGAAATGTTTCGGAAATGGGCAATATATGTACATATTACGTACTTCGTCGGTACCAAGTATTGCTTAGTCCAAGCAATCCTTGGTACCAACTATAATTATTATCCTTATAAGGCAGCTTAATTTAAAAACTTAATTCGGTGTTTAGTTAGCTGTAAGAATTCTTCTATTGCGTTGTTGTTGGGCCAAAATTAGTTATGCATATATTTAATGAAATAAGTATAATATACGTTTATTTTTCTTTAACTTCACGCTGTAAACTCTATATAACAGAGTAGGCAGAGAGAGCTTAGTCAAGCCATTCCATTCTCCTCTTTTCACCCGTATGGTGAATATAATTGTGGTATTTACAATTCAAATGAAGATTAAATAAAATAAAAAATCTCTATCTATAGATAATATTATACTCTCTTTTCATATACCTATTTGTATAGACTCAACATAATTATCTATGTATTAAAAATATTATTTTTATAGGCTTTAGGGTATTTAAAATTATTTCTTCTCTCTTTTGTCTGTTCTTATTTTTTTGGTAATTAAATCTAACATCTTAATATTAAATCTAGGAAATTTCAGTATCATATGTGAAAATTATATACCTATATATATATCATAAAAAATCTAAAATTTTAATTACATATATTTAAAAATTAGCAATTTAAAATTCATATGCTCATTGACCGTGGATAGTTCTAAACGGAAACGGAAACAAATTAGTTTCTGGTCGTAAAAATTAAATATATTTTTTATACTTTATCCAAAAATTGTACGATATGACGATGCAAGTGGAATATACCAAATTACATGGTGTGGTCGGGGGTTGAGCTCTATTTTGAGTTATGTTTAGAGTTGTAGAATATTTTTATCTATGCCTTTTATCCCGCATATAGCAGGGTAAACGGGGAGCGTTGTATTAAGACGCCCAGTTCTCCGCTTTCAGCCAAAATTTTACTTTACCGTAGCGGAGAAAAGAAAATAATTATTTCTTCTAAGTGGGGATGGAACCCACAATCGTTGCTTTTACAATCCAATGCAGTCACTGCACCGTGACGGCCTCGACTATTTAACATAAAATATGTTTAAATGGGAAAAAAGTACAACAGATTCTATTATATATACAAAATGAAAAAAAATTGAGCGTAAAAATATATATAAAAATAGTGTTCAGTAGGTAAGTAAGTAAAAACGGCCTTCCACCTCGTTTCTTACCTATCGGTCTAACAACCTGAGCCTATAAGCGATAAGGCCACAATTAATACATAAATATTTGCTTATCAACAAGTGTTGGCTATAATTCGAGTATTAACTTGGGCTGTTTAATAATATATGTTTTTAATACGCACAAAAAATGTGAATTAAGTTTTATTACGATAATTACGAAATGTTTTTTTTTAAATATACTTAATAGCCAATATGAGAAACCTTTATTCGAGGTTTGTTACATCATTTTATTTTTAAATGTATTTTAACAAAATATATATTTTTAATGAGTATCTCATGTTATTATCTACAGTTTAAACATATATATATAAATTTGAAATATGATACTTTTGAGCTCTATCAAAACAACTCTATGGTCATAACGAGATATTTGAAAGCAACTAACACAATTTATACAGATATTGAATACTCTTAAGGAAATAAAAAAAAATAGTTGTTCACATACAAACCATTTTTAAATTTTACTTTAAAAATCAACAAAAAAGATAAGAAAATATCTTTATATCAATTATATAAACGTTGTACATATAAATAATTAACTTAATATCAAATATTTTGTTTTTTAAGCTTTACAGGCAGAGAGAACCTAGTGTTAAAATACTCTGTTTCCCTATTCTCCGTTGAATTTTCAAGACATTGCGTGTTAAGTGACGAAACTCGACGCCCGCGCTGTCTTGTTACCAGTGCGAGGAGATGAAAATATGAAATAATTCATTCCCCACTGCGTTACGTAGGCCTCCTATAAAAAATAATAGTATCTACTACAAATTATTGACAAGTTATAAACAGTAGTAACGTACTGTCAGATAGAGACTAACCCTAGTGTGAAGTGAGCCTAATACAGACAATGATCTCGCAACCCTAGACACAGTCTAGTTTTTATTTAAAACAAAAAGCAGTCGCAACTCTACAAGGTTCTTGCTAGATATGGGTTTTGGAACAAGATTTAGACCATGTTGAATAAAATATATAACATAGTTTTAATATATGAAAATTAATTTATTTTTATACGATTAATATATAACTTAAAAATTAAGATGTAACGGTGTTAATATATTCATGTTGCAGTTGTCGATTCGATTCTCACTTGGGGTAATGTTTTAATTCACTGATTTTTACTATCTATCCTACACGATATACTAAGTTATTGAAAAATTAAATATATAAACCATTTCAAAATTTATTATAATTGTGTTTAAATATATTAAAATTGAATCTTAGACATAATATAGTTATAATTCATTAAATATACCTTAGTGCTATATTATAATATCATGTACCGCAGAGTTAATCGGGAGATGATCGCAATAATTCATATGTAACGTGACGTCAGCTTCGAGTGTTGATTCAAAGGCGATAACTGTCACGCTGATGTATGGCCAGGACTCTATCCCGCTTGTGTGCTTAGCTAAATACTGTGAGGTGTTCTGTATTGAGCATCATTATCTTGTGTTGATGTCTCTAGTATCTACATTTTATGTCTAAAACTATAATATGATTTAAGTTTTATTATGGTTATTATGTACATTTAGTAGAAAAAATACGTGTTTCGTTTATTGTGTTTTATAGTCTCTCTCTTTTATCTGCACTATATATATCAGTAAAGCCAAACACTTTCAATTCTATAACAAATTGTTTTACTTAATAATAAAAAAAAAACACAATTCGCATCGACTCTACCTCAAATATTAATATAGCATTTAAAAATTAATCAAATGTTGAACTTGTAGCTGAAAGGCATGTCAGCTTCATTTCAAATATACCTAAAGAGTTCCTTGTGAAGAAACTAAAAAGCCAACAATCAGTATAAAGTTAATTTATCTTGTGATATGGGCCCGTATGCGCCGCACCTTGAACCCAGCGGCAAGCCGAGTGGAACACACCGTTTCACTAAAATTATGAACACTGCCTTGCGCTTGTTTTTATAACAAGTTCTTTATTCTATTTGGATAACTTATATGTTTTCTTACTATAGAAAAGTTTCTTAGTTATTGATGTAAATTAATCGAATAATAAAATAATAAATATTATTAAAATATTAATATTCAATGAATTTGAATAACGATATTGTTGTTGTATTGTAATAAATGAATTCAAAGTAAGCATTTGTTCTAAATTTTGCTCAAAACGTTTTATTTGATGTATCTTGCTACTTAACTATCTAGATATAAGTGAATGTGGAAAAAATACTTTTTCCATTTTAAATTGTACTATATTAACTTTATAATATATAAATTCTGATACCAAATTTTTTAAGTTTAATTCTTTAGTTGACTATTAGTTTCTAATAGTTTACTTTTTAATTACCTATTTATTATTTAACGTAAATGTTAGTTTCTTCAATTTCCCACAGTGTAATCAGTAAATCATAATATTCTTATCTGTCCGGTAAATTAACTTTAGTAATAAAACGGAGCGTCACTTGCAACAGATATCTATAAGGTAGAGTCAGTATGTTAATCTTATCGTTTAGAGTTCATTAAGAGGCTGCGATAGAAGGTAGTAATACAAGTTCACAAGTATTGAATTTATTTTCAGATTAATTAATATAAATTGATTTAATGACACCTTTTAAACGTATTTAGATGCTAGTCGCCCTATAGGGGTCTAAAATTTGATTGTACCTATTGAATTTGAAAAACAAGAGTTTTTTTTGGGAAAATTAGACTAAAAAATTACAAAGAAAATGGAAAGCAAGTTCCATTTTTAGAATTTATTTAATTTTCAAGAAGTATAGTTATTATTTAGGAAACCTTTTATTTGGACAGTTAAATTTTTATACGTTTTCTAAATAAGTATTTTTCTTTCCTAAGTGTAAATTAATATTTTAAAATGGTAAAGATTAGAAAAAGTAGTTATATATTTTTTTTATTTTTGAAATAATCTATAATATTAAATTTTAATTAGCAAACTCTTCAGAGGTGGTTCTCTAGATAAACGCTAAACATAAATATCGTTTTATACATCTTTTTAATCAGACTCTCAAAATTAACAAGAAACTCAATGGACTTCGAATTAAATCTGTATGAAACGGTTGCTATATGAAGATATAGAAACCATAAAGATTAAATTTTAAAATGTAATGCATTTAATACAATTATTTAATAAAATGTTTATATTTAACATTCGTTTTTTTAGCGTATATGTACTTTGTGTTTATAATTAAAAAATAAAGAGATTTTTCTTCTAAAAACAGACATTTATATATAAAGTGAAATTATATTAATATAAATGTTATTAAAAGGCAATAGCAAAACAGTTGTTTAATAAAATTTTATATATTTAATTTATTTTTACTGATCGTTGAATAGTAGAGTCGTCATCCAAATATTAAAGTATTAGTTTTATAAGTATTAAACAAAAACTAAATAACGTGGCCACATATTTACATCGTCAACACCTACGAATTCCTGAGAAAAGGTACGAAGGTTCATCGCAACGGGGCGCCGGCACATAAATTGCCCCTCGCGGACATCGAATCCGCGGCCCCTGCACCTGCCGGTGTTACCGCGAATACAAAGCTAAACTCCGATTTTTGGTTGAGACTTTTTGATAAAAAATCTTTTAACACGAATTGTAATCGTAAATTTCATTATAATAATGTTATATTTATATAAATTGTATAATATTAAGATTATATGAACATATATAAGATTTTTATTCGAACATTTTATTTTATATAAAGATATGAGTTTCCCTTCTCAAATAATAAAACGTATTTGCCGGAACAATTATATGTATTTAAAGCGTGGAAGATTCCTATCAAACGTGACGATATTTCATGCCGACGGCTTAGCGTATAAAGCTTACTCTACATACCGTGCACTACTTAGTGCCGTATAGAAATATATTTAAGCTTATAATATGTCTATAATTATTCTTCTTATATTTTCAATGTTTGTATTATGATAATATACATTATATGATTAAAAATTAATATTATTTTAAAAAGTGCAGGTTACAAAACATAAACCTCACAGTATCGACAGCTTCAACAATCAAAGGAACATTAAAACAAGATTGATGAAAAGTTATACGGATGACTTAAAAAACAAACTATTAAACTTCTCTGACCCCAAAGTTTTTTTTTGTGTCATTATTCTTTTTGAACGATTTTGTATTATTATCTGTACCAAAATAAAAGTAAAGCATTACCTATTATTTTACGAACAAATTAAATATACATGGTTAATTGTTTTATTAAGTTATTTGACCCAAAAATTAATATTCAGATTAATAATTAGTTTGTTTTCAAAAAAAAATAAAAATGATCTTAGGCTTAGTTTTCTTTGCTTTTTTATCTTTAAAATGAGCGACTAGGGAAAAGAGTGATTTATCACTAGTGTTAAGGCACTCCGTTCCCCATTTTAAGCGAAATTCTGGAGGCATAGCGTTTGAGTGGCGATAACCTGTCACGCTTATTCTTAGTCACCTCTGCAACACAACTGGCTTCAGATTATGTCAAAGATTTAGTTAAATGTTTAGAATAAAGAGACATGTAAAATCGTCCTACGAAATAATTTTTAAAAACTTGGATGCAAAAAAATAATATAGCACGAGCGCACCGCTATCATCGCTCTTATTAATATTCTATCGACATATTACGATGCAGACATGTTAATTACTCACTTATCATCAACTTTGTGGGTTTTATTCGAAAATATCTTCTACATTTTTACTTTTGTCTCGACTTTATAGCCGGACTTTAGTTTTCAGTGTTTTAATAGTTTTAAAACCAGTAGCTAATTTTTATAATGAAAATACCTGTTTCTAGTGAATTATTTGCATTTGTGATGTGTATGGAAAGTGTATGACTGTCCGAGATTATTATTATAGGTTTTTTTTTAACTTTGTAAAACGTTTAAAATACTGTTAAAAACATCTTATATCTTCTCAATTTGATTGCACCAAAGAATGGCGAGAGGAAGAGTTCCATCTTGTATGAGCTGATTGAAGTTCTCTGTCATACTTTACAAAAATCAGGAAATACGTAAAGAACAAATAGAGACAATAGATATATACAATAACTCATTAAAAGGACAGGACACCTTATATCACAGATTAGTTCTCGTGAGAGATTCCACTAAACATAAATCTTCTTACAAAACCTACTCTACATTGTAAGACAACATGTAATAGAACAATGGCAAACTATAGACACGTAAGCGGCAAATTAAAAAACGCCGTTTAAAATCGATTCAACCTGCTGTAATAACAGTAATAATAATTAAAAAACTTATAAGAAACAAATATTAATTATCGATAGCTATCATTTACAGGATATTTACGCACTTTCAGTTATATCGCCACTTGATTGTTAGAATCATGGAATAAAAGGATTTAATCTACACTGATTAAATGTTGCTAATTTACATGTTTATATAATAAATGTTTAAAATTACCAACTCCAAAACTGACGCAAATAAACGCAATGAATCACAACTAAAGTACTATAATAATAATATAATACTTAATAAAACAAAATTAAAAATAATTTAACTGTTCTTTTAAGTAGTTTTGACGTCAACCGTCAGAATAACGCGCCGCCGGCAACTTAACTCTAATATCAATGGATCTAAATCAATGTAAAAACGAAATAAAAAATAACGACAATATAAAAGGGTTAAACATTTAAGCATAGGAAACCGATAATATAAAAAAATTGAGTAAAATTAAAATATGACACGACAATAGCCAAATGGTGTTGTGACCGTAGCGGCCTATTCTGAGGGGAGCATAGCGCACTCTACTTTTTATATTGAACGTATATTTTAGATCTAAACATGATGTTCTAAAACCGCAGTTTTTTTTTTATTGAAACTAACATGGATTTCATTTGTGTGAACACGCGTCAAAATGACGTTTTTGTGGGTATTGTTGATTCAAGTTTCAACTATATGCATGTTACTATAATAATTTTAAAATAATTGTTATTTAGCGAATTTCGAGTTAGCCTCATATTCTTACAAGTTATGTTTTAAGGTAAAATCGTTAATATATTTATAATCTATGCTTTTTTAAATAAAATTAATATATGTTTTAATTTTACCTTATAACAATTATAGCTTGAAGATTTTATATAGGGAAAGAAAATAATACCTATTATTTTCTAATAATATCTTAGATAAGGCCAGTGCTAATGCAGCAGCAGTGCAGTAATAATACATATATAGTGCAGTATATAACAAACAATAGTCTATAGCTATAATATACATACATATATGAAACTCAATATAATAAACGAGGTGAGAAAAACGTTTTGTTTTCAGAATAGTATATTTAAACGCGTTTCACTAGTACAGCCTCGCTTCATTAGACGTACGGAATGTCATAGTCCCCGAGACACGTGAAGTTTTTGTAAGAGCCGAGCACGCTAGCCACTTGCTCCCGGTTTTTATCGCTGATATACGTATTGACAGGTGAAAACCTTCAGTCAATCAATAAATAAATACTTGTCAAACAATGACTGACATTTAAAAGGTGTTGAAGATATATGGTTGTATGAAAAAGATAAAATAAGGAAGTGCCTGAGCAAAAATAAACTAGTAATAAAAGAGTGAAGAAATTATTTAAAAAAAAATCTATTTGTTTTTATTTAAATTCTTAAAAATGTGTTCTGTGTGTCTTTTGTACAGATATTCTGTCTCTCTAAATTCATGTTTAGATATCCTAAAGATTTTTATAAGCTTATTTAATTATTTAGAGTCAGTAATACTGTAAGAAATCAATTAATCTTAGTAAATATACCCAATGGGAAACAAATACCGAATAAAACATAAAAATACGGTGACCATAAAAATTAACGTAATTCAAATGAAAGGTCAATTTTTTACTTCAATAAATCAACAACGATGCTGGACTCCTGCGCTCGCGTAAACAACGTGATCGATTAGTTCTGTACAAATATCGATGTTACACGCTGTTTACGATTACAGCCTACATCGATTGTGCTTACTTTAATAAAAAAAAGCAAATAAAAGTCATAAAAAGGATTTTTAAGATTTTTTTTACTTATAAGTATCCAAAAATTGTTCATATTGTTTTATTTTATATATTTGAAAAAATAAAACATTTATACATTCATAGTAAGCAAGGACCAGTTGCTAATTCTCAGTAAGCAATTAATAGTTTTGGTATGCCTCTAATAAAATGTAGCAGATTTTTATCTCTCATTAAATTTATATTCAATTAATCGTGTCGCTCAAATTGATTTCCTTTAAAAAATATATTAGAGGCTATTTGAGTATGCATATCGTTTGAAAGATGAAGATTTTAAAAATTAAGCAAAAACATAAAAGGTAAGTTGCAATGCTTTGTCAGTGTGTTGGGTATTCGTATTTGCAAAATGAAATTGTGATAAATTCGACATGTGTGAAGACTGGTAATGCGACATGTCACAGTCGCGTCGCCATTCCGCCTCCACCGTGCCGCCAGTATAATGAATGTTTTATATGTTCAAGTCCAAGCCTTCTACAGATACCTCTATATAAGCCTGCACTCGCTGAGCATACAACATAATATTAGTTACATCAAACGAATACCATTTTGATTCTACCTGCGCTTCTTGCACAATGAGCGCACATTATAGGTAAAAAGTTGTCGTATTGGCCAGGATTCATCAATAATACTACCAAATAAAATATTTACTCTGGTTTATTTAAATACTTAGATAATAATATAAAACATTTTAAGACTAATTATTCATTATTTACCTACGAGAGGCTCGCACTACCACTGCCGTCTGTTCGTTATCACCTAGCATAGTTTATACAGTTATATACATATCAACTCGTCAACTTCGTTGAGAATAACGAAATAATTACATTTACAACATTGGGCTTGGTTCGTATCGGGCTCGCGCACTGCACTAGTCAAACAAACAACCGGACAAACAAACAGTACGGCACAGTGTCGCGCCCTGACAGACGAGCACTGGACCGGCAGAGTGCCGGCCCGGAGAGATTGGACTCTATATATCTCACTTTCTATAAAGAACATTTTTATATATATCATCATATACGTGGAAATAACATTACTTTATATAAAAAAATACCTATTTATATAAAAATTAAGTACCGAAATTGGCCACAATTACATACAAACGAAAAAACAACAAAACAATTAAAACAGGAATAAAACCATTTTGGCATCGTATCTGCTTCATTTTCAATAAGTTACGTGAGCAGCCTCACGGCGCAGCGCGACGGTACCGCCGCCCGGCACAGAGCGAGCACTGGCGCCCCACTGGCCGCCCCAGAGGGCGCCCTGACGCCGGGCAGCAGCGGGCGCGCCGCCTCGCGGGCTTTATCGAGCACTTAAAACAAAAATTGCACCTATTGACTCTTTCGTATTCCTCACTGGGCGAAGGTCCGACCCGATTCGAGCTTCGCTTTCGTCTCATCACTAATCATAAATTTACAATAGTAGCAACGGTTTTACATTAGTCCCGCCGCGCCGCCTCCCGCCCGCCTCGTAGGCGACGTCGGGCGTAGGGCGGCGCGCGTCAACATCGTTAATTCATAATATCTATAAATAAATTCGATGGAATCGTCTGTCACGGTAGCACGAGTCGCCGGGCGGGTACTTACCGGCGGCGGCCATGGGCGCGCGGCGGCTCCGCATTGTCACTCACTACGAGGTCACTGCCCGCGCGCCTAACGAGAACTGAAACTGGGCTTCCGTGAACTATGTACAGCTATGTACAGCTGGGGTCCCGCGGGCGGCTAGTGCGGCTCCGCGTAGTAAGGCCGCGGCGGCGCCCACGGGGCGAACTGTTAGTGCGCCGCCAGCGTGTGCGCGCTCTGCAGGCCGTGCTGCGCGTGCTGGGCGTGCTGCGCGTGCGGCGCGTGCGGCGCATGGGGCGCGTGCGGCGCGTGCGGCGGCGACAGCGCGGGCGAGTGGGCGTGCATCGGCGGCGACCCGTGCACGTCGTGCCCGTAGTGCCCATGCCCCATGCCGTCCAGCATCTCCCCGCCCAGCGTGTTCGGTGGAGTCATTCTCTTTTCTTTCTGTCTGCGATTGCAGAACCACACTCGTACTACTTCCTTCTCCAGTTGCAAGCTATCTGCAAGCGACGTTATTTCCTGAGCAGAGGGTTTCGGTTGTTTATGAAAGTGCTGCTCGAGAGCTCCTTTAACAGACACTTCTATAGATGTGCGCTTCTTTCTTTTGCGACCCTGCGCAGCAATTTTATCAATGCTTGTCGGACTACCTGTCGTTGAATCCGCTTCTTCGAGCCATTTTTGTAGCAGCGGTTTCAATTTGCACATATTTTTAAAACTGAGTTGTAAAGCCTCAAATCTGCATATCGTGGTCTGTGAGAAAACATTTCCGTAAAGCGTACCAAGCGCAAGGCCTACATCAGCCTGTGTGAAACCAAGTTTTATACGACGTTGTTTGAACTGTTTGGCGAAAGCTTCCAAGTCATCGCTCGTGGGCGTGTCTTCTTCAGGCTGATCCCGCTCCAGCGCGTGGTGGTGGTGAAGCGGATGTGGAGAGGGCTGCATGTCACGGAGCATGTGGTGTTGGTGCATGGGCACCGGGTAGCCACTGTGCAGCGCCACCGGCGAGCCGGCGCCATAGTGCGCAGACACGACGGGCGCGTGCCAGCCATGGCTCTGCAGGTGGCGGTGGTCGTGCTGGGAGGCCGGAGGCTTCACGTCGGGCTGGTGGGCGTGCGCGTGCGCGTGGTGCGTGTGCATCGTCCACGGATCCGCCGGCGGTAGCGACGCCCACGGGTTGAGGCCCACGGGCGCGCCCGGCGACGGTGAGCCGCCCGCGTGCAGCGGGTGCTGGTACTTCATGTCGGCGGGTTCGGCGCTGCGCGGCGATGCGGCATGATACCCGCCGATGCTGCCGAGATCCAGCTCTCCCGGCATATACGTGGTCGCCGCCATGGCGCCGTACCTCAGATCCACGGTGGACGGCGTCTTGCCGGCTCGAAGGCTCTAGAGCCTTCACCTGGCGCACTCTTTCGCGAAACAAGCGCGTCAATCGCGCGGCGCTGCGGTAGCGGCGGGGGCCACCTCACATCACCGGACTCAACAACGAACGACATGCGCGTGCGTGCGCGACGGCAGCACGGTGCGGACTGGGCTCGAGGCGGCGGCAGCGCGCCGCGCGCCTGCGCCGGAGAGGGGCGGCCCCGCCCAGCGCCGCCCGCTAATGACGCCGTAATTGCGCGCCGCCCCCCCACTCCCCGGCGCCCGCCCCGCTCCCCGCCGTGCCCCGCGCTCACAGCGGCCGCCCGGCGCGTCGCGCGCTCTACGCTCTATCATTCACACCTTAATATTTACAAACATAATCGCTACAATTTTTCCGGCACTTACAGAGTATCGCTACCGCCGCTCGGAGAGCTCCGTCGGCCATAGTCACAACGTGCACAGTATACACACTCGCCATGTCAATTAAGTAGTTACTTTCATTTGTTTAGGAACTTTATAACGATGATAGTATTTATAGAGTTCGCGACACAACGTAGTGTGACTCTACTGGCGGAGTTGAGACGAACTCTACATGTCTTACGCACAAATGACATCGGATCGTGTTACTTATATTTCCAATTTTGATTAATATTTTTTATTTATTTATTAGCTTCACGCTGTACTCCTCTCTCATATAACAGGGTAGGCAGAGGATACCTAGTGTTAAGGTACCCCGTACCCATTAAGACCGTTCCCCACTTTCCGCCAAATCCAACATAGCGGCATTCAACGCGCAGTTGAGTGGCGGAACTCAACGCCGCACTTTGCCTCGTTACCAGAGCGAAGAAACTGAAAATATTAAATATTTCATTTCCTCGAGTGGAATCAAATCTACAACCTGTCGCGCTTACAGTCGCACGCTGGCCTCATTTAATGAATATTTTAGATATAATTCTATTCTATTAACATATTGAACATTGTACAATTATAACATTCTTATTAGAATACATACACAATATTTAATTGAAACAAACATAGCGATCCGACATCTACCACTTAACTAAATGTTACCATAAAATTATCTATGACCTAACGAGTTATATCTACTATTTTTATTATTAAAACACTCTTCTTTTCAACAATATTTTTTAATTTTAAAAAGTTGAAAGGTTGATTTGAGAGAATTAATTTTATTATTAAATTTATTAAAAAAACATACTTTTATAATCAATAAAACAGAAAGTGACAAGGATTAAAGTGTTGTTAAATTATTAATTGTATTTTATTCGAGGATATAAATTAAATTTATAGACGTTTTATTTATTAACAATTTACTGATTATACGATATTAACTAAAACACCACTTACATAGGCAAATTGATATGATTCGTTTCATAATCATATAATTTAATAATTCATATTTAGCTCAATCTATATTTTTGTCCTAAGCTATATTTTAAATAAGAATATAAGAATAATAAGTTTTATATATGTTTTCCAATAAAATATATTAAAAAAACTTTAGCTATCAGTATATTATTATTAAATAGAAAACAACCGAACTCCACCATATTATTACGTAGTACTAGTATTGTAGAGTACGTCACAAAACAAAATGTGACCCACATATTATTTAAATTATTAACAAATCACCATTACGCCTACATATTATATATTCAAATAATTTTGAATAAAAATGAGGATATTCATTCTGCGAGCGTGACTAAGACGTTAATGAGGGG
>JAKRZM010000629.1:461694-473230 GCA_036379175.1 Heliconius cydno galanthus
GTATGTATTTTTCTTAACTAATAAGATAATGCGACAATTGATGCCTTGTAATTTTATATGAATTTGGAACGCTGTAAGTACTATATATGGCAGGGTAGGCTGAAAGAACATTGTTAGAACACCTCGTTCCCCAAGCAGTAGTCTTGAGTATCAGAACTTAACTGCGGTTTCCCTCGTTACCAAATACGAGGAAATGATAATAATAATTCATTCCCTCGAGAGGGAATCGATCCCGCAACCATGTATAGGTAGGTACACTGTAGAGTCAGACGCTGTGCTGCGCCATAATGACCTCGCAAGTTGGTTTATGTCTATTTATTTTCGACTTTCTATACCAAAAGCCGTCGGCAATTTTCAGTTAGACATGAGTGTTTCATATTTGGCTATCTTGTGATATCAAAAATTATGAGAACGCCAGTTACTATAACTGGATATTGTGATTTTTATATGTAATTATGTCCAAATATGTTCAAGTGCTAATTGACTATAAAGTTTACATTGAATTTTTAGAAACAAAATAAAATATAAACTAAATGTGATCAAATAATAACATACCTATGTATATTAATATTACCCGAAACATTTACGATTACATATATCTACACATTATTCGAGAAAATACTTCAATTAATTATTATAATAATATATATTTTTAAAATACATATAAAATATATTCTTATAAGAATTTTGAAGAATATCTAGCAAATCTCTCTGACTACCCCGCTAGGGATAAAACTTGAAGTTAAGTTAGTAACTATCTAGCAAAAAAATGTCTTAAATAAATAAAATCTTACTAAAAGAATATGTAATTGATAGCAGAGCTACCACTGTCTTTTATTAGGTAAAATTTACAATAGAACAGACATTATATTGTACGCTGCGCCTTCGTGACGCAACAGCACAGCGTCTGACTGTAAATTTGACGGCTGTGGGTTCGATTGCCACTCGGGTTAATTAATTATTTTCATTTCCTCGCTCTGGTAATAGGACAAAGGGTACCGTCGAATACCGCCACTTAGTAGACAATGTACCAATGTTGAAAATTGCATGAAAGGTAAGGAAGTGAAAGATGGAAAGTGGAGTGTCTCAACAGAAGGTTTTAACATTTTTAAAGTGTTATTATACACTTAGGAACATTTTCTTGATAAGTAATATGCACTTTGTTTTTCTTCATAATAATATATTTCCCAAACCACCAGAAGGCACCAGCCACTATGAGATAAGCAAAAGCCCCGCTCTGTAGATGTTATCTCGAGCATCGCCGTAACGAATCGATCCGACGCGCGCGCAGCAAATTGATATTGTATACCATTTTACGCAATTCGCAACCGAGAGGGAAATCTGTGCTTATATAATTATACTTGGTATGATGTACCTCTTTTCGGTATTATTTTAGACATTTTAATACTTTGCACTCCATGGGGGTGGGTGTTTTTCGGATAGCGTGTAATTTTTTAGAATTAGGGAAATAAAATGTTTATTATCATATATTTTTTTTTAGTTTCACGATTTATATTTAAGACATTTAGTTCCCCATTTTTGTCCAATTTACGAAAGATTGCGTATTGAGCGGAATTCAACGCCGCGCTTTCGTTCTTCAAGTAAGTCAAGTAGGAAGAATTAAACTTCCGTCGCGTTCCAAATCTAATAGAAATTGAAAGAAAATATTAAAACAATATATATTATTTTAAAAAATACAATTCAGTAGAAAGTCTATAGAAAAATTAATTTATTTTTAGTAAAAACGTTAGTGGGCATTTAAAGGCCTGTTAAACCTATACTTAGGTTGCAAGTCCCTAGCACGACACTGCTGAGTTCCTCATCCTGCAGCGCGAAGGGGAACCAAACGATAAATCTTTAAAATGCTAAATAATTTTATACCCAGATTCTTTAAAAGCAGGTACTAATAATTAAAGGACTGTTCATAATTGATATAAGTATAAGAAACATGGCTCCATCAATATCATTCTCGAGCATCTCGTATCTCGCGTCGGATCACATTTGTTTAATTTCACTTGCTAATTCACATAACGAATGCATTTAAGAACATTGCTACGACATATTTTTTCTATACATTTTACCTTTGGAGTGAACAGGAAACAATGAATAATTCAATTAAGTTAAAAAAAACACGAGCTAAATTTCCTAAATTTGACGTAATTTGTTTGCATATAAGATGTAGAGGCGACCTCTGCGGGACCGGGACCTCTCTAAAAACTGTCGATTGACTTTCAAATTGCATCGAAATATATGGAAGCGATTAATTCTTGAGAGACAGACGGACAAAAAGCCACGTGCACGATTATACGCGTTGATAACTAATGAGGAGTTAGTTACAAATAATTTATATTTATTTTGTTCAACTATAATTGTTTTTATTGTTATTATAAGGTCATCTGATTGTTATAACAACGGTTGTGGTGTCGTTTTCCGTTCAGGGGAACGAATTATATTCATTTTTCCACTCTAGTAACAGGACAAAGGGCGACGTTGAGTTCTGCCACTCAACACGCAATGTCTCAATAATTTTACGGTGCGTAGGAAACGGAAAATCTTAACACTGGATTCCCTCTGCCTATCCTACTAACAAGATTTTATTTTCTAATAAAAAAATACTTTTGTTTTTAACATGTAATTCATATCAATCTCCATTTGCTAGTAACTATATAAGATTTTTTTAATTCTTTAAACAATCAGTCAATTGAAATGTCAATAATAAATAGGTATTAACTATTAACATAAGCAATAATAATTATTGAAAATATTGTCTCAATGAATCATTTAACTTTGAGTAATTTTAACTTCATAAATGCATCTAAACCGAGTTTATTAGTCATGCGTGTGGTCATAAAATTAATGAACAGATGCAAGTCAATAGCCGTGACCGCGATATCGAACCCGCGCCGACCGCGGTGCCTCAGACGCCCGAGGCGGTACTACGCTCGAATATAATACACCGAAATATTATTGCTAAACTCCTTCATAAGCAAAATGAAATTGAAGTTTCATAATTTTTACAATAGAATCATTTTTGGCCTCCGTGGCTCTGACGGTTATCGCGACGGTTGTTCGATGTACACTTCAATTTTTTTTTATTAGTACCGTTTAACAATACATATAAGGTTAAACGGTGTCCTGCAAAACTCTTAGTGAGTTTGATTGCGGGATCTCGAGTCTCTTTACATATAATTAAAATTAAAATTAAATTAAGAAGTATTTTCTATNGCTAAACTCCTTCATAAGCAAAATGAAATTGAAGTTTCATAATTTTTACAATAAAAATAATTTTGGCCTCTGTGGGACTGACGGTAAGCGCAACGGTTGTGAGTTCGATCTACACTTCAAATTTATTTTTATTTTATTTTTTTATTTATTTATTAGTAACGTTTAACAATACATATAAGGTTAAACTAGATTTATTAGATTAGATTAGATTTATTATTTAGATTAGATATTCAAATTCCGCTATTAGATAGCGGAATTTGAATATCTAATTAGTAACAATTAATCATTTCACAATTAAACTGAACAAAAACTATTTTTGATAATTGACTATTGTATTCAACTTTGTTTATGTTAACCAGCGTCTTATTATGATAATGTCAGCACGCAACTTCGTTTACATGAACTTTAAAATTTACAGTAATTGGCTGGCAAAGAGAATCTATCTAGTTTTAAAAAGTACGATCACTATTTTCTATGAAAATTCGAGTCACTGCATGTTGAGTTGCAACTCGACCCGACGCTTTGTGTTACGGGGGCAGGAGAATGAAAATAATTTACTTAAATATAATCATTACTCTGAGTGGAAATCGAATTCATATATTCCTCGGCAGATACAGCCGTCTGTCGTACTGTGTCATAGTGGCTTTAATTTTTTATTTTTTTTCGTTTGTTAATTAATATTGCCCGTTATATCAAACTAGTTCGCTAAGGCGACATTTATTTAATTTTTAAAAATTGGCTAAGCTGTTATAGTTCATCAGGATTATTTATGCTTAAGTTATACTTTGCTAAAGGTTTAACTATTTTCTAGAAAATATTGAAAGAATCAAGGAAAATCTAAATCATCTCGAATAACAATAAATCTTTAAAGTTACTAGGGTTCCGTACCTCAAAAATGTAAAAACGGAACTATTTCATTCTTTTAATTCAGGATAGAACTCACAATAATCACGTTTACAATCAAATGCTGTTCCACTACCATTTATTTTATTTTTTATAGCTTCATGGTGAATCTCACACATAGCAGGATAGGCAGAAAGAACCTGGTAACTTCGTGTTAAGACATTTCACTCCACATTCCGTCTAATTCTGAAGGCAGTGCGTGTTGAGCGGAGGAACTCAACTTTGCCTCGTTACCAAAGCGAAGAAATGAAAATATTTAATTTCCCCGAGTGAGAATCAAACCCACAACCTGCGCCACGACTGGCCTCAATTATTATTTGCTTTATTATTTCTATTAATTACTAACTAATTCACGTTGTTCAGCGTCACGTGATGTCCATACAGTTAAGGTGTACTTTCAATTTTCAATATCTATAATTCATAAACTTACATACATAATATTCCTATAGATAAATACTCGTATATTATAGTGCTAGTACGTATGCTAATCGTTTACGCTCGCGGAGTTATAATACTTTAATTGTTAATAATATATTATTGTACTCTTGATTGTATGTAAATAAAGCTAGTAGTATATCTTCAGTTAAGTTTAATTCGTGTTTTGTGTTATCGTGAATATCAAAGTTTTTTTGTCTTTCGAAGTAATTTTTAATAATATATTTGAAATAAATCCACTTTCCACTTTCTGCTTAATTTTGTAGATATTGCATGAGTGGCAGCGCTCAACGCCGCGCTTTGTCTTGATACGGAAGCGAGAAAATATCTTGATACTAGGTTCCCTCTGCCTACCCTTCTATAAGTAGAATATGTACAAAATAAAAATATGTATTAACATTATTAGAAAAAACACTTAAATAGATATAAAATTAACCGAAATCGAATCGATTCGAGTAATAAAATAAATAAATGAATAATTTAATTAACTGTTGTTTGTATATATTTATTCATTACTTCATTATGTGTTAGATAGAAGAAGTATGCAATTCTGTAACGGCTGCGTTCGTTAGTACCTATTTATACGTATTTACATTAATTTATAGCATTAGAGTGCACATTATACGTTAAATTCAAATATCAAATAGGCTATAATAAGCATTTTGGTATCATGTATGTTAGTATTATGTGTAGGTACTTGTACGCCCTTGTAGTTATATTTGGCATTAGTAGAAAATATAAATTTTATTGATATTTCATACGACATTTCCTTTCACCCTATGTCATACTAATATTATGAGTGTGAAAATTTTTGAGGATGGATGTTTGTTCCACTCGTAAAAAAAATAACTGATTTAAATGATATTTACAGTAATATGGCATTATACATTAAAATAACATATAGGCTACAGTATATGCAAATATATAATTTGACTATAATAAGTTTAATAAATAAAAAAAAGTAATATTTCATAAAAAATCGAACCTGTAAACGTTTTACAATACCAATTAAATCAAAAAGCTCTTGTAAGACAATACAAAAAACTATAATTAATTATGGACAGTAATTCGTATAACTTGCGGTACTCAAAGCAATTACTCGGCTATAAGCGACACTTATTTAGGCATACCATCTTAGTAATTGGGGCGTGGTAGCACGTCTAAATGATTTAAGGCGCTTACCGACAAAAAGTACAGGAGCCTTAGAGATAATGAACTTGAATTTAAAATGTCGATGAAAAAAAATATTTATTGTACTTACTTCAGTTACAAAGTAACTGACTGCAGGACGCAGGTACTTCACTAATATAATAAAAGGAATGTTACAAATCTTTAGCATTATATATCTCCAAAACGAGCAGAAACTGAACGACAGAGAGTCCTAACTCTACGTTTTCTTCCCTACACTATAAAAAAATCGGAAGAAAAAACCATTGCATCAAGATTAAGTCGGAAGGCGAGTTATCAGATGTAAGTGTTAATATCCTACATATTGGTCATTAATTTAACGTGAAGATAAATGTGAAGACATTTCGCAATGTCTGTTTGGGATTTTAATAATGAAAGAGCAGCTTTAACGTGTATCTTTAGAATACATCGTCGTCGTATATATGTAATACTAGTTTTTCCCTACGACTTTGTGATTGAATGAATATAACTATGAATTGTGTATGCCGTATAACATATGACAGATTTTACTGGTATTCATTGCCTACTATACCTATATTGGTAAAATGGGTTTTTTTAAAACGTTAATTATCGTTTCTGGTTAAATGGACTTTAATAAAAATATTTTTTTCAATTTGAAATATTTACATTTCATACTTTCTATGGCGTGGAAACAAACAAATTCTTCAGCTTCATATTAGTAGTGCAGATATATCTATAATAATAATAATAATACTATGTTGAGAACCTTCTAGTCAAATATGTAAATAGTTTCTTTTGTAGTATTTTTTTTTATAATAGAAATCAAATGTAGTGAAATATAGGGTCAATCTTGAAATAAACAGTGAAATAATCAATTTAATAATTTAAAGAATTACAAATAAAATTATATATAAAAAGAATAAACAAAATTATTTTATATATATAGAAAATTATTTAATTTTACAATATTTTCAAATCCAAGTACAATCGATAAAAGGATCAAAATCTTTAAATTCTCCCATCTGCCTTAAAATAAAAATATCCAAATTAAAAAAAAAACGAACTTAATTATGACAAAGTATCTGCTATTAATAAAATCGAAGGCATAGTTTCAATAATAACACACTTCGATATGTAAATCATTTTTAACTGCATTTTCACCTCACTATAGCTACTGTGCCTTGTTCGAAATTTGTGCAATGTCAATTTTAATTCTTACATATCATGCGAAAATAATCTTTCTAATTATTATAAGTAAGGTATATAATTGTGTACAGAGTGGGCAATATTAAAAATCTCGTATACGCGGTAGCGCGGTTAAAGACAGAGTTTATATTATAAGAATATAATTAGTGGGCGGAGTGGAATCCAATAGTAGCTGAGCAGCTCCTGACTACAGTCACCATATTGACTCTCAATTTATTTAAACTAGTATAAGATATTTAAATTAATTTTTATTTTGCTTTATATATTTTCCTAATCCGACTGTACGTATTTCAGAAAATTTAATGATTTAAGTTAATTACTTTAATTATATAAATAACGACGGGATTTAAATTGATGTCATATATTACTTTGCCTTATTCCACATGGTATTTAGGTTCTTTGTGACTTTGTTCCTCATTAACTGTTTTTTTTAGTGATTTGGTTCCAAAAATTACTTTACTTACTAGCTATATTACACAAATATAAGAATGTTTTTTTTATATATTTTTTTAAATATTTTTTTTTCATTAATTATGCGAACTATAATGGGGGCATGGCGCCCCTGAGCTATCAATTCTGATTCGAGAAAAGTATTATAATTATTTTGTTTTCTCCACTCTGGTAAAACAAAGTCGCACAATTGAACGCAAAGTACAAAACTGAGTTTCTAAGCACTAGACTCTCTAGGCACAAGGATGGCTGTAACGCGACGGTTGTGGGTTCGATCCCCACTCGAGGAAGTGAAATATTTATTTACGTTTGTATTTCCATTAAAAACGGACAAACGGACTCAGCACTAGGTTCCCTCTGCCTACCCTGCTATGTGCGGGATACAGTGTACGGGTAAAGCTGATTTAATTTTAATTTTATTTTAACATATTTCATTTAATTAAGAGTCACCCTAGCCTCAGCTCGCGGCTGCGACGGGAAAATAAATTCACTTTCGATCTCAGCCGGAGCCGAATTAAAAACATTAACTTATTGTTATTAGTTCTGAGGATTGCAACATGTAGCTGAGTAATGGGTCATCGTCTCGTGAATGCCGAACATCGTCCCGTAGTGGATTTAATAAAGCAATACATACTAAGTAACATTAAAATGTATTTTGTATTTAATTAGTTAATTAATAGTAGGTATTTTTTGTCAAGAAAATTAATGTATTTTTGACATTTTTCAATTTTTTATACGTTTTCTAAATTGAAACATTGATATTTTCAGTACTGTATTCCTACAGGAGTATAATTCCTAGAAAGTTGTGTAGTTTTAGTATTTATATATATATTTATCAATGTTTGAGATGCACTGAGTTTAATACTCGAATTTAGTAACTCAACAGGTGTGGGATCTATTCTAATTTGCTATTTATACGGGATACGGCAAAAATTACTCACGAAATATAATGATTCTTCCGGGTGGGAATTGAATCCAATGCACTATCAATAATAAGTAGCCAGGAATGAAAGTAGGAGAGCAGAGAGCGGCCGGTATGCTAAATTGCCATCACCTGTCATGATTTACGCACATTAACTACCCCCGCCTACGCTCCAATTTTACCTCTACCTACAACATGGTCACCGCTTAAAGTTATTATATAATTTTATATAATTTTAATCTTGTTACGTTGAAGATATTTTAGTTATTAAATTATTACTTTTTTGTCCTCTTTGAAACACATAAGTTGCAAAATATTAAGCTTTTTCTTTTCTTTTTTAACCTGAAGAATATTCTCTTTTAGATAGACTCAGGAAAGGAATTTAAATGCTATTTTTCCCTCCTAATTCCAGCAAAAGTCTCGATATATCCCAAGGGGAAAGTGTATTTATTAATTGCTTAAAATTAATAAATACACTTTCCCCTACCCTCCCCTACGAAAATAGTAATATTAATATTATTAAACTTCGTCATTGTGTTATATTATTCATTTTCAAATCTTTGGTAGACAGGAAGCAAAATAACAACATTGTATCTTACACAGTAAAATCTTTTGGTACTATATGACCCGAAATACTTGCCTCACGTGCCTGTGAAAACGTAATCTTAAATATTTCTATTTGTTAATTCTAAATGAACTACTTATTGAACTAAAAAAAAGCTAATAAATCTAAACTGACAAAGTCTAATTACGAAAAAATGTAAGGTAGGTACAAAGTTGGCCAATTATAAAATGTGTACGGTACAAATAACATCTAGCAACTTCAACATCTCAGCGGAATGCAAGGAATGCACATTGTTTGTATGGTAGATTGAAACTCCTGTGAGCTAAGGTGCATAGCTGTCGAGATTGATGGCGCGAGTTCTAATTCCTACTATTTATTTTATATTTTTAATAGGCAAACTGAGAAAAACTAGACATTGCGTGTTGTTCGGCGTAACTGAACGCCGCGCCTAAAGCCCTCGGCTTGG
Organism: Heliconius cydno galanthus; assembly: GCA_036379175.1. Lineage (NCBI taxonomy): Eukaryota > Metazoa > Arthropoda > Insecta > Lepidoptera > Nymphalidae > Heliconius > Heliconius cydno. The sequence goes on from JAKRZM010000629.1 coordinate 471,016, forward strand.
TGTTTATCATTTACCTAAGTAGGTAAATACCGAACTAAAATAGCACTAAGCGTAATAATAATGTTGATAATATTGCATAACGTTTTTTATATAAAAGTCTGAATTGTTTTTAATATCAAAATTCCAAGCATTGCAATTAAATTGTGTTCATAACATGGAATTTAATAAAGGAATTCGTTTAGTTTCAACGTTTTTAAAAGCATTTTTTTTTTAATTTTAGAAAATTTCGTTACACAGTTCTATAAATTGCATTCTGTTGTGTTTTGTTGAGTCGATAAGGCTCAATTCCCAATATCGCAAATGCCTAATTATATATTGGACTAGTGGACCCGGACGCGGCTACGCCTGCTTGAACTATAAGAATATTTATTAAATATTATATAATATATTTATATTTAAAAGGATGAAGATCAAAATATAATTTCATTTTGGGTGACGTTTTCTTAAAACAACAAAGAAACTTTGCAAACCGTTCCTTAGCAACGACGGTTGTTATTAACATGGCAGAATAAATTGCACGTCAAATTAGAAAGTATTTTAATATATTAGTATATATGTGTAATGTAATGTTATATACCCTATAGCACTTCTGAAGAATGCAGCTTTCATACAAAACAAAAACATAGTAAATCGGACCAGTAGGTCCAGAGATCTTAGCGTTCAAACAAACAAACAAACAAACTCTTCCGCTTTATTATATTAGTATAGATTAAAAAAATAATACAATTTTCTACCACCTGCCTAATAGGTACCTTCTATAATTAATTAACGATACTTTGTTTACATGTGAACTTTACTTAAATAAAACTTGTCTTTCCATACTAATATAAAACTTGTTTTTCCATTATTACAAAGTAGGTTAGGTAGGGTACGGAGTTTCGGAGTAACGTCAATTCGCAGGACTTATAAAAATGGTGGGCTGGAATGTCGTTCTGAACCGCGTCGGTTCTAACGAAATATCCTCGCGAATTACTGTCATTCTCGTACTACTGTAGCCACATCGGACACGGTAGCATTACGTTACATATTTGTGGAAAAATTGCTCCAATCTTTAATTATAGCTTACTTAGAATAAATAAAATAAATACAATTTTCTATTCTATATTTGCCTATATTAATATTAGGAAGCTAACGATACATATACTGACTGACGCTACCGTTTGTTTCTTTTTCTTTTTAGATTTATGCAGTCGGGATTTTTGTTTTTTTATAATATTGTAATTTTTATATGTTTTGACGCCTTCTTGGCAGTGAGCCAAAGTATGTAGGTAAGTACAAGAGATAGTAGTGGATTTGACTCGGGAAAATATTATTCAATTGTTTTAATTTCCCCAGCGACCTTACGAAGTAATTTTAAACACTTAGTATAAACCAACATTGGATTTATATTTACATATTTATAATATTTACATCAAATATAAAACGATAATTATTATTTAAGCAAGTAATACAAGCAATGGATATACATCCATTATAGACATTCCAATCCAAAAAAGTTAAACAATTAATTATAAATTATTAATTTCAGACGTACGGAACTCTATATATAAGTATTTCTATAATCTGTACGTCTGTGCGCTATTTCCCTCTATTGATCTACTCCCACAAGTTCACCTAAGAGGTCTCCTGTAGAAATTTCAATAAAATATTTTAGTGCACTGAACAATACAAAACCTTACTTCTTATTTACCATTTTTTTCTATCAATTTTCTTGTATCTATTGCAATTTTCTTCTAATTACCGCCACCAATATTTATAAGTGCACACTCCCAAAGAGCAGCATGAGATGATCGGCAACTAGTGAAAACGATAATTAAAGATAATAACCACTTTACACACAGTAATACCTAGGTGTGTTATAGAAATAAATAAATTATAAGCAAAAAATCATTTTTAGAAAAAGCTTTTATTTAAAAGCCCTAAAAAGGAGAAAATAAAATTTGTCTTAAATTTTAACTATCAACTCATAACCTCATTGTACACAATTTATATGATCATATATACAAGAGCATCATACGACCGGTTCTTTTATACGGCAGCGAATGTTGGCCAGCACTATCTCGGCACACTCAGGAGCTTCACGTCACGGAAATGAAGATGCTGAGGTGGATGTGCGGCGTAACGCGGTCTGACCGCATACGCAACACATTCGTTCGAGGTAGTCTTGGGGTCCGTGACGTAGCGGATAAGCTCCAAGAGCGCCGCCTGAGATGGT
>JAKRZM010000629.1:483958-496892 GCA_036379175.1 Heliconius cydno galanthus
AAAACTTTTATAAACCTGCAATTAACGTGCTATATGCGTTTATTTATGCAATGTAAGTAGGTATGTACATTGTACAGATTTATTATCACGACTATGTTTTTACCTCAGCTAAGGTCAGTGGCGCCAAAATTCTTGAAGAGTATCACAAAAACTAACGGTCCCCCCTCCACCCCGCTCCTCGCAGTAGGTACATTACGACGTGGAATTCGCGGCAACAGCTGCCTCTAAGCTCGCTGAATGTAAATGGTAATAAATGCTGGCCTCCTATTGCTTGTGACTGATGTACTGGTGTCGTGCTTCTGCTTCAAATGCCCCAACTTGGTCAATTGCCTAAACAGCTAAGCAAGTCTCAACGGAACGTTTAACAAATTTATTATGATAGGTATTATTGAGAACATTAATAATATCACATATTATTTAATATTAATTTATAATGTTTGATAACAAAGACATAAAAAAACGTCTAAGTCCGAGTCGGACTCGCCCACCGAGCATTCCGTATCGATTTCAGAATTATTGGAAGTACAATTTATAACAATTGACAAACTTAAATTTGCGATCATAGATCATATGAGTGCACTCATTTTGTATGAAATGAACTACAATTAAAAATGTCACATTTCGGACGTTTTCCTCTATTTATATTGTAATTTATAAGTAAAAAGTACCGAATAGGCTTTGATTATGCGGCGAATTTCATATAAAATGCAACAAAACCCGATGCATAAATGCGTATTTTTGATTGCGTAGTCTTAGAAGCTTAATTTTTTCTATTCTTCAAGGTCCATAGTCATAAATATTTGATATATTTTTTAGCTTGGTACGTCCACGCGATGTCCAGATAAATTATCTTAACAGACGGACAGACGGACAACAAAGTGATCCTATAAGGGTTCCATTTTTACCTTTTGAAGTAGGCACAGAACCCTAAAAATGCAGACTTAATGACATATGTCATTTGGTTTTAGATAGAGTCGAGGAATTTAAGTTTTTGCGTTGTAACATTGATCGTTACAATTCGAGCGTATTGTTTACGGAAAAACCTTACTAAATTACGATTCTCGAGCTCTCGCAAGAAATTCGAGACGTTAGCTTTGAAATGTCTTGAAAGCAAAATGGTAGAATATAACGGCCAGAGTTTATCGATATATCGATTGAACGTTTTAGGACATATAAAATGGTCAGTCATTGTGTGTTTTTGCGCGGGCGCTGGAGGCGGGCGCGGAATAGCAACGAGGCGCGCCTTCGCGTCGGAATGCGCCGCCGCCACCTTGCAGCTCTCCGCGCTGGCGACGCTCGCGCTCGCAAAAACTGAATCCAATGCTATCGTAACTTCTTCCAAATTGTACCCTTGGCCTGGCATATCAGCTCATATGACTCGTCGTTACGGTCGCGAGTCCCGCGGGCGCTTGTAGCAACGCACGCTATTTCTCAGAGATAACTTCTTTATCATCGACTTTAAATGCTGCATAACCGGACATCCCGGCAAAATGAAACATTCCTTGCTTAGTATGTGATACCACTAAATATCGACAAGGAAAAAGAGATTTAATTACTCTATCTTTATCTTGTCTTCTTTCTTCTCTTGTCTTTATCTTTTGCGACACTCGTTATTAACTAAGGGTATTAAATAATGACACTACACACAAGTAAAATAAACAATAAATTATTACGTATGCTTTTTAAAATAGCTACCTACATCGGAAGATCGATGACATGTTCTCGATGTTCATATTTCAAATGAGGCAGTTTTTTTTAACTAAAAAGATATCTAAATTAAAAATATTATCAATCAAAGGTACTTAAAAAAAGCCTCTCCAAGTTCCTACCTATCTACAGTCATAAAATTATAATCTCAACTTTTGTTGTTTACATGTGTCATCTCTTACTTTTTTCTGAAATAGCTAGCTTAAGTCAGAACGAGTAAAAAGCATAATAGATATTTAATTAATGTACAAATAACCCTCGAAGGAAACGGAAAATCGCCGCATAATCAAATCTATAGGGTAGGTACTTCCCGTGGACCTACAGTTATGAAATAATTCACGAAGTGGAAAATGATAGGTATTTCATAGAAAAAAAACATTACTAACTTATATTTGAAGTTCATTTCATATGAAAGAAGTGCATATTCCCGCAAACTTAAGTTTCTATTATAGTACATATTTTATTTTTTTAATTGTATATATAATTATATAATTTTTCAATTATTCTATTAAGAAGCACTAAAGTACAGTAGTGGGGGCACAGTGGGTCGCGGGCGCGGGCGCGGGCGCGGAGGCGAACGCGGGTAGACGCCGTTGCGCGTGACCGTGCCTGGCGTACACTGTTTCTAAAACATTCATATAAGAGCCAATTTTACCTTGTAACTCAAGTAATAAAATGAATTAGTTTAATATTATTTTTTTCCTATAGCTTCACGCTGTATCCCGCACATTACAGGATAGTGGAAACCTGGGAATCTAGTGTTAAAACACTCCGTTCCCATTAAGACACTTCCGTTCCCCACTTTTTGCTTAACTTAGAGCTTGATACTTTTACGCGATCTCGATATCTCGAGATTGTTTTGACAGACGGACTGTCGGATAACAAAGTGATTCTATAAGGATTTATATCTTTTGAGGAACGGAACCCTAAAAACAAAGTTTAAATGGTAATTGCAATTATTATTATTATTATTTTGAATATTTATTGTAGACACAAGTACCTATCTATGCCTATATATTGTTTTATTTTTCCAATTTTCGAGACGTTACTCTTGTTGCGGGACTCAACGCCGCGCGTTGCTGTGCCACGCCACGATGTCTTCAATACTTTAATAAAATAGTAATATACCTAAAAACTTATTCTATTACTTATATGTCAGCGATTGTCAACTAACAAGAACAGTTTGAGCACCACAAGATCGCAGACAAGAAGTGCACGTCCTCATTACACATTCCACACTCGTCTATACAATATTTATGTCACTTGGAGTTTTTTAGCCGACGTCGCCTAGCGCGTACGAGGCTCACACCGGCGGTATACCAGTTCAAATCCTACGCCTCAAGAAATAAGAACTAAACAATTGTATGGGAACGTGCGTAAGTAATGGGTAGTAACGTACTGGCTACGTGACCCAACTAGCGAATGTGGAAGCATTTTCAGTAACAATACGACGCTGACCGTCCGCCGCAGCGCTCGGGAAGAAAAGCGCTCTCGTCGCTGGCTGAGTTGGTGCTATTGTCTGACTATTGTAGAACCTCGCTTACAAATTGAATGCGACGACTTCTATACATTATTATCTAATTGTGAGACGTTTATTTGAACATTACATTTGGTACATGATCGTTGTGTAACTTTACGTTTATTGTTTGGTTTGTAATGTTAAGGAAAGCAAATTGTTTCTTATTTATTTATTTATATAATTTATTTTAATATTTTAGTTTAATTAGACTAGCGACAAGCGAGCGGCTTCGCCCGCGTGTACTACACAATTATTTATTTTCTCATCTGAATCACGACAATATCCATATATTGATAGCTAAAATTTCCACCAAGTTAATAAAACACTCATTTTGTGCCAATATTGTTGCATGTAAATTTTTATATTGGCATAACTATTTTATTTATGAGCCGATTGAGTGATGTTAAGGGAAATTAGCCAAAATACAATAGTGAAAACTCCATTTAGTTCGGTTAAGATGTTTTTGACTTTAGTGTGATAAAACACACAGACAAGAAGATAAACTGACTAAAATGTTAAAAAATCATTGTTTTGAGTTCTATTAAATTAATAAATACCTCTAATTCTAGGTTTTTCCTTATATCTTGCATGTACAGACGGCGATAAGTTACTTTTATTATAAGTACAGATATAGACAAACATTTACCTATAGGAGCCTATAAAATATACGAGTATACCTCTACTTAAATAGGTCATACGTGTCCTAGTGACATAATTTTTAATGATTTCTTTTTAGCTAATAATAAAAGAATTTAGAATGGCAGAGGGAACCTATTGTTAAGATATCCAGTACCCATTAGTTTTCCGCCTAATTTTGATAAGGTCCGTCCCCATGTACCCCAGAAATTTTAATAACAAAAAATGTATGCAATATTTCTGATTACTTAGTTTGTCTCTATCTTTTCACTTTAGTATACCTATATAATAACGATAACCAGTTGTGTTTTTGTAACTCATTTATTCTTTTATTTTATTAATTTATGTAAAAAAAGTCAGACTGAGTGAGATCGCAAAAATGACTGATGATAAATGTATCACAAGTAGGGATCGAACACTAACTACTTAACTAACCTTAGTAGTGCTAGGATTATTTAAAAATACAAATAACATATTTTATTTTGGTTAATAAACTATATTCTGAAAAAAAAAATGGATGGAATTAACATATTTGTAAGCATATTTGCAAACATACTCGTATTTATAGGTAAGCAGGTGTTATAATAAGTAGCTCTAAGTAAAACCGAATGAAATGATTTTTTTAAGACATTTTATATTGAATGGCAGGTCTCAACACCTTGTTTTATCTTTTACCAGAATTAGGAAATGAAAATAATTCATAACTCTCGTATGGCAATCGAAGCCACAACAGTCGCGTTTACAGTTAGAGATTGTACCACTGCGCCACTGCGGCCATATTTTTCAGAGTAAATACAAAGAAGTTAGATATAAACATATGTATTCAAATTCAAATTCAAAATATTCTTTATTCAAATAAACTTTATAAGCACTTTTGAATCGTCGAATGTACATGTCAACAAAAAGCTACCACCGGTTCGGAAGGCAGTTCTGCTGAGAAGAGCCGGCAAGAAACTCAACAGTTGCTCTTTTTAAAGTCAATGGTATATTTTACTATTACATTAGTTGGCAGCTGTCCTGCCCGACATTCAATAGACATTAATTCCATACATGCTTATCCTCTAAATATTCTTGAACAGTGTAATAAGCTTTACTTGTTAGAATTTTTTTTACAGATATTTTAAATTTTGGAAGTGGCAAATTAAGAATACACTGCGGAATTTTATTATATACACGTATGCTCAGACCCACAAACGATTTATTAACTTTTTGGAGGCGAAAACTTGGTGTAACAAGCTTGGTGTAACAAGCTTATATTAAAAGATAAATATATATTTTCACCCAAATAGAGTCACGTGCAATTGAATCAATATGCTTAATTTAATAATATTTATGTACAAATAATAATGAAGTGAACTATTTTATAAAATGTATAAGAAGTAACAGTTTTTACCATTAGGTAGCTACTCAAATCCTCGAGTTCACCAACATTTAAATCATTTAATTTTTCATAAAATATTCAATTGATAGTGGGTTCAAATCCATCCACAAGATTTTAATACAAAGATTGAATATATTAAAAAGGTGTTGATGTTAGCACACAAAAATATGATTTTAAAATATTTGTCTATACATTTGTACAATCAGGTAACAACTCCAGTAACAAGTAGTCAGATACAAATCTTATTTATTGCATCTTCAATTAGAGGCAGTGCTGAGGGCCATCTAGCGTGAGGCTCGGGCACCTCCCAGGTGACTGGCCACCGTAGCGTGACGCGCTGTCGACTTCACCAGGCGGGTCACGGCAGGTCCTACTATACTGGACGTCGATACAATGACTACACTACACTTCATGCAGTGCAAGTGCCATTGTTTTTCACGCGCTACGTTTTTTTCGCCTTGTTTCCACCAGCCAATGGGAGGCGTGCGTGTTTGTTATTGGTAGAGCGCGCGGGGAGGCGCGGGCGTATGCGGGTTAAGGGGGAGAAGGCGGCGCCTCGAAGACTTCGCGCCTTTTCGCAATTCTTGGCGATACTTGAACGCTTTCTATTTTGAAAAGTATACTTTTTATTTGTAATTGAAGGGTGCAAGGTAACTGACGATGACTGTCAAAAATTTTGTTTTTGACTGACGTCAGTCATATGAAATATCTAGTTTAATGCTGCCATACACCCTAAATCTTAAAGCGGGCAGAAAGACCCATCATTCTTCCTTGTCTTATACAGTTGTAGAGGCACAACGTGCTTGGTAGCAAAACTTTATCTAACCAGCAGGGGAAATACATACATTGATAATACAAAAAGCTTCAAGCTGTATCCCGTACACGGCAGGGTAAATTCAAATTTTAAATATTATTTAATCAAATATACCTTTACAAGAACTTTTGAATTGTCGAATGGACATAAAGCTACCACCGACTCGAAAGTTAGTTCTGCTGGAAAGAGCCAGCAAGAAACTCAACAGTTGTAGAATGTAGATATAAGAATATTCTAGTGTTGGATTTGAAGCTTCAAATGTCCTGCTCAGTTTCAACTTCGTCACGTTAAGTAGAAAAGCCTGAATGCTAATTAAATTATAGATAAATACAATACTACTAACATTTGCAGTAATAATTATCGTTATCGACTATGGGTTAGACAAGAAACGCTGATACTGGAGCACTGTTCAAAAATAGAATGCCTCACCGATCGATTTATCATGTGTTCATGAATTTATCCAAAAGTACGCATAAAAATAAAAGTATTTTTTCTATTTTTTCTATCTAAACATAAATGTTTACTGCGGACTACTTGAGGTCGTAACACCGTATTTTGCTGGAAGTAAAAAAGAAAATATAGTAATAAACTACTGCGTTTTCACTAATGCTGACAATACAGTTAGTTATAAAGGTACACTTACCTCATGATAAATGGAAATAAGTATTATTATTTACAAAGCTACCATATATGGGACATAATAGGTACCTATGCAATTGGAATTAAAAACTATGTAAAATTTAAGGCAGGTGTGGCGAATGAATGGCTATGAATAAACATAACATTTAAAGAATGTACAGTCAATTTTATGGTAGGTAAGTTAGTGGTTTCGTTCCGTTGGGGAAATAAATCATTTTATCTCATCGAATTTTGGAGACATTGCGTATTGAGCAGCCGAACTCAACGCCGCACTATGTCTCGACATCAGAGCGAAGAAAGGAAAATATAAATTTAAATAAATGTTTTATTTTCTCTAGTGGGGATCGAACCCACAACCAGTCACATTGCCATAGCCATGATTGATTGGTGGGAGAGAAAAAATATTTCGTTGGTACTCTCTGAGTGAAGTGTCCTAACCGAACTGATAAAACTTTACAGATACATTTGTACCCTTTTTCTTTATATCTATATACGGGAAACAAAAGAAACTTTTTTACGAAAATTCCGCGGTCGCGGGAGTGTGAAATTTGACCTAAAGTATCCAATTTAAGGGTTAATAGGTAAGTAAAATATGCTTTAACTACTACTATGTACTTATATGCAATATTATAAGTTACTGTTATAGTTTATATAGAGAAAACATGATAACTAGAAATATTTTACATTACTTAAATAAAAAATACACACACCTATATTATATTGAACTATATTATACACTACTATACACACTCGTAGGCTATGGCGCATAGGCACAAGCGTAGGACTGTACGCGCGAGGTTGTTGGTTCAATTCCCTCTCGAGAAAATCAAATATTTAAAACTCATTATCATAATAATCAATTCAGCGTGAAGACAAAAAAACTAATTGTATAAAATATGAATAATCATAAGAAAACAATGGTGATAAATTGCTTACTTTAATTAATCAAATTGAATTGTTATCCCTGATTTGTCATTATTTTGCATAATACAAAAGATTTATTTCAATAAATTACCATTTATTCACTTAAATTATAGAGATTCATTACAAGTAACAAGGTGTTATTTAATTTCAAGTAACAATGTACCGGAGCGACGCGCTCTCGCTTGCACGCTCGATTCAGGTGGAACGTGACATTTACTTTTTTGTGCGTGCATTATACATACAATTGCAAATGTATCATATTTTTGCAATGTCATATCTATATTAGATAGGGTAGTAGGTACTAATCATAATAATTATCGATCCGTATTTATATTATCCTTTTTTAGGAAAATTATTTATTATTTATAATTATTTAAATTTTAATTCATGAATCATTCATTTTCATTCATGCATGATAAACATTATAGCTTTACTTGAGGTAGTTTAACTATAGATTCTGGTATAGATATTATAAAAAGTTTATATACCTAAGGTTTGATCCCAACCCCAGGATGCTCTTGGCATGTTCTGTTATGTTAGTGTGTGTGTGTGAATAGTAAGAAATCTTCTGGGTTGGTAACCAGCATGGGGGTCCCACAAGGGTCTATTCTGGTACTTTGGTCTTTTTCTGGAGTGATTGCCTGTTAAGTGTCGGAATTCAACGCCGCGCTTTGCCTCGGCACCAGAGCGAAGAAATGGAAATATAAATTTAAATAAATATTTCAATTCCTCAAGTGGGGATCGAACCCACAACCAGTCGCGTTTACAGTCACATTTTGTGCCCCTGCGCCACAAAATGGCTACCTACCTACATACCTCTACCTCTTTAGATATACCTAATACCTAATATATTTTTTATAATTTTACAAAATGTTTAATATTTGCTCTGAAACTTATAGCTACAATATACAGTGATAGACGGTGGGAATATCTACCTACAGAGAGCCTTTATCAGTTATATTAGATCCTTGGAGGCACACGTAAGAGCACCGCGAGAGATAGAGTCGTGACGGAGGCGTCGCGTCATCTGCTTGGGTGTTCCGATGCCCTGGGAAATTTGGTGAATGATTCTATGAATGTGTTTGGGTTACTTTTTCTTTTTCTGGGTTGCGCATCTCAAACGGGACCCTAATAGTATCACTTTGATTTGCATCTGTATGTCTATCTATCTGTCAATACCCTTTATCTTAAGATTGCGTGGAGCGTTTTGCCTTGTTACCAAAATAAAGAAATGAAAAATATTTCATTCCACCAAGTGGGAATCGATATAAGTAATATAACAAGAGTGTTTTAAAAGGGGAGTAATATAACAAGAGTGTTTTAAAAGGGGAATAGAGAATTGAACGAGATTTTGTACGTAAATTATCCAAGCGTTTTCGTTTCCCGGATGTTTGTCTATGCAGGCAGCTCTCAGCGTCTGCAAATAAAAATAAAAGCTCCCTCTAGCGCGGACTTTCGCATTTAAATCGCTCTTCGCGAGACAAAACAAACTTAATATCACGAGCACTCACACCGCCCTCTGCCCTCTGCCCTCTACCCTCTACCCTCTACCTCGGAGTATAAAACTTGAAAGCAAGAACGCTAGTACAGTACTGTGAGTCAAATTTCATGTATCTTTGAGTATCACTAATGCGTCGAAGAGCACTTCAGGTGGCAACCTTGATGGAAATAATGTAAATATTTCTTATTAACGATCGTTAGTAAGGGAAATAGGAATTTTAGAGGGTTTTTACATAAATTTTATTCATATTTAAATGATTATATATTAGCAATTATCTTCATATTTATAACTACTGTGTAAGTATGAAATTAATGTACCTAAGCTAGATAAAGACCTATTTACATTGTGAAAAAAAAGGAAATGTCTTAATCTCATCGGAATATTTTAACACCAGTTTCCCAGGTTCCCTCTACCTACTGTGCTTGTGCGAGATACAGCGTAACGCTAAAATGAATAATGTATACCTAGACACAACCTTTTCACAATTTTATACTATACTAGCGGACCCGGACGCGGCTACGCCTGCTTGAAATATAAGAATATAATTTCTATAGAAATATAATTTCAATCTAGATGAAATGCTAAAAGTGACTATTATATTTATTTTCATAAGGATGAATATCAAAATGACGCGGTAACGAACGCGGTCGCGTAGCGACGACGGTTGTTATTAACATGGCAGAATAAATTGCATGTCAAATTAGAAAGTATTTTAATTTATTAGTATATATGTGTAATGTAATATTATATAGCCTATAGCACTTCTGAAGAATGCAGCTTTCATACAAAACAAAAACAAAGTAAATCGATTCAGTAGATCCAGAGATCTTAGCGTTCAAACAAACAAACAAACAAACAAACAAACAAACTCTTCCGCTTTATTATATTAGTATAGAAGTATAGATGTGGGATTTATTGAGACATTGCATTTGTCTTGATTCGAGTAGAAATCGAACCCAAAACAGTCCTGTGATCTGTCAGAGAATTATTACAGTTATTAAACATATAAACGAAAATCTAAAAAATAAAAATCACGTTTCATAATAACATAATTAAGATATAATAGTAGTTTTTACCGAATTGTTAAGAGACCGTCACGCGCCGTGACCAAGTGGCGAGGAGCCACGTTTGACATGCAAAGTGAATCCACTGATCACTGCAATACGCATCTCCTGACACTTGCCGACACTTGCCGACACTACAGACGAACTGGAGGACACTTTGTTATAATTAAATGTAAAAAATTGAGAGCTTTAGGGCTGTTGTAAGGTTAAAATATGTTTAATTCATATTTACGTTTATGTGAACGATAGAATTAAAATAGAACAAAGATCAAACAAATAATCTTGAAAAGAGTAAAGTAAAGTTTTAGTAATCTATATATATAAAAGGACTTGTCCTCACTGACTGAGGTAAGACGCGCGCACAGCCGTAACCGCTGATGGTAGAAACGTTAAATTTGGACAAAAGTTTACTTTCGTAATCTGGACATCCACTAAGAAGGGATTTTGAAAAATTTTAACCCTAAAGGGGTGAAATAGGGGTTCAAAGTTTGTATGGAAAAAAATTTAAATCGGCACCGATTTTTATAAAATTTGAAATTTAGATTTTTAAAAGTATTTAATTGAACACGTGTTTCATCGTTTTCTAGAATTCTCCCCCTAAGGGTGCAAATAAGGGGTTGAAAGTTTGTATGGGAAAATTCTTAAATCGCCACCGATTTTTATAAAATTTGATATTTAGACTCTTAAAAATATTTAATTGAACACATGTTTCATGGGTTATTAGAATTCACCCTTAAATACGCAAGCGAAGCTGCGCGCGTCCGCTAGTGCTAATATATAGCTTTTATCGTTGGCCACAGGAACGCCTTGTTTTTAATCTATACCAAAGGCTTTGTTTGTTTATTCCAAGGCACTACTGTTTTAAATAAAAAAAGTGTTAATAGGAAATTTATCGAGGAAGGTTATCTAGGGTATTAAATTATGGACTATCAAATCACTTGAACCATTTCGATGTAACCCACTGAAATTTGACAACAGAGATCACAAGCTGCAGGTAAAACCTAGTTTTATAGAAGTACAGAAAAAAAATATGCAAATACACTTCATTTCTACAAATAGAACAAATTAAGTATAACAATTAAATCTAAATAATGAACAATTATTTTGATTTAATATATAATTCTCAAAATTATATTTCTTGCGGACGTTACTTTTTAAAGTAATAGGTATATACGTTTGATTTATTTGTGTTACTATTGCACACGGAACGTTTGGCAGTTCAATTCCTCTTCAGTCCTCGGGGCAAGAAATAATTAAAATATTTATTTATTCTTTCTTAAAATTTTACCTTTTTTATTAAATAGGTGCTATAATATACACAAAAAATAATAAATACACTGATCACTTCCAAGCAGCTTTTACATTATTTTAATCATCAACAACAATATTAACACGCGTTTATTCAATACTAATATAATAACCCGCCCGTCAATATAAAACAAACAAACAAATAAACATCAATAGCATTTAAATAAAGCGACGTGATGCAGTAGTGTAATAAAAACGGCTTTCGATATCAATTGACGCTGACCCGCGCCCTACCACGGCACAGTCCTATGTCGCAATCCTTTAATAGGGCGTCAATCAGTGACGCAAAGTCGCGTGGCGACAACAGTAAACAAACAAACAGACAAACTGACAGAAACGGGGGCTCGGCCCCGTCGATATCACCGCGGGGGGTACCTACTGGCCAAATTAACGAACTTGCATTGTTCTCAGCTTCTTTTCTACCACATTGTGAACCGCAATTCTATTGTTAATTTAAATGCCAAATGTTTTGTATGATTTCTCTATTTCTTTTTTTTTGACAATCGCTAATGAATCGGCGTCAATACAAATCAATATGTTTTGTTTTCGCGTGGGAAAGGCTTGATTTAATTATGTACGTGTGTATGTAAGTATTTTGATTCCTTGGTCCCTCAGGTAGGTATATCAGGGTAAGTAGTGTACACTAAGAAGAGGAATTTCAGTGTTATGCTTCTCTCCCCTTACATCCATTTTGGGAGACCTTGTAATATGAGTGGTAGAATTCAACTTTGTCTTAAATATCTTATCAGTTATGGGAAATAATTTAAATACCTAATACCCAGTAGGGTAAAACTCGGATAGTTGCCTCGGACGGATACTTGCCTCAGTTTCAAATGCTCTATGTTAGACATGTTGTCAGTATTTCATTTTGATCATAATAAGAAGCGTCCCCCGCGTAGGTCTCGGTGCCGCATCAGCTGTCGAAGTAGGTGCACGAGTTTTGTCCGTGTGAGTAAAAATCTTCCGCGACGATACTTTAACGAGCGTCAGAATTATATTGGCAAGTAATCTCCGTTAAATATAATTATAACTAATTGCGGTTTCAGTAAAATAATTATTTCTTTGATTGCATTAGAGTTTAAATTGCACTGTAATAAACGTTTTGTTGTTAAATATGTTTTATTTATTTTTTAAATAAAAAGGGCAAGTATCCGTATCAAAAAGGATAGTTGCCCTACTGTCTTTTACGGATTGTTGCCCTGGGGCAACTATCCGTACAAAAAAGTATCAACGAAATATCCTGGATTTACGGCATATCCTCTCGAACCTTAAGAAATTCAAAATAGCAATATCAATTAGCAAAAAAAATGAAATACCAACAAAGAAGTTAAAGTTGATAATTATTGTGTTGAATGTTTTGAAAATTATAATTTAACTAAATCAAAATCAGATTGGTTACAATGTGAGATGTGTCGAATGTGGTTGCATGAAACTTGTACAA
>JAKRZM010000630.1:8201-44323 GCA_036379175.1 Heliconius cydno galanthus
CCCAAAAGACATATTTATATCCTGACTAAATTGAGTAGTAATTTTGAGGAGAGTTTGAAGACCTTTCTTAGTCTTTGCAAAAATTTTAATATCATCCATATACATCAAATGTGTGATAGCAGTATCATTATTTAATTTATATCCGCATGATGACATAGCGTTCAGAAGATGAGATAGGGGATTTAAGGCGAGGCAAAACCATAACGGGCTAAGAGAATCTCCCTGAAAGATACCATTTTCAATATAAATAATTTTTATATTATTATTATAATTATTGCTTTTACAGTCACTCTGAAGTGACAAAGAAACATGTTGCAGAATTCTTATATACCACTACTACTTATATTATATACATGATGGTATGAGTACACTAAAGGGTTTATAGAGAAAATAAATCATATAAATGTATCACTGTTTTATTAAGTAAATCTTATATAAATATAACATATTGAGTAAATTATTATAAGGAGACTTAACCTAATTTAAACAACAAAATACAATCTAAAATAATAATACTTAATAAGAAATAATTAACAAGTCATTCACGTTTTTTCTACACTGTGAGACATGTAATAATTATATCTTAAAAAACAATAGAACAACCAACCAATGAGACATGTAATAATTATTTCTTACAATAGAACAACTAATTTAAGAGTGGATATTTTTATAAGTAAATTCTGGACTCATGGGCCAGTCCTTTGCACTGAATTTAGTCCCTGAAGTTGTTGGAACTCGTTCTTCTTCTATTATATTAATAGACCTGTTAAAGAAAAATATATTGTTTATACACTTTTGTCTGATTAATATATTTCTAAATGTCTATACATTTATATATATAATCCATTTATTATTAAATTATTTAATAAAATTTACCTCTCCTGTCTAGATTTCGATTCCTCTACAGCTTCAGCCACTTCCATTTTATCTTCAACAGGAATTGTCGTGCTAGCTTTACGTCTAATAAAAGCAGACTTCTTGTGGTCAACTACAACTGGTGCAACACCATTCTTTTTAGTATTGTTATTGTTACCATCATCATTTTCCAGAGTCAGCACTGGCATCCTTCTCCTTTCGACCCTTGGAATATATTTTTGATTTTTCAATAAATCTTTTATTTTGTAGTTTTTTTGGGTAGTAGTGCTTGTTAGGGGTGGTGATGTCACGACTTTTACTTTACGAGATTCAGATGCTTTCATAAATCTGCGCGGTATGGGTCTTCTTACTTCTTTAGATTCATCAGAATTATCCACATTTGTAAAATTTTGAAAACGAGATTCATTATTCTCAATGACTTTGCCGTTCACTTCATTTCTATCAGCATCCTTCAAATTTTCTTCAGTTCCAAATCGGTTAAATTTACTTGGGGTACGTTTGTTATAGAAATTATTTCTTACTACAAGTTCTTGTCCTCTGTCAACGGCATGAGGCTTCGAAGTAAACTTCTTAGTTTGCATTACTTGTGGGCGATTCGTGGTGGAGGTAGAGGATATTTCGATATTTTCTTTTTGATTGTTTTGTTTGAGTTGGAATTTTGGCACAAAAGGCTTTTTCTCACCCCTTTTAGGTAAAACAAACGGCGTTTTATCAATTTGCTCAAGGTTTACCATAAACTTTTTGGTTTTGTTTATAAAATTTGTTTCATTTAAATGCGTTAAGGACACATTTAATACGTTTAGCTCTTGATTTTCTACAACAGGTGATTTAATTGAATCTTCGTCTTCAGCTTTAACTATATTCACTATGAATATGAAAACGGCAAGAATCTGAAAAACGATTTCCAAATATTATGTTAGTAAATAATTCGTTTTTATGTTTATAAAATAACCTAAAATAAAGCTTTCTTAAAGTAAAAGTATTTTTTATATTGAGTTTTGATAAAAGAGTAGGGAACCTGAAAAAATGGTGCACACTTCATTTCTATTAAGACACTTCCGTTCCCCACTTTCCGCCGTATTCTGGGAAAGTGGCGGAACTCACGCTTTGCTTAGTGTAGAGAGCGATGAAATGAAAATATTAAATATTTCATTTCGTCTAGTGGGATTCGAATCCACAACCAGTCTCGTTTATAATCACACACTTGTGCCTCTGCACCACAACTGGCCTCGAATAGCGGTACTCTAACAAATATATTATATTAATTAATATTTCCTCTAAAAACTATATAAAATGAAAGCTTACCTTTATAGATTTCATTGTGAATATTATAATATTCTTGAATGAATTGAATGTAACACTCCTGAGGAACTATCACCGACTGATATATGATAGCAAAAGTCCTGGCGCTTAAATATAGAAAATTTAATATACTAATAGCACTAATGGATACTTTGTTAAATACTTTAAATTAAAAAATTGATAACTCATTATGTCATTGTAGAACTAATTAAGAATTCTCATAATGTATTATTGTTAATAAGTAATTAGAGTTAAAAAAGTTTCAACTAAAGACCTAGATATCGATAGTTTAAAGCAAAATATGTTGCAGAATTATATCTTACACATAAGAATAACACAATGAGAACAACTTATGTGAAGATGTATATGACTATATGTCTCACGTCCATAGTATTTGCATATGCATGCATGCACAATTTTTATGCCAACTTTAATTGATATTTTTAGTAGCCTAATTGGACTAAATAATATTTAAACAATGTGAAAATTGAAGAAACTTTTGGACTTCCGTCATGTTATATCAGTAAACTTTAAAATATCTACTGCGTGTAAGCGTGTAGTAGAGTCAAGGGTCAAAACGGCCTGGTGCGGCCTGATAACAAAACACTGCGAGCATTCACCCAAAGCTATAATACACATGTAATTTTAACTGATTTGAAATACTTGTTGCCCAGCCTATTAATAACGTAATTGATATAATATTTTAATTTAGCTAAAATACAGCTTCACGCTGTATCCCGCACACAGTATGGTAGCGAAAAGGAACCTAGTATTAAAACACTCCGTTCTCCACTTTCCGCTGAATTTATTGATTATTATATTGTTTGTACAAATTATTAACACTTCAATAAAAATACTTTTCTTTCCAAATAAAATGATTAGTTTATATTCTTTGTTTTTATCTTAATTTTATAACTTTCTTATGAAAAAGATATTAAGTAACAAATTGCTAATTAAAAAATACGATATGATTTAAAAATAATAAATAGAATATTTATGAACAAAAATAGCCTAAAAAAATATTTAACTAAGCACACCCTCTACTTCAAACATAGGTAAATGAGTTATTGTATTTCTAAAATCAGATATTTCACAACAAAAAGTATAGCCTTCAAACGGATTGTCGGGATTCCACGACAACCAGCGCGTGAAGAGAGTGTTGCCTCTACATATGTCTTCACAGAAAAATAACTCTCTGGCCTCTTTTATCGAATAATATGGATTATTAATACCTATGAAGGCAACACCTCGTTTAGTACTAAGTTCATATACAACTTTGTAATAATACTGTGGGACTCTTATAACAGGATTATTATTGACATCAGTATACAGGTATAAATCGACAGTTTCATTTAGTTGATTCAAAAGCTGCGTCACTCCATACGTACCAGTGTATACTATTGTATTATAGCCTGATGCGTGAATGTGGTTTCTAAGATCTACTTCTAAAGTATTCCAATTGCCACCATTAAAACCAGTCCATTGAGGAGCACAATTGATATAGTGAAACGTTGCTCGTTCCCCAAATGCAAACACAAAATCAGTTTTAGCAGCTAAATGTCCCCTCGATAACATTTGATTATCAGTGACATAACTCTCTACTTTATTTCCAACTAGCCGTGCAATAGCCATTTTAAGTTCTCTCGGTGAATATAAATATGTGACAGGAACTGAACCGAAGTTACCATCGTCTATAAAGAAAGGTCGAGTCACACGCGTCTGGTACAGCGCGTTGTAAGCTTTTTGCGTATATTTCGAATAAATAGCATTAAAATTATTTGTATCAAAACAACTTTCGTATACAGGATAGAAAATATTCTCAACTTTGTAACCAACTTCGATTATGTGGTTTCTTTGGAAACAAGTTCTGTTTGTCCGTTGACTGTAATAAGTTGGGTAATCTGAGCACATAAACTGAGAAAACATTCCAGGGGGTAGAAGCCAATCATTGTTACTAAAATATTCTCCATTGACACATTTAATAGAAGCCGCTGACAGCTGTTGGGTAGAACCTGGATGCAATATAACACCAGAACCTTCACAGCTCAATATAAGCACATCTCCACTGTTTAGCTGAACGTTTCCATCTCCATCATCAGGTTCTAATAGCAGTCCGTTTCTTAATATAATTGGGAGTGGTTCTCTGAAATGATATCGGCTGTTAAGTGAACACTTTTGTTCTTCTTGTATATTGAGGACACTGAGTATCAACCAATATAATGCAAACATAATACTATAATTTGTAAATTAATTTCTATGATGTTGAACTGTGTGGAAACTAGAATTTTATGTCAAGCTGACGTTGGTTTTTGAGTGACTTTTATTGCACTTTTTTTTTAATAAATATATTAAGAAAGATAAATTAATAAAACAGGACTCAAAAAAGACCAAGAATTTAAAAAGGAAATACACCAATACTAATTGAATTGAATTAGAAGAAATAAATGATAAAAAAAATTAGACAGATAATAACTACAATACGAAATTATTAAAATATTGTTTGTTGTTGTCTTAGTAATAAAGAGAGTCAATTCTACTATTACAAGTTTCGACACAACTAACAATAAAGTGAAAGATTCATTTTGACAATTATTTATGTTCATTATTAAAATACCATTTTTATTGAACGTGATTTGTATTATAAATACCTAAATATGCTTACACTATTGAACGTGATCTCAGTGTCTTAACAAAAGTATATTTCACTCAAAAATATAAACCAAATTAGGTATTATTAAATGTTTTTACAAATATTTTTTAAATTCATATAATTTAATAATAACAACCATCTCTCATCTCATCTCTCTCTCTATCTCTCTCAATAATAACAACAAAGACTTCCCTTTTTACCTTGAGAGGTAAAAGGCATTTAATTTTGCCACGCTATTGTAAAAGTATTAAAGATTTAAAAAAACGAAGCTATTCATAGAATTTTATATTATCTGAACAAAAACTACCTACACAATTAACTAAATGGGCTTACAAATTTAAATGGTAGACATTTTTAGAGAGCGTTTTGTATTAAGCTTAGTGGCTCGACCCAACTAGGTACTATGCGGGCTGCATAATGTTTTATAAAAAATTTAAGTGGATGGTATTATGAAATATTTCCCACGTGTTTTCTTGATTTATAAGTTAAAACAAAGGGGGGTTTCATTTTTTTAAAAATACCTTTGTCAAGTAATTTTTTGGATATTTTCAATAGATTAAAAATATTTAAAATTATTATGAGATAATAATTTTATATAAAAAAATCTACAATTGAAATTCGAACTTATTAACCAGCTCCCGGAATAAGATACATCCAAATTACACCATGATAGCATAGTAAAAAAAAAGAAAAACAATTTTATTTCACAAACAATTTTATTTTTTTTTATACATAAAAACGAACATTGCTTCATTTATTAAAGTATATATTATACATATACAACATAAATACAGTATCGTGAAGTGTTAATTTAGCTCTATTTACTCTTCTATTTAAATCTAACGTTATATTACTATTATTATTTGGGTGACGAGTGCCAAAATGTACTCGTATACCTGCTTCCTCAATGAGCGCTCGTCAGTCGCACAATGGCAGCCAGCCACTATTTTATCTAACTACAAAACGCTTTCAACGGAATATTTCATTATTCCCTTTTAAATATTTCCACTCTCTAACGCTCATATCAAAGTGAACTATTGAGATGAACGGACGTTTTGAAAGATGATAAAAGTGTTTAGTGGACATGTGCTCGTGGACTTGTGATACGAATATGTATCGAACGGTAAGTAGCTTCAATTGTAAGAATAAAAAGAAATTTCATTTTAAAAAATAGTTGTTATCCTATCCTAATTTCTATTAATAATATGTGAAACTTTTTGAGGATGAATGTTTGGTCCACTTTCTCGCAAAATCTGCTGAACGGATTTAGATGAAAATTTACAGTCATACAGCTGATATATCAGAGCAACACATAGGCTACAAATTAATTTAATAATTTTGTTTAATTTAGATATTTAACAATAAGTTTAATAGGGCGAAGCCGCGTGTATGTTGTTGAGAATAAAATTTAAATTAACGTGTGTACGTGTGTGTGTATGAAATTCACATAGGTACCTATTATATTTAAATTTCTCCGCTTTAGCAAGACAAAGACCGGTGTTTTGTTCCGACATTTAACGACACATTATCCCAAAATTATGCACGAATTAGAGAACAGAGTGTATCAACACTAAGCAATCCTTATCTCTTGGTCATGCAAGAGTTTCGTGAATCTGAAAAAAATGTTTATTTATTATATTGGCTACTTGCCTATTTAGAGTTCGTCGTGACTCTTATTTACCGAGAGTGTAGTATTGTTATTGTAATAACAACGTAATGTAGAGCATGTTATATGTAAACAAATAATAATGATGTATTTAGGAATTGTAAATATGTCAGTCAATACATATTTATTATTTATTACTTCTCAGTAATTTAAATAATCTTTCTAATGTACGAGTATATATGTACATTTGAGGCCGCCAGCTCGTTGCGTAGGATCAGAAGTGTGTGATCGTAAAAGCAATTAGTCGTAAGTTCGATCCCCACTTGAAGAAATGAAATATTTATTTAAACTTATATTTTCATTTTTCGATCTGGTGTCGAGGCAAAGCACGACGTTCCGCCACTAAACACACAAAGACTCCAAGAACGGAGTGTCTTAACCCTCTGCTTATCCTGCCGTGTGCAGAATACAGCGGGAAGCAGATTTTTTTTTTAAATGCTACATAATTGTATGGAAGAGGCACAAATGGGTTAAAAAACTGACTAAAGTTGGTTAGTCATCCATTTTGTTTAATTATAACATTCACTGTCACTGTCCCACATTCAATCTAATTATAGTTTTGTGGACACTCAGAAACGAATTTTGGTAAAGGCACTTCAATAATATATTTCAAAATTCGATTTATTATTTTAGCTTTAGTCTGTATTCCGCAAATAGCAGAGGAAACCTTTGAACTTAGTGTTGAGACATTCGGTTCCCCATTTCCCGACGAAATTTGAGTGAGGAACTAAAGCGAGGAAATGAAATTATTTAAAATTTCATTTCTCCGAGTGAAACAGAAAATCGAACTCACAACAGTCGCGTTTACATTCACACGCTTTTGCCCGGCGTCATAACTGCCTCTAAATTAAGTCATATAAAAATATATAAATAAATTACTAACATACTTAATAAAAACACTAAAATATTGTATTTTTGAGGATCCTATAAGGGTTCCTTATTTTTCTGTTTGAGGTACGGAACCCTAAACACCAACAAAGTTTACAGCTTAGCACATACTTGTATCATAATTTCAAACGTGACTTAATAAATAATTAAACATTATTTAATAATATTTTAATGAAGCAATCATTCTGTTTCAGATATTTCTGGTGTTCCTGATACTGTTCAATGTCGCCATGTGTTACACAGTACCAGGCGTGTTGAGTAAAGACGAGATCATTGTAAACGGCACTCATGCTTCAGAGGATTATAATAAATACAGTTATATTATAACTACATATTTATAGTGAAGAAATGAAATTGTAATTTAAAATAGTTAACTTTTATATGTATACTTTAAACATGTTTTTGAGCCTATATTTAGATCGAAAGACAGGCACTCCGAGCTCCTCTCCCTGTAGCGCGGGCCCGACATCCGTACGATTGCAAATCAAAGTATGCTAAGAAGTGTTATTTCTGTTTTAATATAACAAAATTAAAATAATATTTTATTATCAGATAATTAAATTAATTTTATTTGAAAATGTAACAATAATTTACTATGGAAACATGGACGTTAAACAATTAAAGATAATTAATATGTTTACATTTATAAGTAGCAAGTACCAACTAATATGTATACAAATTGTCACAACCCTGATAAGAATTTATTTTTCAAGTTTTGTATTCTAATTTATAATAGTGAGTTGAAGCGTTTGGTTGTTTAAACGCACTTATACCAGAAACTATGGCTCGAATTGTTAAATTGTTTCTGGGTACGGTTGTCAATTAATCGAGGGTTATATAACATCATGTTAATAGCTTCAACGTAACCCTCTTCACCTGAGATCCGAGGTTCCTCGTACACTTAAAGTGTATCATATGTCACAGAGAACTCTTAATAATTTCAATTTGACCACAGAGAAAGCAATTTAGCCAGTTAGGTTTACGATAACATTATTATAACAATAAATATGAAAGAATACATAGATTAACCTAATAATCTGTTCGCAAAACACATTAAATATGTTTTAGCCCAATTTCTAAGTAGTGTTATCATACGAAAAAAAAATTGTTACAAATTGTACATTTCATTATTGCAACATGACTGATCTATAATTTATGATGTAAATAGAAATATAATATTTTACACAATTGTGGGTTTTTTTATTACGTTTTTATTTCATTATTTTTTTTATTTCATAAGTAAGGCAATCAAATACCTTTCAAACTTTTTACATAATTTTTGTTCAAAATAGACTCAAGTGTCATTTAATCACACAATCATTCTCCAAAAGTGTTGTGCTGAAAGTGTGTATCATTTGCAATCTAAATAACTAAAAATCCTTAAGAAAAGTAACGACAGTAACTAAGTAAGCAACCTCTTAATTAATCATTTCATAGTGTTTTTTTTTATTTTATTAGTTTTATATTTTAAAAGTAAAACTTTTAGTTGTATTTACGTTCAAATTTGACTGTGTCTAATATATTTTTTATGTTTAACCTTGACTATGAATAAAATACTTTCAAACAAACATGTATTTTGGTATTGTTAAGTCATCAAATAGTTTTTCATAGGTCATCAAGGTTACTAGAATAAAAATAATTTCTATACATTAGTTTAGAACCATGTCGATATGATACTTATTTTGAATTGCATCAAATAATTAGTTCAGTTCCTAAATTATAATATTTCGACCGTGCCAGTTGCCAGTCGTGATTGCAATCGGAAATAATGATCGTGGGCTCGACCCCCTAATCAAGAGAATGAGTTTTTTCCTCCCTCTCCATAATAGACAAACTGCAGCATTGAATCCATGCAACAAACATTACCTCAACATCAAGGGAAAGTGGAAAACGAAGTGTCTTAACACTAGGTTATCTCTGTCCCTGTTATAAAAATAAAAAATATATAAGTAAGTATTATTAGTTATATTAATCCCGAATAGTATCTATAATATAACAATGTACGGTCAAATGTGGGGAACTCTATCATTATGTTAGCACATCACAATTGTTGAAACGCTCGCCTGCTGCAAATTGCATATTATGTCGACATTTCCGCTTTAATATAATAAAATAATGAAATGTGAAAAAATCTTTAAATAGCACCATTAGTTCAAGTAGGTGTTATATTCTAAACTCTGTTTTAGATCATAAAATGTATATGCACTTTATCTAATTACAACACCCAAAAATATCAAAGAGAGAGAAAGAGAGATTCTCAAAGAGAATTCAGATAACAATCGAGACAAATCCAAAGAATTAATGATGAAATAAACTAGTTGTACCTCTTGGTATAGTGATCAGTACAGATTGACTTGCAACGGGAACTGGACGTGGATTCAATTTCACAAAGCTTATATGTACTTGATGAAGCTGTAAGGTTATTTAAATATTTATATTATTTTGTCCCCATAACATTTAATTTCTACAAGATCTATTGACCATTTATGTGGTTTAAATATGAATTTAGATTGGAAAATTATATTTCATATAATTTATAATTTTTAAAACAAATTAATAATAATTATTAATAACCGTGATTAAATAAATACTTTTAATTAGGAACGAACAGGTTCCTTGAACAACAGTCCAGTTGTTACTATTTCTTATTCGAGAAACGTTGTAAGTTGTTTTTATGTGGAATTGTGTTAAAAATGTCCTCTGCGGTAAGTAAAATAAAAAATATAAGCTTCACGCTGTATCTCGCACTCAGCATGGTAGGCAGAGGGAATTCTTGTGTTAAGACACTCCGTTTTCCACTTTCCGCCGAATTCAGAGGCATTGCGTATTTAGTGGCAGAACTTAATAACGCCCTTTGCCTCGACACTGGAGCGGAGAAATGAAAATTTTAAATAAATATTTTATTTCCTTTAGTAGGGATCGAACCCACAACCATTCGCGTTCACATTCACGCACTTGTGCCTCAGTGCCACGACTGGCCTCACTTACCGCTTTCCGGTAAGTGGAAAGCTTAAATCTATATTTGGTATTTTTTTTGTGAATAAGGTTCGAGGTAAAGGTCATTTCATGTCCAACCAGTAAATACTCGTACCTACATTTATAAAGAAATTTCTCAATGTTATTATTTAACCGATTCTATATGGAATTTTATAAAACTCATTTTATTAATTTGAATATAGATATAGATAATTGACAGGGCTGCTGATTGGACATGAAAATGCTTTAATAATTTTATCGTTATTCAAAAATATTATTCGGTATCATTTATATTTTCTTTATTTTTGGAATTAAACCAACGTATTTCACAATAATTACATTAACATTTCAATTATTTCTTCACACAGCACATATTAATTCTACTGACCATAGCCTTAAGCGCAGCAACTATGGCTTCAGCTTCAGCTTCAGAAATCACGAAAACGCCATCACCACTTGGTAAAAGCAATTTTCTAAACAAGGGATCAAAAGACGAGAAAATCAAATACATAACTTTTGTAGATCAATCCAGGGTAAGCAAAGGGAATGAAGTCGCTTTAATAAATCAACTTCATCCCATAGCGACTAGACTTGCTTCAATGAGGGGGTACGTACTACCCGACCATATCGTACAAATGCTCAACATGATCTTTGAAGCAATCACGTCGGTGCTGTTTGGACCTCACACCGACGTATACTGGCCTTTATTTACAAATGTTCTTCTTATGTTTATGAGGTAAGTTTTATTTTATTTATTAATTGCTAATTCACCATATTAGATAATTCTTCCTAGATTGTTTCTCTGCTAGCTAAGTGTTAGCCTTAGCAGAGAAACATTATCTCCGTCTGTTTTCTATTTTCGCCTTTCGGTGACTAAGTACAATGCGCTTAATAATGATAAGAAAAAGTTAAATTTTGTCTTAAAAACTATCTTAACATAATTTATTATAATTTACACGCGATTTTTGCCTTTGGACAATAGATATGTTTTAATTTATTCGAAACGAAAGTGCGTTTGATAATTAATAAAAATATGAATATGCACCAACTTTTTTTTTATTTTTTTACGTGTAGGACTGTATTAAATGAATTTGAACTTACTACCTTCTTAAATAACTGGCAAATCATAAGCAACGCTATTTTTATCAATATTACTTAAGAATATCATCCATGAGATCTGCTTATTTCACTCTATCGTCTCGATATCTATTAAGCGATATCTTTGTCCCACATTTTTCAAGAGCCTGGCTTACTTTTTAATCAAAGTACTATACAAACTTTACAAAATACGTTTTTATTTGTTTATACAGTAATTATTAAACTGAATTACATTATTCAAGATTCACAGAGGAAACTCCTTTCCTTAACGACCGCGATGAAATGAAAATATTTGATCCTCCCAAATGAAAATCGAACCCACAATAGTCGCGTTTATAGTCATTGACGACAGCTATTAATATATTTATATAATGGTTACTTGCGCGTGTAAAACGTCGAGTATAATTTATAATTATTGGACTAATGATATAAATAAATAGTTAGATAATTATTAATTATAAATAAAAGAAATTGTTGACATCTTCGTATCTTATAGATGATTTTTTTAAATGGTATCATTATTAATACCTATTTATTGTCTTTCCAGATTGCTGATGTAATATCGGAGNTGAAAGTTTGTATGGGAAAATCTTTAAATAGCCACCGATTTTTATAAAATTTGAAATTTAGACTCTTAAAAATATTTCATTGAACACATGTTTCGTCATTTATTACAATTCACCCCTAAATACGCAAGCGAAGCTGCGCGCGTCCGCTAGTCACAATATAGGCGAATTGATATCTTTAAAAGATCTATTCATATTCGCTAAATTGAAACTAGTTGTTTGTATGAAAATTGGTACTCTATACCGAATCATTACCAAAAATTACTGCACAGTGAATTGCAGTAACAACATAAATGGGCTTTCATTTTGTACGAGAAAATAAAAAAACAATCTATCTTCCCATGTTTTATTGAAAATTCACAGACACAAAACAATGTTTACAAGCAAAACGATCCAGTCGAAATTTTTATAGAGCCAGCTTCTAATAATTAATAGAATTAGCTTTTAATTTGAAGTATCGATAATCAAAAGTTACATTTAGTTAGCAACTAATAAACTTTATTAGTTAGAAATTGACGAAAAAATACGAATTTCCATGTAATTTTATATTTTTAAAAGCAAATCCACTTGAAGAAAATTTTGCTATTACCCCTAAAAAAAAAACAAATTAACTACAAGTATCGTCAGCTCTCCTTCTAGTAGACGGCAGAGGTTCTTTAAATCTTTGCATGGACCGCCAACTCGCTTTTGCGGCGGAACTATAGGTATCCATGTATTCAGTTCTTCCTGGGAAATCGGTGAACCAAGTCTGGATAGATTTTGGACTAACTCCAGTGGTCACTGGACTCGGTGGATGGATGGTGGGTCGAACTTTGGGTGGCTGATCGGTGAAATGCGTGGGATCTTTGTAACAACGTAGCAGACCAAGCTTATGGCTTTCTATTGGAACAGGCGCGTTGGACTGTGCCGCGGCTATTATTTTTCGGTAATCTGATACTGGGAATGCTGGTACAAAAGGTAATTAATTAATTAGTATTTTTAATGATTATATTTTAGTGATTTCACCGAATTTATTTTTTATAAATGAAGTTCACTTAAGTGCACTATATAACAATGTAATGTTCAATTCGAACAGAAATAGACAAAATCATTTTTCAATTGTCGTAGAAAAAATCCTAAAAAAATATAACAAAAATTTTTACCAGATATTAGGTATATGTAAATATTTTATATGAACGATTAATAAAAGCGTATGTTTCATTTTAGAACGGAATCAATAGCTTTTTTCTAAATTATACTAATTGAATCACCATTGTGATTATCCAAAGCAAATTCTATATGCAGTCTACTTTATAAGGATTTACAAATCTTCGTATAACTCTTAACTTTTAAATTTTAATTCGATCCTCATTTAAAAAAAAAATATCGTTCTGAATAAAAACAAAGTGCGGTATTGGGTTCCTCTGAGAATTTTATAAGCAAAATACACAAAACTTAAGTGTTACTTAGTGTTAGTAGTAAAACCCTTAAGCCTAAATCAATATTAAAAAAAAAATAGTTTTTATTTTATTTATTTTAATATACTTACACCTTTTCTTAAACGTGGCTTGATACATTGTCATCATTTTACTGTCGAGATCGTCGCAAGGATGATCGAGTATATCATTTGTCACATCGACCATCTAGAAATAATACCTACTTACTTATGTTCAATTGAAACGTAAATGGTCATGGCGTGAGAAACAAGAAGGGTAAGTTTTTTTCTTCAAAACGACTTTTATATTAAAACAAAGTCACGACAGGAAAATTACTAGCCTTAGATTGTGTTTTCTAATTAATGAAAAAGAGACAAAACTTAAAAGGCATTATCATTTATCATTATTTATTTATTTATAGATTCTGTGGACTTTTGCATTTTTTCCATTCCAAATTAGTAATTAAAAGGCAATTCAAATCAATTCAAACAAAAACTAAAATAGTAGCTACCGTACCTAGTTGGGATAAAGTTATTTACCTGTTTTCTTAATTGTTCATAATCTTGACAAAGTTTTTGCTCCTTTTCGAGCAATTGTTTGTATTGTTCGACTCGAGGAGAATAGGAATGGGCATCGCAGTGGCAATATGGTGCGACGGGAGGAGGTCTGACTGTCGGTGCTGCATCGGGGATAGGGGGTTCACATGGCCTAAAATACAGTATATTTATACAATAGTACGATTAGTAGAATGATATTCAATTAATTATTACAAAAATGAGCTGCGAATGAGAGAAATAGTCTAACAACAAAAAAACGTAATAATAAGAAAATATAGACTAAACACATATATTGGCCGTACTAACTAGATGATAAGAAAACTACAAATGCAAAACATAGTCTTACTTCCCCACAACAGGTTTTGGAAAAGGCCAACGGTATTCACTGTTTGTTGTTGTATCCATTTTACCCTAAATTTACTTGAAATTTTACCAAAATGTTATAGTCGACACTGATAATTTTCTAATCAGACATAAGTTACATCAATTTATGATGTTAATATTTTTTAAATTAACAATTACGGCCTTTGCTAACTGACACCCTACATAATTTAATACAGCTTTCGAAACGAAAAATTTGATTTGCATTATAATTTCATCAATGAGGGAAGATAAAAACATTTTGACACTTTTCTGTTTTTATTTTTTCTATATTCCATGATGTAGACAGCTATAATAATTGTATTTAGTATATAAATAAATAGTTATAAATATTATTTTTATATGGTATACATTTGTGTCTGGTAACACTCAATCTCGTTATACACCTGGCAACTCGTATGTTTTTCTGTCAGCAGTCATCAAATCAGCTGTGTATCACATACTGGGAACATGTAACATAACAAATGTGCGTATTTAAAATTTTGATGTGAAAATGTCCAGTGAATCAATTGATATAAAAGCAACTCAATGTTTATGATAATTTTTTTGTGGAAGAAACATGGCGCGCCGGAGGAGCAGCGGTATCACGAGCCTGGGATTTAACCAGGACCAAGGTTTGTCTCACTTCCTAGTTCTCCAACCAGAGTTCTTTGTTCTCTTTGGTAACGACCAAATTATTCAACATATGAGTAATCTAAGTATATGCATCAGGTTATATCTGACGAACTATATTGAGACAGTTTAAAGACGAGTGGCAACGCTATACAATTGCGTTGCGTACAATACGGTTGCCACGCTCCTTCCGTTCGTAAAAACTCCACGTGTTGTTGATATTTTTGGTAGCGCGCCCACGCAGCTTACTTATGAATGCTCACTATTGTTTGGCTTTCTCATTTTATAATATTTGTTAAATTAGAATTATTATGACCACAAAGACATTAGTATTTATTTTCGATATTCTAAAAAAACTTATAGAAAACACTAAGTGAAATATTTTTTGTCTTAACTAAGAACTTTTTATTTATAATAACTGTTATCATGAATCATTTAGTAAAGAGATTTTGTATGTTTTTATTGAGTTTATTCACCCTTGTATCACAGAACAAGAACTTAAATGGTCACTATTTTGACGTCATTTTTAATCTATAATTAAGTACAGCAAAACAATAGAAAAAATATGCAAAATCATTGCTATTAGTAATAAAAATGTATAAAAATACTTCATGTTTTGAATTATCTATGAGAATTTATTCACATATTGTTTAGATAAACATATTTTATTATTCTTATGAACCATTACCTATTATTTTTTTTCTATAAATACAAACAAAATTATTCTTTAAAATATAACCATTTTTTTTTAGATTATTTAAGTGTATTTTTATGTTTTTAAAACTATCATTCCATAGTATAGATTTGTTTATAAGTCTATCTCCATAAAAAGGTAAATTGTAACAGGCATTTAACAATTTTGATGTAGCTTGAATAACTTTCATACTGTATCCCGCACACTGCAGGGTAGAAAGAGAGAACCTAGTGTTAAGACACTCTGTTCCCCACTTTCTGCCGATTCTGCAGGCATTGCATGTTGAATGACAGAACAGTTTGAATAAGAATGTGTGGTTTAGTGGTCAGAACACTTGGACTGTTTAAAACAATTGGCAGTTTCATTTTATTTTAGAGTGAATTACATTAAAAATTTTATGACATCCAAAAAATTTGTATTTTTATAAATCACAGGCTGCTTCACTTGCTGTTTAACATCTGGCCTGCGCGTCTATAATGTGGACCCATTGGTTGAAAAGGCTCACTACAGTAAGTAAAGTTACAATTAATTTCATAGTAATAATTTTACAACATGGTAATTAATTTTGTATTTGTGATAATAATATGTTCTTATTCATTTTATTAATTAATGACTTTTAAATTATCCTATCACCAAACTAAAACAACAATTAAATTTTTTAAAGAAAATTCTATATTAGTTTAAATTTTATATTTAAAATATGGTTATGTATATTTGTATTGTATAGTATTTTAGCCGTGATATAGTTTGCTGTATAGTATAGTCATAGTTACCTTAGAAACATGTGTATGCATAAATTTGCATTTTCTTTAAGTAAACTTAGACACCTGTTTTGTATTAACATTACTGCATTAATTGTTTTATTATGAGTAACACTATAATTTACAAAGGCCAATATGATTGCTTACAAAAGGTTATATACAAATATATTATTTGTATTTACTATGTACATACATATTCTTTCTTTGATCTAATAAGCTATTTTTTTATTTAAATTCCAGGCAAAGAAGAATTAGGGGAAGTGTCACTATGTGAAATGGTGTTCCGTACAAACTGGCTCTTGCTAGTTCGAGCCAGACGCCCCTGCAGCCTAATGCTGCTCGACGACCAGCAACGCGCCTTCAAAGCCGAGGTTCTGTTCAAATCACCAATACGAGCGCTGAAAGCTAGGAAGGACAAGTAATATATGATTTTTTTTATTACTAATAGAGCTAAAATTAAGAAGAATTGTTTTGTGCGACATAGTATTGTTTTTTAACAGGTGGCTGTCTTTGTTTTTTAATTGTAGTATTGAATAGATTTCTTAATATGCACAAACTATACGTTATCGAGAGTAAAATATAGTTAAAATATGATATCATATAAATATGCATAAATCCTGGTAATTGTTTTGATTTTAATTGTTTTTGGTTGACTGCTTACGTCAACCAAAAACAATGAAAAACAACACGGATAGTTTGTAATCTGAAAAACATGTATGTTTTTATAGTACAGTTAGTACAGTACAGTTTTCGTCTCGTTAAAAATTACGACGATTATCATTTATTGGATAAAATTTCCGCTGTGAACCTTAATTCTAAAATCTTAGATTTTGTTCATTCTATTTTCCTCGATAATATACCTACAATGGTAAATAATAACTGCCCACAATTATAAAATATTTTGATTTCTTTGTTCTTTACTTTAACACAGCATAAATAATGAACACAACTAAAATTTTATGACGCATTTACACATTACACGTCAAAGCTACCTATCTATTGTATGAAAATAATTGCTTTAAAGTACATAAGACCGTCGTGGCGCAGTTGCACAGTGTGTCACTGTAAGTGCGACAGTTTTGGGTTCGACTACCGTTCGGAAAATTAATTATTTAATTTTCATTTCGCCGCACTGGCAAAAAGACAAAGCGCGTGTCGAAAATTCAGCGAAAAGTGGAGTAGAGCATGTGCGAGATACGTACAGGATGAAGCAGAAAAATACATAAAGTAATTAGTTGTTTTACATTCCACAAATCGTCTATTTGCCGATTTTAAAATGCACATGGGCGCTAGAACACAAGGCCTTGGATCAACCTTCGAATAATAAATTTGGTTGGAACTTCCTTAACAATGATAATATTGATTTATTATAAGTACCTGCCTACTATTTTGTGTTATTAATAAAAATCTTCATTATTTTAAATGAATATTCAGTTTTTCCTTGGTTATAGGCCTGAAAAATAGTTACTAGTTTTTAACAATTTGAAAGAAATACTTATAATAAATTTATAAATGGGCGAACATTAGAAACACTAATTATATAAACTAACCTACTTATTTAATACTAATTTCCTATACTCGAAGATTTAAAGTTTAATATTATAAAGATAATGTATAGAAATACAAATACACAAATATTCAATTAAATGTTGAAATAAGAATTCCCACATTTAAAATAATAGTTACAGTCATATACGACAGACAGTAGTATTTACTTTGAATCGATAAGATAAAACGACCTTAACCGAATAACCTAATAAATACTATAGCAATCAGTTTAGTGTTAAAGTATAGATTTTTGCAAATAACTATATATATTTTTTGCGAATGTTTATCAATTAATATTAACATAATTTGATATAACTTTTCCAAAACCAAAATAGAAGATGAATGCTTAATTAAAATTTGGCCTTGTAGTTTTTTTATAAAAAGAAGATAAGTTTAATAAAAATAAATCAACTTCACGCTGTATCCCGCAAATTTTCCCATTTTGCACTTTCCGCCGAATTACAAGTATTATAGGATAAGTTTAATGTTTTTAAAATTGGAATAAATATCGATTTTCCAGGGTAGCAGTAGTACTAACGTCGTCTATCCAAGTGTTGTCACTGCCATCTCTGGCGCGCGTCGCGTTGTTGCGTACTCCGGCAACAGCGAGGCCTCTGTGCGCCATAGCGACTGACCCCAACGCATTACAAATACTTGCCGCACCAGCTCACAGGAAAGGTTCCTTACAACTGTTGGTGAGAATACTATTTTTTTTTATTAAATATTTGTATATTGTATGAGCTTTTTAAATTCTATTAGTCAGTAGCTACTTAAATGTATCGAAAAAACGTGTTAAAAATGACTAAAATCGATAACAATTGACTAACTGTATATAATATCATCCACGAAGTCGTGCCTTACTCTTTTTTATTGGAGATTTTATTAGAGATTGACGTCGTCAATCTGTAGGGAAACTGCTCTATTTATAAATGTAAATATTGTGTTTCTCCTTAAATATTATCTAAAAATTATAATTTTAGGATGTATCTAGATCTGTAAAAGGTGCAGCGTCCAGTTCACCAGCAGTCGTAGGCTGTCATCAAACAGATTTAGTATGTATAAGCTTGTCGGCGAACGGCGCTAAGTTAGCGACGGCGTCCGAACGCGGTACTATCATTAGACTATGGGACACAACCACTAAGCATATGCTGCATGAGTTGAGACGTGGATCGGATTACGCTGATGTTTATTGGTAAGTTATTATTTGATATCGATATCTTAATTCGTAAACCAGCTATCTCTATCTGCGTTTTTTTTTGTACATAGTAAAGTAGGGGAACCTAGCGTTGAGACCCTCTGTTCTCCATTAAGACACTCCTCCGAATCGAACCCACAACGGTTGATTATGCAGTCGTATGTTGGTACGATCTAATTATTTCATTCCTTTTTAAAAACAACTAAACTGGTAAAGTGGTAAACTGGTGGCTCCCAAATTTTTAGACTATAATGATGTATAGTGAACAATATAGAATTAATAATATAGTAAGTATCCGACTTTTAATGCTTTGTATTCATTGTCTTACTGACTGTGTATTTTTTGTCAATGTTAAAAATATAAATTGTTGTAATAAAGCGTGAATACGCGTATATCAAGCAGGCGTAGCGAACTGTGTAATACTGTTCCCTACGCGATGCGGTTGGTACTCAACGAATCGCTTTATAAACTTATAATAAATGTATCGTCTAAAGTTGTTTATTTAATCATTGTGACCCAGCATAAAGTTCAACGCGGCCGCCACGCTGGTGTGCTGCGTGTCGGACAAGGGCACGCTGCACGTGTGGGCGGCGCGCGGCGCCTGCGCGAGGTTGTGCGCCGCGCCCGCCGCCGCCGCCGCGCCCGCACTCTGCGCCTTCGCGCATGACAGCGCCGCAGTGGGTGAGTTGCTCTTACCTTCATTAGGGAGCGGGAGGAAGTACTTCACTTCTTTATTAGTGTCCTTCCTCCACTTACTTCGGGGGAGGGGGTGGTAGTTCTTCACTCCCTTGTTGGCCTTCCTGTCGCGCATAATTGATTCCTTACTAATATCAATCCATCTGTCTTCTTATAATTATCAGACAGAAATTGACACTGGAATTAGGTGACTTCTCGTTAATCTACAATAATTAATACTTTAGTACATTCATAATTTTTTTGTGTACAGTCGTCCCAAGAACCTTGGGTTCGATTCCCGTACGTATTTTTATGTATTTATCTAAAAATATTTTTCTATCTTAATAATAACATTAAAAATAATTATATATATTTTTTTGTACAGTGATATGTGAAGACGGCACTTTCCACAAATTTACCTTCTCAGCAGAAGGCAATTGCCATAGAAGTGATTTTGAATACTTCTTACAGGTAAGATTAACTAATGACAGTAATCATTATTAAAATAATTTTACCATAACGTAATATAAATGATGATGCCGACTGTAAACGGGATCATTATCGTTCCGCCACTTAACACGTAATATCTTAACAATTGAACTGAAAGAGAACTGCGGACAAAACGTGAAACCAAAAAGTATAACTTTAAAAACCATTATTTTTGAACTTATATTAAAGTTATATATTATTTTTTAAACATTCCTTGCCATGTTCATTTGCAATATTTAAACGTGTGTAAGGTCCAGTAAGATTCCCAACATCAACAATACCGATTTTTAAACACATCTGCTATTGTGATAATATATCAAATATGCTCTTTTTGTTACTCTTTAAAATTAAATAAAATATTGTTATTTTGACAGGTAGGCGACGATGACGAATTTTTGCATTGATTGTTATATAAATTCTAACAAGGGACAAAGTGAAAAGTGATAATACACGGTAGTTTAAATTTAAGTGATTCGTATGTACACGAAATAATGTATTTTTGCTACTCTATAATTGGTTAGACATTTTAAGGCTAATATAAGTATTCCGCGCAAATGTGATATTGTTGTTTTTGAAAATAGTTATGAACTAATTAAATAATAATGAAAAAGAATAATAATAATCATTTCGAAAAGGCTATACATATAATTATATCTTTACTGAAACAAAGACTGCGCTTAAATTTAATGTTAACGAAACATCTCTGTGTACAACATGCTAACGATGTCATAAAAAATGTGAAAATGTTGCCATATGTATAAATATTATAAAAGTATTTATTATTAAATAATTATGTATATAATTAATTGAATAATTTATTTTCTTATATTTACTTGTGTATTATAATAATTAATATTTAATTTCAAACACAGGTAATATAGTAAAAAAAGGTTCAATATAATTTATACATTATTATTAAAACAAACATGACATTTGCGATTGTAAAGCCTTTAAATGTCATTAGCATGCTGTATACATACTTATATTACCCTTAAAACCTTGCTATTAAATTAAATTTGAATTTAGAACAGCCATTTTATATGAGCATAGATTAAAAAACACCAACTTTGTCTATGGTAGAATAAAAATTAAACATCTAGTTTTATTATAATAAATAATGTTTGCAAAAATAATTCATAAAAAAAGAGCAACGAAATATTTGCATTAACGTTTTTTATATAAAATCAAAGAATATTTAAGTAGACATGATGAATGAAAAATTAAAGGGGGTTATATAAATTTCTCATAATATAAAAAGACACAACGGGCACTAAACTGCATTTCTTATAATAATTATAAATAAAATAAAAAAAAATGTTCTTAAATTTAAAAATGACTGAATGAGAGTGTGTATGAAAGATAAAATGCAATAATTATATTTTATGAAACTTTAAGTAATTTAGTCACATTATTTGTTCTCGATTTTAAGTAGAAACACAAGTTATAAGTTTGTGTTATTGAAGAAAAACGTTTTGTAAGTATATAATTAAAATAAAAATATTTTGACAGTTTTTTTGGCATTTGCTTGTAAAATAAAAAAATATGAGGCGTCTATACTAAAAAAAATGTTTTATAAACAAATGCTATATTATAATTTAACTTTTTTAATGGTAGCTTAATTTTTTGTGTATTTACATTTAAATCAGCAATTATAAATATTTAATAATTGTATTAATTTTACAGAATAATGATATGGTTTATTCTATCATATGTAAATTAAAAATAATTTGTAATTGCTCATTTATTTCAAAAATATGTATTTAAAATTATAGTATGTGTATTTATGGAATTATAACATAACACACTTATATAGTTTATAGTTTACAAAGTTAATTAAAAATTTAAGTCCTACGCGCAATATGTATATAAAACATAATGTTTGTGATGTCTTTGTGTTCTTTATATTAATATAATCTAATAAAAGATTTTTGTAAGGCATAAAGTTTTTGCATTTCACTTAATTATACAATATTAAAAAAAAAGGCTTTAAGTGATGCAAAGACTAATTACAAATATATATATAACATTTTCATATTTTAATAAAAATTGTCATATAAAATCGATTTTTTAATTGTTTTGTTTTTTTACGCTCAAAATGATCTTGTGATTGCTCATTATATTTGGATTTAAAAAAAATAATAATTATATTTAAAATAGAAAAAAAGATAAAAATTTAATTATTATTATGAATTATTTATATACTTGTTGATGTTTATCTTATTCACACATATAATTTGAAGGTCATAAAGTCATTTTAAATATAAATTTATTGGTGCATGCATACTTTTAGTTACAAATATTAATATATTTTAAATCATATCTTTTATTTTTAGTTATTGTTAGTTAAATTTGAACTGAAAGAAAATAGATTAACTCCTTAATATTATAAATTCAATGTAATAATATGTGAATAAGTTGATAAGATTTGAATAGTATGATTATATATACAAATATTAAAGTGAGTGTTGTATTGAATAGTTATTTTATATGCTACTTTAATAAGTGATAAGTATTTTGACTTAGATATAGAAATTGACACTGTAAACACTACTGTTGTGAGTTCTATTCCCATTCAGGGAAATAGGTTATATTCATTTCCTAATTCTGGTGACAAGACAAAGGGCAGCGTTGAGAACTGCCACTATAAATACAATGTCAGGACTAGGCAGAAAG
Source organism: Heliconius cydno galanthus (assembly GCA_036379175.1). NCBI lineage: Eukaryota > Metazoa > Arthropoda > Insecta > Lepidoptera > Nymphalidae > Heliconius > Heliconius cydno. The sequence goes on from JAKRZM010000630.1 coordinate 31,224, forward strand.
TGGGGAATAGAGAATCTTAACTCTATGGTTGCAGGATATAGAATTAGAAATTCTTTAATGAAAGTTATGTTTAAATATATTATTCATTAGAGTCTGGGAGTCTCAATTAGATATTGTATTATATAATTACATATGTAAAATAATGATATGTCAACTTATTCACAACATAACCCCATGAGTTGTCATGTGTATAACCATGTAAATAAGTAGTGGCATAGCTTTTATATAATATCAATGCTAGATATAGTAAATCAATGTGTCAGCTTTTTCTACTTTTAAGGAAATGATGACAACACATTTTTGCGAAGATAATGATGAATAAAGATTTTAAAGATTATTGCTAGTTTTATTATTATGGAAAAAAGTAACATACTGGGATAAATGATTATACTTTAAAAAATATTCTAATTTCCCCGCTTTGGTAAAAAAGATGGTGACAATGAGTTACTGTATTGGAGTATTGCCACTCAATATTCAATGTTTCGTAAATTGTTTTAGGATATTATATATTGTTTTACTTATGTATGTACCATTTAAAGAAGGTATGTGAAGCAAATTTTTATAAAATCGTGTTTCATTTTCAAGTGGTTGAGGAGATGGAATGGAATCTTTTTCTTAAATTATACAAATACTTTTACATTTAAAAAAAAATATCCTAGTTAGAAAAATAATATTGATAAAGTAATTACCATTTAATATATATAATTTATTTACTAAGTAACAATAACTATTTCATTTTTAATACCAGTTTTATTCATTCTCCTTCTTACGTCCAAATGGATCTGACCAAACTTTCATATCTAAAACAATAAAATATTATTTTTCAAATACTAAGTTATAGATATTAGTTAAAATAGACAAGTATTATACAAAATTTGGTATTCATTTTATCTATAATATACTTACTTCCAGGTTGTATGTCTTCTTGTTTTATATTTTTCCTTGTCTCTTTCTGTATTTTTTCTGTAAGTAATTTTTATCACTTTGTATTTTAATTATATTTGTTGTGTAATACTTTATTTAATGAATTTCAACTTACTGTACTCGCTAACATCTATCATTGGGCTAATAGCAATAGGATATAAGGTAAGCCCTAATAAACCAAAAAAACCACTAAGGAATGCAAGATATCGCACATTCTTAGAAACCGCCATTTCTAATTACTTAAGAATATTTATTAAATAAAACTAAATTCAATATTTAAACTTTTAAAGATTCCTTTCCCTTAATATTGATAATTGATAAAATATAAATATAATTTCATTCAACGACATAGCTGTCATTGGTCATCCTGTCATCTGTCAGTGTCAAACATGACTTGGGTTGGGAAGTCGGGAGTCGGGCGGAGAGTCGCATAAGAGATATCTATGGTATTACTTATTAATACAAATATTTGGTTTGCACTCAATACACTTCTTTATATTATGCTTTCTATTTAACATTAAATTAAGTAAGTGGTTTATGGTCAACGAAAAACTAAAAAACTGACTATGTACATAAATATGTTAGATAGATATAATAAAGAAACAGCTTCATGCTTTTCTCGTATAGAAGGCAAAAGGAAACTCGTAATGTACTCTGTTACATTTATTTATGGTGTTGAAAAAATCTTAGTTGAATATGTATCAATAGGTTGTATGACTAACTATAAAATAAATTATGAACTATTCTATTTATGTTTATACTAGGAAAATAGATATAAAACTATTATGATAATGTTTATTTGTTTATATACTGTAAAAAACAATAATATATCTGATAATAGAAAGTTATATACTATTTGATACTTCAAACTTGCTTTAAACTTGCTTGCAACCTTTTAATTGCTATACTTAATTGTATCTTTGGTGTTTAGCGTAAGGTGAATGATATTTGGGCTTCTATTTCCTTTAGCAATTGTAATAATTTGTCATAAACGAAATTAGGTGCATTTTGCGCCCATAAAAAATCGAGATGATTAAAATCATCAACTGGAACTACATAGTGCTCTATCAAGTCAGAAATTTTGATGCTTAGGATGGAAACATCTCCGTCTCCTGCCAACCAGTCATTCTTAGAGCTAAACAGCGCTATTGGTAAAGTTATTTTAGTTAAGTTATATTCAGGCGGGCCAAATGTTCCATATGCTTTTATGTTGCCCTGAATGCCATAGTCAAATTGTTGGAAGCGACCTTCATTTTGGACCTCCTGAGCGTAATGAATTATTGTTTTAGAAGAAGTTCCGGCAGGTGTGTGCCCAAAAATCGTGGGGAGTAACGTTTGATTCAAGTCTTTACTGTTGGGTCCACATATCATAAGCATAAAATTTTCACATAAAAAGTCCTTATCGCAATCTGCGCACGCATAATTAGACAGCCAGTCATAAACTATGCTTTTGGGTAAAAATTCATTACCAAAAAGTTTTCGTAAAAACTCCGTTTTATCGCTATATTTTGCCATAAGACGCACAGGACTTCTGATTTCGGTCATAAACGTTACCGGAGCTAAAGCAAATCCTGCTGCCAAAACATTGTTATAATGAGTTTTCGTTGATAGCAAGGCAAACAGAACAGTCGTACCCATCGAGTGTCCGACGTAGCTCAATTTTACATCGGAACCTTTTTTACAAACGATATAGTCTATAACTGCTGGTAAATCGTACTGACTTATTTCGTGGAAAGTAAAATTCCAGAAGGCGGCTTGACTCTTGCTAAAAGAAATGTGTGCCCTGGAGTAGATGTTGCCTCGAGCGTTTGCCATCCAGACATCGTGCCCAGCATCGGACAATATGTAAGCGAGACCTTTACCTGGCCCTGGAATTACCCAATCCGCTGAACTGCCCAAAAGACCGTGATGCAGCAAAATCGTGTTACGAGAGCTAATGTTATTATAGCTTCCTTTTTTCGAATGAGGTATTCGATGAACTGTTAGTATGTATCCATCTTCAGTGATAATGGTGTGTGATTCACAAATATACCCATGAAAAGCAATCAATTGTGGCGAAGTCATGTTTTTGCTGGGATCTCCTTCGCTTCCATGATGTACCGACGGCTGCGAGTCTACATAATTACGAAAATTTTCATATTCAGTAGGTTTAGTTGAATCTTCATTAATAATTTTCTTTAATTCAGATAATTCTTTGAGGACAAAATTCGGGATGATATCCTTCAACCACTTTATATGACACTCGTTATGTTGAATAAACGTAAACAAAGTAATTATAAAGTATACCAACTTCATGGTGCGTTCAACACGTGAATCGTGTACGGTCAATTCGTTTTAACTGATATTACTTATATTATTAATTATTATAAATACTATAGCTACAGTGCTTACAATTGACCCTATACTAAGGGGAAATAACTAAACGTTGTTTTTTTATCTATAACTTATTAATAAGAAATTATATAATTTATATATTTAGCTTCACGCTGTATCCCGTATACATCAGGGTAGCCAGAGGGAACCTAGTGTTAAAATACTCCGTTCCCTACTTTCAGCGGAATTCTGGACGCATTGCGTGTTGAGTGGCGGATCTCAACGCCGCGCTTTTCCTCGACAACAGAGCGAAGAAAATGGAAATATAAATTTAAATAAATATTTATGTCCTCAAGTGGGGATCGAACTCACAACCAGTCGATTATACAATTGTTTTCCTGGCGTCCTCTTGCTAGAGGAAAGAGGAGGAAATCATAGCCATGTCAGGTAATGGCATGCCCTCGAAAGGTTCTGCTGAAAGTGGGGAATGGAGTGTCTTAACACTGGGCTCCTTTTGCCTACCCTGCTGTATGCGAGATACGTGAAGCTGATTTAATTTTTTAATAATTATCGATAAAAGCCGTATAGAGACAATTTTTCTTTTATAAATGTTTTAGGTTTAATTTTCTACTTTATAAAAATTCTGCAGATATTCTAGTTTATAAGAATAGGCGTGGACACCTCCACCCCATTCCTATTCCCATGAACTGCGTTATAAAATAGAGATTAAGTAACATATGGTATTTAGTATAACATAAAATTATATGTATATATAAAGTTCTATATCTTTATATAGAACTTTCTATATACCTATTTAACAACGGATTACTTGTTAGCTAATAGTTGTTAGATAAAAAGTTCAAAGGTGCATCTCATATTATATGAATAAATGACTCATATTTCCAAGTTGTAATAAAATGCATTTAAAAGGTATTGATAATATCTATATCTATTTATATAAAATTAAATATACTTAGCAGTGGTACCTAATTATAATGTTCTTAATACAAGCTAAATATTTTATATTTTGTGGCCGTCGTGGTAGAAGAGCGTGATACAGTCACGCGGCGGTTATGGGTTCGATCCCGCTCGAGGGAATTAATTATTATTTATGTTTTCCTTCCTTCAGCCCACGAAAGGGAAACGGAGTGTGGATTGTGCTAGTTTGTGTTTGTGTGCTTGTGATCTGACCGAGAAATCAATTGCATCGTCATTTAAAAATATTTCTGCATTAGCCATTGCAGTTTTTAATTTGTTTCAGCTACTTATTTAACTTACTCTTCTAAGTAGGCAGGTTATATCCAGATTGGGGAGCTAGACCTTGTTAACTAATTTTATAGTTAAACACTAAAACTACTTAATCCTTTTTAGTATATAAACATATGAGGTAAATTATACAACATTGGACATTTTGACTATTTCAACAGGAAAATGATGATAAAAACAAAATAATAATATGAAAAATAAAATCGAATATAGGTATGTACATTTAAGTATATTAACATAAGAAATATATTTATAAAACTTATAAGAAATTACTTATATAAATTTAAATAGCTTTGGGGTAGACAAACAAAAATCAGATAATATAAAACTTTATTTATACTTGATTAGTAGACACTTCATACACTCCTCCTTCCACATCTTTCATTAGTTGTAATAATTTGTCATAAACTAAAGTAGGTGCATCCTTTGCCCATAAGAAATCAAGATGATTAAATTCTCTCATTGGAACAATATAATGTTCTACTAAATTAGTTATCTTCACCGCCAAGTTCGTAACATCCACATCTCCTGCTAACCAGTCATTGTTGGAGCTTAATAGAGCTATCGGTAAAGTTATTTTAGTTATATTATATTCTGGTGGCGTTGGAGTTCCGTATGCTTTTAAATTATCCGTGTATCCATAGTCAAATTGTTGAAATTTTCCACTTTGGTGGATTTCTTGAGCATAATGAATTATAGTCTTGGCTGATGCTCCAGCAGGCGTGTGCCCCAAAATCACAGGTAACAGGGTTTGATTGAATTCTTTCTTATCCGGTCCACACAACATAAACATGGAATTCTCACAAATATATTTTTCGTAGCGGTTCCCCTCACATGCAAACTCGGAGAGCCACTTCAATACAATATTTTGAGGTAAAAATGCATTGATCCCAATAAGTCTCAGTAAAAATTCTAGTTCATTACTGTACTTTGCTAGAAGACGTATGGGACTTCTGATATTGGTCATAAAGGCGACGGGAGCTAACGCGAACCCTCCACTTAAAACATTATTATAATGAGTTTTTGTTGACAGCAAAGCAAATAGAATAGTCGTACCCATCGAGTGGCCGATATAATTCAATTTTACATCGGAGCCTTTTTTATGAACAATATAATCGATGACAGCTGGCAGATCGTACTGACTTACTTCGTGAAAAGTAAAATTCCAAAAGGCAAAGTCATTCGTACTTAAAGATATATGCGACCTAGAGTACGTGTTACCTCGAACATTCGCTAGCCAGACATCATACCCGGCATCAGACAATATATAAACGAGAGCCTTCCCGGGACCTGGAATAACCCAATCAGCTGAACTGCCCAGAAGTCCGTGGTGCAACAAAACCGTTTTACGAGGACTATCAGTATTACAGGTTGATTTCTTTGAAACCGGTATCCGATGAACCGTCAGTATGTATCCATCATCAGTCACAATAGTGTGAGATTCAGAAACATATCCATGGGAAGCAATCAATTGTGGTGTAGTCATGTCTATACTGGGATCTTCACCTCTTTCTTCATCATTTGAAGATTGAGAGTTTACAAAGTTTACAAAATGTTCATATAAAAGGTCCGTCCCTGGGTGTAAGTTTTCTTCAAGTACATTCTTCATCTCAGCCAAATTTTTAATAACACATTTTGGTAACAATTTTTGTAAAGTATTTTCGATATTTTGTATTGATATAAACAAAGTAAATATAAAGTAGAACAACTTCATGATGCGTTCGACACGTGAATCTTGCACGCGCGACTCGTATTAACTGATATTATTTATAGATAGTTGTAAACGGTAACTGATCCTATATAGAAGGGAAATAAATAGATGCTTCATGTGTGTAACTTACAAGAAATATGTCATTAATATAATGTAAATAATAAATAATTAACTGTTAACATGACGTACAAAACCATATATTTTTTTAAATTATAATTTGCTTGAATAAATTTATTAACCTTATATTTTTAAAGTAATTGCTAACTTAAACAGTTAGGTTTTAAGCGTAAATTATAATTATAAGTTAAGTACTTAACAGCATAAACAGCTACAAGGACGGATTTAATAATCATCTACTTATAGCTACAGTATTTACTTCCCTGTATCTACGATACTATGTAGAAACACATTACTGGGATTTTAATTAAATGCAATAAAAGTTAAAATAGAATATCATTAAAATAAAAATTAAATTCTATTACTATTATCATGAGTTGAATTTATAAAAACTTATAAAATAGATTTTTATTCTTTAAATTATTATTTAAATGAACAAGTAGTATAATATAAGGTCTTTAAAATTATCATAATATTTACGATACTATATAACTTACTAGCCGAACTGGGCGGATTCGCCCGCTTGAACTAATCGAATATTAATTAAATATGTTTATGAAATTATTTTCAGTTTAGGGGCTGAATTCTAAAAACCATGAAACGTGTTCAGTGAAATATTTTTAAGAGTCTAAATTTCAAATTTTATAAAAATAGGTGTTGATTTAAAAAAAATAGGTGTCATTTGCGGGCACCTCCCGCGGGACTCGAGCCTAGGCCTTGTTGTCGTAAACAGAGCGTTGAATTATTTTAATTTTATATTTTTTCGAAAAGTACTTATACGTCCACATTAAATGATATAAAAGCCATAACTTATCTTCATAAAATTTCCTTGATGATGGAATAACTTTCACTTGTAAGTTTCATTATCTTTATCAAAAAAAAGCGAAATATGGAACCTTGGAATTTTCAATTATTTTTTGTTATCATAAAATGCCTAATTGTGACTTATTTACAAGAGATATACGGTGTCGCTGACTTTTTTTTAGAACTAATGATATAGAATGTTTTTGTACTACAATGTACGTAAGTACCTACATAATATATTTTATTGTAAAATATTACATTATTTACTTGACAAAATATGTGCCAAATAATCAAAAACAATGGTGGCTTTGACGCGCAAATGCTTAAAGTGTTTTAATTAGATTTTTGCAAAATTAAAAAATCTAAATATAATCGGAAACTACCGTACCTAGTACAAAACAGCAATAAAAGAAAATTGCAAGTATTCACTTTCGATAAGTACCTACTTTACCCAGGGATTGTCGATCTAAGTACTTAAGTACTGTATAATAATTTTTTACAGTTGATACCATTATGCACCTGTACTAATGACTATCTATAGAAAAAAAGCTAGTCACAACCTTTAAAAAAATAAATGAATATATAGACCATTTCGAACTTTTAACTTAGTGCAAGGAATAAAAAACATTTACAATTAGGTAGATATGTATATAAAAAAAATATTAAAATTCTTCTATGTAAGTATTCCATTTATTCACGGAAGTTCAATATATGAATCTACATTATTAAAGGAGTCTCTATCTAATTTAGCACTATACGTTTCTAAATTAGAATGACCTTCTTCTAACAATTGTAACAACTTCGCATAAACTAATCTTGGGGCATCCATACCGTACAAGAAATCAATGTGGTTGAATTCTTTTAATGGCACCATATAATGTTCTATGGGGTTCGGGAGTTGGACAAACAAATTTGTAACGTCGATATCACTTGCCAACCAATCGTTTTCAGCTCCAAATAAGGCTATAGGCAGAGTTATTTTATTTAAAGGATATTCTGGAGGAGAAGGACTTCCATATTTTTTCACATTGTCCTTAGCTCCGTAATCGAATTGTTGGAAGCGTCCAGCGTCTTTAATTTCTTGAGCGTAATGGACTAATGTTTTTGTAGATGCACCGGCTGGTATGTGTCCTAGCACTATAGGCAACATGCTACGGTTAAATTGTTGAAAGTCAAACCCACAAAAAAGAAACATAGAATTTTCACATATTGCTTCCTCGTAACGATTAATTTCACATGCGTGCTTTGATAACCACCTCAAAACAGCGTTGTGCGGTAAAAATTCGTTAGCTCCCAGAAGTTTAAGTAGATATTCTAAATCATCGCTATACTTTGCTAACAGCCTGATGGGACTCTTGATGTCAGTCATGAAAGCTACAGGGGCGAGAGCGAAGCCAGCTCTTAACACTTTATTGTATTGAGTTTTCATTGAAAGTAAAGCAAATAAGATTGTTGTTCCCATTGAATGTCCAACATAATTAATCTTCACGTCCCACCCCTTTTTGTCCATAATATAATCAATAACGGCTGGCAGGTCGTGTTGACTTACTTCGTGAAATGTGAAATTCCAAAACGCAAATGTGTCAGGGTTGAGAAAGACGTGGGCCCTCGAGTATGTGTTCCCTCGAACATTCGCCATCCAAACATCGTATCCGGCATTCGACAAAATATATGCGAGACCTTTTTCTGGCCCTGATACAACCCAATCTGCAGAACTTCCCAGAAGGCCATGGTGTAGAAGTACAGTTTTTCGAGAAACTTCACGATTTTTACTAAACCCTGAATATGGTATCCTATGTATAGTAAGTATGTAACCGTCTTCAGTTAGGATAGTGTGTGACTCTGAGACGTATCCGTGCAAGGCTATCAATTGTGGAGTAGTCATTTGGATGCTAGTATCCTCGTCGTTGCAGGCGTACTCCAATTTCTCGGGTGCGATGGAGTCAAATATCTTATGGCCATTCCTCTCAGCATTATCAACATATCCTTGAAACCTTTGTTTCATCTTCATGTTATTATCCTCGTCGACCGCTGCTTCAGATTGATTTCTCATGCCGAGATAAGAAGTTATTTTGTTATGCACATTTTCTACGTAAAACTGTCTAATGCTGCGGCCTTTTGAGCGAACGTAGTCGGTTAAGCGAGCAGTCTTGTTGGTGAATGTGCCTATAAGATTTTGCGGCAACCAGTCAGTGTATCGACACTCGCTGCATTGTATTAGAACAATTATTGTAAACAAAATTACTAATACTTTCATGTTTAATATTGAACTGTAAGCGACGTTCGCGCGACACCCAGTAATAGAGCACTCAGCTAAATGATCTTTGATACGATATATGTGTCATTACTAAAGTATGTAAACAATTATTGTACTAGATATTACCATAACTTTTCACTGATAATAAATATTTTTTATAAACAAATAGAAGTCCGATGTAAAACTACATTTCGCTAGGTAAGATGTAAGTAGAGTACCTACCTGTCGTGTTTGGCTTACAAAAGATACTTATAATTTACAATGTTTTAATCAGTTACAAAAAAGCTCCTTTATAGAAACTATTTTTGAAACTAAGTATTTAGAAAAACAGAAAAAAAGATAATATGCTTGTACGGCTCTTTTAGGACTTTTTTTCCAAATTATTAAAAGAAACATAAAAAACATTTCCAGACAAACCAACTAGTCTATATATCCATTTATATTATTGCCTCATATTCCATATTCGTAACATATTTTTTTATATATAATGAGTCATATGAACGTTGAACTATGTGGTAAGCCGCAAAGCTGATTAGCATTAGGTAATTTTAGTCTAGGAAGGAAGTACATTTTTCCAATATAATTAATATATATATACGATAATAGATAAGCAGATATACAAACGAATATATTTTTATTTTTAATTATTAGAGAATCGAATTATTTCTTGTAAAATGTGTTATGAGTACTTAGGTAAATATCTGCAAGCTTAAATGTAGTGATAGAAACAAGGTTTTCAGGCGAAACTAAAACTTAACGCTTGGGTCAAGGCATAATTAAATATAATCCTATGACCATGGGCTAAGGTATGAGTGTAGGATGGTCTTTGTTCACATGTGAATAGCGTGGTGTCCCTAAATTTTTACTAATAAAAAACACTTTAAAAAATTACAGAAAAATCAGTTCAAAGTTAAAATTAAAAAAATCTGTATATGAAATATTCTTATTTTTAAATTTGTAAAATTTAAATGTACAAATAAACATAATTATAATATTTAATCATACGTGGGCTACCTCTGGAAAATATCTCAAGGTACGTTTCGGCAAGGAGCTGTTTATGTACGTTTCAGCCAAAACAATCTCTCATCTTCTTGAATGCGTGTGAATTAATACGTATTACCGAAATAATAAACATTTTAATTAATTCAGTCCTATTTTGAGACCATCGTAGCGCAGAGACACAAGCGTGCGACTGTAACGCAACGGTTGTGGGTGCGATGTCCATTTGGGCGAATTAATTATTATTTATTAATATTTTCATTTCTTCGCTCTGGTACCAAGGCAAAAGCATGGCGTCGAGTCCCGCCACTCAAGACGTAATGCCTTCAAAATTAAGCGGAAAATAGGGAATGCAGCGTCTTAGCACTAGGTTCCCTCTGCTACTTGCGGGATATATCGTGAAGCTGAATTTATTAATTAAATAAAACAACAATATGTGCTAATAAGTATTTTCATACTTCATAACATACTATATCAATATTTATTTTCACGTAAATAATTGTTTAATAATAACTAAACTGATAAAATTCACAGCAAAACAAAATGCAGGAAAATATTATAATATTAACTACAAAATAATATTTATTTACATATATTTATTATATACCACAAATGGAAATGCAAGGAAAATTATAATTAATATATAGTAAATACGCATATCATTTAGTGATACCTACATCAATATTAATAGAGTAAAATTAGACTGGTGAAGTAAAAGTAATTACATTAAATAAATACATTGGTATATAATAAACTAGCCGTAACTATACCCAGTCTCTTAGTAACGGAAAAGTTTTATATATTACATAGTTTAGTATCATTTCAGACCATTAAAAATATACTATCAAAAAGTTACTTTTAGGTAAAAAAGAAAAAAATAATTAGTCACACCAGATATACACATACATATAGAAGAATTTAATTTTGAATTTCATACAAATTAGGCATAACTTGGCTAGAAAACGGAGAAAGTAGTGTTAACACTCCTAGAAGTTCTCTCTGCCTATGGAAAAAAAAGGAAAATCTTGTTTCGATCGCAACAGGATACAGTTTAAGCTATAATTCAAAATAATCATACATAATTTTATTATATACTCAGTCATTATTAATACGTATACAATAATTATCTCGTACATCAATAACAATTTTCATATTGTTACATAATTATATAATATGTAAATAGAAAATATTCATTTCCAGAACATAGTAAAATAGTTTTATTGCATATAAAAAATTTAATTAACAATGAAAAAACAAGAATATGTACAAAGACTATACTTAAATACCTTAAAAAAATATATATGGGATAGCCTGCCATACAGTGTTTCATATAAACTGATATACCCTTACAGCACGATCGAGTGGTCGTGGCGGACGTGAAGTTTTCTAAACTTTTGCGCATGTTTCACAAGTAATCAAAAGAAGAAATCCCTAAAATTTAATTACTTATAGCTAACTTCGGAGCATTTGTTGTTTGTTGTGCAAGAGCCCACGAAGGTTTCTGAGTTGGTACGACCAATTTTCGACAGATGGCGTCACTCTCATTCCAATAAATTTTTAGTAAAGCTAGTAAATTACAATTTACAAGCTATGCTCTATACCACAATTGTTATTTAAACTATACAATAATTTGATTTGTTCACATATTATATCAAAGTTGTTGATCTTCCAATTGCTTAATTCTTCTTCAAGATGATGCAGCTGTAGAGTTTCATATTGCTCTCTGTCTGAAATGTTATAATTATTTTACATATAAGTTATGAGGCTGTAAGACTGTAAGCGCGACGGTTGTGGGTTCGATTCTCACTCAGTGTCGCCACGCTTTTTTTGGTTTGTTACTAGAGCAAGGAAATGAAAAAAAAGAATTATTTTTCCGATTGGAAATCGCACTATGCTGCTGCATAGGCACAACATGCCGCTGCACGACAGCCTCAACTAATTATATGAATGTAGGAAGATTGGTAATAATTTTTATATTTGTCACATATAGAGAAACCAGCTTAGGAGTTATTGAAAGTTTTTAAACAGACTTACGATTTTAATATATCAAATCGTAATTCAGTACAATTTAATAAAATTATTAAAAAAAACTTATCCTTCGCAAGGAACGTCGCATGTAATTTGTTCACAAGTTGTTTTTTTTTTTTCAATTTATTAATCTAAATTTAAATTACAAACAGTAACTACAAGTAGGGGGACGAAGTCACTCGCGTCCATAGGTTTTACCATCTTAACCTAGTGTATAAGACCCACCCTATACGTGTCCCCTGGGTGGTGCTAAACGAGTGACAACGCCGAGCATCTGGCGGCAGTAAGTAACCAGACCAGCCCGGGCCTAACAAGCCTGTGATAGTGACGGGAAGGAAATGACCCGCACAATCCGCAACCTCTCGGTCATGTCTCGTGAGATCGGAGTTCTTGACTTCACTGTCCAGTTCAAGAGTGAGCCTCTATAAACTCACCCCAATCCTACCGGTGGGAAACGCCCCAATGGGATGAATGGCTGTGGGGAAAAACAGTCGCTAGCGCCAACCTCTGCGGACCTGGCAAACGCAGTTGTATTATGCCTTCTTAGGGAATGGCGTTACCCCTCAGTGACCTGTTTAATCGCCTTTACTCGTGGGAATAAAATGAATATTGAAAAACGAAACCAAACAAATCCACCCAACTTAACTCAACAAATCTTTCACAGAAGCATGTTCAACAAAC